>BSBM01000017.1:41205000-41270000 GCA_027924585.1 Larix kaempferi
TGGAAATCTAAGTCGAAGTTATATTTGGACATATTTTATTGGTTGAGTTTCGTTTTATAAGTTGCCTAATGTCCACATTAGAAGGGCAGTTGATATTTACGATCAGGTCTTATAGTGACCCATTTGCATCTAAGAGATTTATGAATCCCGTCACCTCATATCCAAAGTTTCCCCAGGAAACATGGGGATTGTGAAGCTCATGATTGGTGATGTGACAATAACATTTTTGTGGGTGTTTGGGACATCATGCATGGGGGATGTGACTTCATTCATAACTGTATATATGGGCGTGTAGGGTGCCATGATTATGCTTATAACGCTTGCCATTTTTTTTCTACTTGTGTTTTTGTTCTCTTTTCTAGGACAGGCCATGGGTGGAGCAACCTGGCATTCTACTATCTTTGTTGCTTCTTTTGCTTTGGTATTTCTTATCTATTTTGATATGTTTCTTGCTTTGTTTGTTGAATTTTATGGTTCTTAAAGGATTTTTGTATGGTTTATATTATATTTTGTGCTTGGTTAGCCTATTGTTGTAGCTTGAATGTTTCTCTTTTAGTAATGGGAAATACATTAAATCTCGACTTACAAATATGGAAAAATGGATATGTGAAGCATCAGAGAAGGTATGAAAAGATTAACTTTTTTTTTGGCTACCACGTAGATACTGTGTGTTATCTAACTGAATCTTCCTAAATTCACTATGCAGGGAATTCTTGGGATGATTTAAGGTACATAAGGAAAGTTGTTAGTTTCTTGGTAAGATTCTCCCACACTTATGATTCAGTAAAAACATACATATATATGAGTTGGTGTTTCTCTCTTAAAATGATATTTCGTAAGGTGCATGCATAAATTAGGTGTTGTGGGCCCTTATAATAGCATGGAGAGGTAAATGACAATCGAGGTGTTTGTGGGCCCTCACATTAAGATTGATTCTATTTTTCATGGTGATAAAGAATTGCATTGTTGTTTTCCAAGAATATTCCTAGAGTATGGTGAATTTCTATGTACTCTGATAGTCAGAGTGAGATACTAAACTACCACCAAACGGGGGTTTGCTATGTGATTGTTTATTAATATTTTCACCTATTTGGTATTTTTTGTATACGTTTTCCTATTACTATATATGGAGACAATAGGAGATCCTGCATATAGTTTTTCAACTCTACATATGTTTCAGACTCTAAGATGAGTCCATCGTCAAGAGTGTGGTGTCTCAATAGAATCTAGGTTATCTCTTATTGATAAATAGTTGTTTCCCGCCATTTTTTGGGTTGGACGACAATTAGTTTTTTCTTTTAGGGAATGTATTATTGGTTTCCAGGATTTGCATAATATTAGTCCATCATCTTTGTTGATACTTTTTGTGTGTTTTTCAATCTCAATGGCTTCTCTTATTTTACTCTTGTTGTAATGATCTTCTAAGGCTGTGACTCTTGCATCCTCCATGAGTATTTGGTGTTTTGTTTTTAAAGCGTGTTCTACTATTGTTGATTTCTTTCTTTCATGTTTTATAGCAGCACAATGTTCTCTTGGTCTCACTTGTATAGATCGACCAAACTCACCTATGTATACATCATCACAAGAGCAAGGTACTAGGTAGACACCTTTCTTTTGCATGGGGTTGACCTTATCCTTTGCTTTATCTAGAATGTTTCTTAGAGAATTTGGAGGACGAAATACTATTTTGATCTATTTACTTTTTAGCACATTGGCAATCTTTTCGGAAGTACCATGAATATAAGGAATAATTGCTATCTTAGAGTAGTCTTGCTTTTGTTTTTTATCTCTATTTTTTTTATTCTTGTGCCACTTTAAAGGCCTTTTTTATGTCTTTTGTATTATACCCATTGTTTTGTAATACCTTTGATAGGTGTTCTAATTCATTATGTACGTTTCCCTATTTGTAATGTGATAAAGAATTAAAAAATAAGAGAAAATTAAGATATTATAATGGGTGATCAACACTAGCTATAAGATCAAAAATATCTTTCTTTTTTAGCTAGCCTAAACAAGGAAATAAACATTGCTAAAGTACAAACAAACTCTTATGTGCTTCATAGTAAAATAGGGCTCCTCACAATTCCTAAAAACTATTGACACTACAAAATTTTTCATTATTTTAAGAGACATCTCTTTCACTTTTAAGAAAAAGGTCTTATACACACCCGCAATATATGACAATTTCAAAATATTTAATATAATAACCTTTATTTAAAACTTTTCAAACACATAAATAAAATTATAAAAACACAAACCGTTCCTTTTTTTTTCAAATATACCATTACATAACATGATATATTAAACATTACATAACATAAGGCTCATTACATAACATGACATGAGACTAATGCCCATTTATAATCTAAAGAAGTGAAGATTCCAATCCATTTCCAAGAATAGTTTTATCCATTTCTTTAATATTTTTTTATTGAAATTCAAAATTTTAGGGATTTTTTGGAATTTTAGATATTATAAGCAATATGGGTGCAATAAGGGTATAACTAAGTGAAGATTCTAATCCATTTCTAAGAATCTTTTGTCCATTTCTTTAATATTTTTGATTGAAATTCAAAATTTTAAAGAATTGTTGGAATTTTAGATATTATAATCAATATGGGTGCAATATATAATGTTTAATCCATTTTTTAAATAAAAAATAGAATATGAACAATGAGAAATTACAATTTGGTTAAATATTAAATGTCTAGATTATATGCTCGAAATTTTATCAATTGGAAAATTCTAATTTGACCAAATATTAATTTATAAAATTTTATCTGAACAAATTTCATCATTAATCATTCAAAATCAAAATAGTTGAGAGGTACAAGGTGTCATATACATAACATAACACTACATTACCAAAAATAAAAAGTAATTAAGAAAAATTATAACTACTCATAAAATAATTCATGATGTCTACCTGTAAAATAAAAAATTAAAACTTAAACTCTTAAAGCAAGAGCAAGAGAGGGATCAAATTTCTTAATTTTAAAATTTAAGAAAAATTACATTTCAAGAAATTGTATTCCTCTTGATACTTGATAAATCCAAGTTTAAGATGAAACTATGCCAGTCAATAATATCAATAATCATTGAAAAAAACAAAATTGTCATACCAAAATCAAAATCCAAATTTAGTCCAAAAAATCAAATGGACAATCAATCCTAGAAAAACAAAATTCAATAGCGAGATTCCATCAATAATCGAAAATCAAAATTGTCGTTTCTAGACAAGAATCTCTTATATTATTATTAGGGATCTATTTTTCTTTTTTATAATGCAAATTCTCTGTATATGAACATTTTAAAAATGTCTTTTGTCCTGTACGAGTGAATTTATTTTTGAGAAGATCAAATATACTTGTGTTGCTGATCTTCTCTTTGTTGTTTAAAAATTAGGGGACGGGTCTGTGTTCCCGTTGGCCTTTTCTGAGTCTTTATTTTCAGTGCTGCTACAGGTAAGGTTCCTGCACAGAATTTTCAAATAAACAGCGGCTCTTAGAGTGCCATCGAATTTGGTGGCGGTGTGTTTATTCCGTTACATGCACTTATCGTTTATTGTAAACTGAGTCTCGTTGCATCTGTTCATTAAAGAAGGCAAAAACATGGTGCTCAAGAATTAGGTTTGCAGTGAAATCAGGTGGTTTCCGAAAAAACAACGGTCTACGCATATTCTCTTTGCGGTTGCTCTATTCAACACGTCGTAAATACAGGATGTGGCGCGTCCCCGACTTTACGCGTTATGGACGCCTTCAAATCCCTTTATGATTCCTCCCGCACGCGTTACTTGGTGTACAGTCGCGGTCACGGCTCTTTAATTCGACTCGTTTATCGTGGCGCATTGAAAGCTTACTTTGACCTTCAAAGTTACGAAACATGTGTTATTTTAACCAGCCGCCGTGAATGAGACTCTCATCATAGTTGAATAACTTCGGCAAATATTAACCTTTCAATTCCTGTATTAGGAAGAGATAATAACCTCAAAAACTATTTTCCTTCCAAAATTTTCATGTTTAAATATCTTTTAATATATTATACTTTAAAGATAATGTCATTACTCATATAATTTCGTTAAAGGAAAATCTGTATCATCGCACCTATGTGGCTACGAAATTACCTAACCCTTGGCTCAAACAATTGCTTTTATTATAAAAAAAAATGATTGACTTACCAACCCAAAATACATATAAACCAAAATCGATGTGAGTGGGCTCGACATACACAAGAAGGCATTGGTTGCCATGACAAAAACTGGCAAGTTTTATAACAGTGTTATTCTAGAAAGATTTTGGAAAAAATATCTCATTGAATATAATATGTGTGTATACTTAACCCATCTTTTTAACGATCAATACTCCTCTTATGATTAGCAAAAAAATTGTTGGTTTTCATTGTATCATCCATCACACTCATTCCAGGAGAAGAGGAAAAAGTGTATAGCTCATGCATTTGCCCAATCATCAATGCTCCTTTTTATGATGGTAGTTGGTTTTCAATGCTCCTTTTTGTGTTGGTAGTTGGTTTTCATTGTATCATGAAGCTTTGTTCAATAAGTATACTCCCCACACTGTAATGCTAGGATGAAATTAGTTGATCCTCCTTTTGTCATCAATAAGTGAATTCTATTCCTCATCAAAGAGGAATTTATGATATATATATCTTTAAATGTAAGACTTGTTAGGAATATGTATACTTTGATTAATGATAGAGAGTTAATTATTAGATTGGTATGAAATGTATTCATTTTCAGGATATCAAATTTAAAATTTATGTTAATTATAACAATAATTTATAATCATGATTTTTTTTTTAAAATTTAAAGAGTTTACTAAACATTAAATATATTTTAATATTCAATTTTAAGTCAAACTAATTTATAATCATTTTTTTAAAATCACAATAGTTTATTAAACATTTTTTTTTAAGCAAAAAAAATAGGACTTTTATTCTATTAATAAGGTGACAGAATTACAAACTTCATCATTACAATAAACCTGGTGCTGACAGGGCCACCACTGGGTACCAAACAAAACCATTATATCCCTTTTAGTGCTAACAGAGCCACCAAATAAAACCATTACAACCCCCCTGGTGCTAACTGAGCCACCATAAGATAACAGAGAGATCCCAAGCATTCAAACCAGTGCTAGCAAGCCACCACAAAAACGTAGACACACCCAAGACCCCAGACCCGACGCCGAAGCTGCCTAGATCATAGAAGAGTCTCCAAGGCCATGGCGCATCAAAATGGGGAGAACGCAAGCCGAGCCCGATAATTACATCGAGCCCATAAGACTCATAGCAAAGAAACCAAAGCAGAGGCCATAATAGCAGAAAAACAAAAAGGAATCCAACCTTCACCCTGTCGAAAACCATAAGTCCGCATAGTAGTCGCACCAAAGGAAACAGACATAAACAAACTAGCCAGATGGACTAGCCTCATCTTCAATGATAACCACCAGAGGAGTCGCCACCATCTCCTTGTCTTCAATGATAATCTCACGAGGATTATCCACTTTCTTAGACCGCGCCAGAAAGGAGATACCCACATCACCATCCAGAGCATCGAGATTCATATGAATCCATTTGCAATTCTCAGCAGTATCCTGACACAGGTCCTCCATTTTGTTACGACGCAGGGAGCCTGACAGAGCATCTCCCCTAGTTTCCAAGCACTGGGCAATCAGAGTCTTTGTCACCCACATGGTAACCATATCTCGATTATACAGGGCCATCCTACCCATCGTGTTTCCCGGGTCATGGATCCAGTTGGCCATAGCCACTGCTTCCTCAGGCAATTCCGCCTCCCCCACTAGGCTCTAGAGGTCTGTTTCAATATCCTCTATCTCTTGTTCCACACCCGACGGGAAGAAACGACGAAAAAATACCGTCGTTGCAGCAGCGTGCCATTGTTCACGGCTAGGGCCAGTCTACATAGAAGCACCCCCTCCCATATTACTTCTCTCCCCATGCAAACGCCTGCCTCTCCTCATATTCCTACCTCTCGACGGCATAGTTCGCACCCTATTGCACTCACTGAGCACCTTGCAAGATGACCTATAATATCTCTGCCATACACAGACCTGAGACATGCGCCAAAATTTGTGATTATCGCCATTCCTTCCTTACGAATTTATAGGAGAACTACCCTCTGCCTTCATGCCCTTCCTCGGCATTTCCTAAACTCTGTAATGATGCTTCTTGTCCTGATCCTTTGTCACCACTAGCCTCCACTGATTTTGATTATCCCTTAGGCTCGTGCGAAACCAATCTCCCATGTCATTCTTACACTTCAAATCCTGGAATTTAAACTTCTCGACAGAGATAAGAACCCTGGAGCACCATACAACTGTCCTTGCAGTTGCCTTACCATAACACACATTGTCCGGACGCTCATATGCGGATACCCTCATTTCCATTAATATCGAGCGGAGGACAGGTTATATGATCATCCTTTGACAGCATTTTATCCTGATCACACTCGACGATCTTGAGGCAATTAAGACGACACGTATTTGCAAGTAAATCTAGCGCATCCGCTAAACAGTTGGCACTCCGTCTAACATGCTGAAAGACAATAACGTTAAAAGAGATTATAAGGTTGCGCAGACAGGTTATACGCCACGCAAGTCACCACGATGTAGTTAGTTTGGCCACCTGGGTACCATTAAGCAGTTTGGTGGCAATCTGAATCAGCATATTTGAGTCACCCTCCATGATGATACTGTTAATGCCACGCTGTGCCACGTTGCTCAATCCTTGCAAAAGTGCTTCACACTCGACAACATTGTTAGTTTCCCATCCAAGGTGACCATAGTAACTGAACATAACCCTTCCCTGATCATTTCGCAGAGCTCCTCCAAACCCTACCAAGACGGGGTTACCCTTGGAAGCTCCGCCAAAGTTCAACTTTAACCATCCCTGATGAGGCAGGGGCCACACAGTCAGACTGTTCTGTTTCCTGTTATCAATACTGTTTCTCCCAATGAACTGAGGAATCACCCTTATGCCCCAAGTGTGAAGAATTTGTAATTCATTATTCGGGATGTTCAAGTCTTGTTCCGTCCACATGGCTAATTTCAAAGTTTCCGTAATCCCTTGCTGGATATGCCCCCAAACTATTTTCCACGGGCTTTGTTTTTCTTGAAAAAGGTGTTTATTGCGTTTCTTCCACGCCTCCCATAGGAGAAAACCGGGAAAACATTTCCAGATGCAATTCAGAATTCTCCCATGGTAAGGCTCCCCTCTCCACTGCCTCACCGTGTGTTGCGGTATGGTCCTTACCCTCTCCAATCTTCAGAAAAACCGAGCTCCTTCATCCCACAGAGCCACGGTAAAGTGGCACTGATCTAAACGATGTGCTATAGTTTCACTATGTTGACCACAGAGAATATAGATGGATGGACCCTCAAATCCTCACTTCACAATGTTGTCCCAAGTTAAGATCCTACCTCTTAACATCAACCACAGGAACAGAGTTATCTTAGGCCATAATTTGGCCTCCCATAGATCTTTCCACATCTTATCTTCCACCTCAAAACCAGAACTGTTCTGAATTTTGTAAGCTTCTTTCATCGAGAACATTCCTTTAGGACTGTAACCCCAACGAAGAATATCCATCCCCTATTGAGCTTTTATCTGCCTGTGTATAATAATGCCATGAATTTGCCTACCTATATCTTCCCCATAGGAGTCAATCCACCATTCCAGCAGTTTCCAAATATGAAAACCACGCTCATCAGGGGCATCCTGCCAATATCTATTTACCATCCAGTGAAAACGTCCATCCAAGGCATCTTCAGGAGGATTAACTAGGGTAGAGATGGGAGGTTCGTGTTGCCAAGCATCCAGCCAAAAATTCGTAGAATTTCCATATCGGATTTCCCTAAAACAGTGTTTGCTGATCATTACACTGCTCGCTTGGGCCATGTTCCAAATATGTGAGCCTTGTTCCAGTCCCTCCTCCCGAATCCAATCCCGTTGATTTGGGTTCCTGGGGTACTTTTTTCCCGAAAGGCTAGCCCATTGTTCGTTTGAATGAGTAAGCCACCGCAACCAAATCTTGGCTCCACACATAGTACTCATATCCTCAGGATCACGAAGCCCCAACCCCCCTTCTAGCTTAGCTCGACACAGAGTTTTCCAATCTACCAGGGACCAGTTCCTATGATCCGTGGTGCCTCCCCACAAGAAAGTTAGTTGGATATTTCTAATTTCCTTCATCACCGACTTAGGAGCCGCTAGAACAGAGAACATATAAAGGGGCATAACTTGCAACAATGATTTAACTAACACCAGTCTACCCAGGAGATTTAGTGACTGAAGAGTCCAATTCGATAGTCTCTCCTTGATTCTGTTTAGGAGTTCTTCCCATGAGGCTTTTTTAAGCACACCCTCTGATAAGGGCGCGCCAAGATATTTGGTTGGAAGGGAGATCTTTTTGAAGCCCAAAATCCTTAAAAGGTTTCTCTCACAAATGGGAGGAGTGTTAAAAAAGAAGACCAGGGACTTATCCATATTGATCGTAAGACCTGAAGCTAGTAGAAAAATGTTCAGAGCCTGTTTAATCTGTCTGGCTTCCTGAATGGAGGAGTGGCCCATCAGTAAGGTGTCATCCACAAACTGCTGATGGGTGATAGCCTTCTCATAGGGTGGAAACTTCAATCCTTTAATGTTACCCTGATCAACTAAGTGTGATATCAGGCGTCCAAGACCTTCCATCATGAGGACAAAGATGAAAGGAGATAGCGGGTCACCTTGCCAAATCCCCTGTGAGGGTTTGAACACAGTGGAAGGGTGACCATTCATCAGAATAGAGAGGAAAGTAGAGGAAGTGAGATTAGTTATCCATCTAATCCAAATTTCACTAAACCCAAACGAATGCATAATCTCTTTCATGTAAGTCTAGTTCAGTTTATCATAGGTTTTAGAAAGATCTAATTTAAGCATCATACCATCTTTTTTAGTAGTCCGCAGGGAGTGAAGAACTTCATGAGCCAAAATAATACCATCCATTACCTGGCGCCCTTCCACAAAACTAGATTGTTCTGGAGAGATTAAAGATGGGAGAAGAGGTTTAAGCCTATTGGCAAGGACCTTAGTGATGATTTTATAAATAATGTTGCATAGGGAAATCGGTCTAAACAAGTCTTCTTTCTCTGCCATCGAGGTTTTAGGGATCAGAGTGAGGAAAGTCGAGTTTAGGGTAGGGAGCACCCCTCTCATTTTCCGTGATTCTTCCACAACCTGCCATACTTCCTCTTTAATAAGATCCCAAAAAGCATGAAAAAAGTTCGCAGTGAAACCATCCGGTCCAGGGGATTTTCCATCCTCCATTTGATTAATGGCAGCCTCAAATTCTAAAATTTCAATAGGGCGAATCAACATTTCATTCTGTTCATCGGAGACAATTTGGAGAATCACCGCTTTGACTGCCCTACACGCTTCAGTGCTATTACTCAGAATTTCAGTAACCACTTCTTTAAAATGCTAAACCAGATCCTGTTCAATATCCTCATGAGATTCTAACACCATCCCTCCCTTAGTCTTCAAATTAACAATTTGGTTATACTGTCTGTGTTGAATGGTGGCCCGATGAAAAAACTTAGTATTTTGATCCCCATCTTTTAGCCAACTATTGCAAGACTTTTGCTTCCACAGGATCTCCTCCTACCTTTGTCTTTGGAAGATGTCTTTGGCAAGAAGATTTTCCTCCCCCTCAAGCTCCGGGGTCATACCTGTCTGCATAATGCATTCCTGGATTTGTTCCATCCGCGATCCCAGTTTAACTTTTTCAGCCTGTATATTGCCGAAGACTCCTTTATTCTACCACCTGATCTTCTGTTTGAGCATCTTCAACTTTTGTTGGAAGCAAAACATTTTAGTCCCAACAGGAGGAGAAAAAGTAAGCCACCATTTCTCCACACTCAAAGCGAAGTCTGCATGAGTTAACCAGAATTTTTCAAATCTGAACGGTTTGTTCATCTTAGTACCTATATTACTCCATATCAGGGTTACCGGCCAATGATAATAGCTCGATGAAGAAATCGGGCGAGATGTTAAGGTTCCCCCAAGGAGCAAGATGATTTCCGATAGGAGGAAGTGATCCAATCTTGCCGCCACCAGATGCTCCCCTCCCCTTCTATTGTTCCAAGTACATACTGTGCTCCCAAGATCAACATCAATTAGACTATTGTTTTCTATAAATTCATCAAATAAAATATTTTCAGGGGTAGGCTGTTGTCTTCCACCTTTTTTCTCAGATAAGGACCGGATCATGTTGAAATATCCCCCCCACAATCTAATGAGATCCTTCAAATAATCTCTTCAGTTTAGTCATGGTACCCAGAAAGTTGCATTTCTCAGGGTAACTATAGGGTCCGTAAACATTGGTAAGAAATCCTCTCACCTTAGAGCCGATGACATGGAATTCAGCCGATAGACTAAAGTTGGTAGAGAGAAAATTACATAATGTTATACGTCTAGGGTCCCATAGAACTGCCAGACCTCCCGCGTGCCCAGTTGCATCTAGAGCCATACTATTACAATTTTTCCACAGAATTTGAGCCTTGGCCTCTAAATGGATCCCTGAGCACTTAGTTTCTTGTAAAAACATCACATAAGGTTTCTCCTTCATAACTTTATTCTTTAGGGTTTTGAGTTTATGGGTACTGTTGATCCCCTGAATATTCCAGGTTAGCAGTTTCATCAAGCATTGTATCTGGCTGAGAGAAAAGCCTCCTGGATAGTCGAATATTGCCTAGAATCAACCAATCTTGCCCCAATTTCTCCGATCCTGTCTCTATTTGATCATCTACCCCTTTTAGAGCTTCCTTCTTTTAGTTTCCTTGAGTTTCAAATGGCCAATTCCCAAGCTAGGGGTCGGTTTAGTTTTCATAATAGATTCCTTCAAGAGTTGAAGTTGATTTTCAAGGATGGAATGGACCTCGATGTTCTTACATACCTCTTCCATACTGTCAAGATCCAACTCTCCAAGGGCCATGTTGTCCAGATCCTCCTCCATACATTTGGTTTCGCGCCTTTTTGATACATCTGGGGTATTATGTTTCTCATTTACAGGTATCACCTTCAAAGGTTCTACATCCGGCTGGGATGGTTCTTTGACGCTCTCAGAAGGAGAATCTTCCATCGGTACATTATCCAAGACCTCAAAACTATTAGTGTGAGTAATCGTTTTCTCCGGATCCTGGTCATTATGTCTTCTGCCCACCCGTTTTCGAGTTACTACTTTTACAAATCCCTCCTTATCTTTCTGCTCCTGTGTATTGCTACCTTGAATATCCTCAAGGAGGTTCGGGTGACAGTCTCTAGCTAGGTGACCATGAGTATGACATCGATGACAACGGAAAGGGATGTGTTCGTAATCTAGGGTTTGGAACCACTCCGCTTATTCCCAGTGCGGAGTTATTCCATCTGGGAGGGTTTTTGAGATATTCATGTAAACACATATACGAGCATAGGACACATACCTTCCTTGTCTAGTTTGGTCGGAAATCTTGATGAAATGTCCCAAGGATTCTCCAATAGCTTTCAAGATCTCCAGATCCCAGTATTCTGTGGGTAGAGAGTAAAGACGAATCCATACAGGGGCGATGGAAATATCTTCTTTTTCTGGGTTAAAATGATCTTTATAGATCCTTAAGAATAAGCCTGCAGAGTAGTAGAAATACAACCCTCCTTCAAATATCCTATCCTTGTCTTCAATATTGAGGAAAACCACAATGAAAAAACCCTTTGACCCCAGTAAGAGATCAAAATGTCCCTTTGGTTTCCAGGTTGCGTGAATCCACCAGTTTAGAGCTTTCTCCGTAGGCCATTTTCCCATGAATTTTCCAATCAAAGCATGATCTGTCATATGCTGAATTCTCTCCTTCACCCTAGTTGGGTAAACATTAATGGCTGGGGTTTTGGTCGATTTTGGTATGCAGGTTCTCGCTCCTGCCTCCCCGCTGACCACTTCCATCTGAGAGAATCCTAGAATCGGTGTTGATTCCTCCCTGACACCTTCCTGTTGTTCAATCCGCTGATCCCAACCCTCTCCTCCTATTCCTGTATGTCGCTCCTAGCAATTCGAACCCTTCCTTTCCACCGATGAGCCTTGCTGAAGAGGAGGGGAAAGGCCCCTCCCCTAAGAGTGCACCATCACTCGGATGCCTATGGCCAAAAATGCTACCTTGAACAAAAAACGTTGAGACTCAACCTAACACCAGTTAGCCGATAAGAGCCTGCACTTCTTGGAGCATATCATGAATCCTCTCCCAAAAAAGGGCTTTACGCTAGTTCATATCAATAGTTTATTAAACATTAAATGTAGTTTAATATTTAATTTTAAGACAAACCTAGCATTGTTATAACGTTATGTGTTGATGGTTTATTTACTATATTGTATACTCTTGAATTGAATGTAAACATTAAATCATTCATTATGGATGTGAAACCATACAATGTCCCTAACTAAGAACTTATTGAAGATAATTTTCTTATCATGGTCTCCTTTGTATTTTTAAATATTTGTCACAGTCTTCGTCAACTTGGCACTCCAAATTATAAATCCATTAGATATATTGCTTTGTCCAAGTTCTTAGTGTAATAGAAGAGATAACAATGTTCATCTAGTCCATCTTAGTTTAGTAACAATAAGTATTATTTTAATCCGAATGAATCATTCTTCCCATCGACGCATCTCTAGTGGCATGATATAATCACAAAGAAATGTTTCCCCTTTAGTGGCAAGGGAAGCTGACATGCATTATTTTAATAATAAAACATTGGCTAAAGCCCCTAGCAAGTAAATGATATAACCATAATTTAGTAGAAACTAAAATACTTACAAAGAATATGAAATAATCCAATTGCAACCATTTTAATCACCTTGAATACCAATCGATAGTCATTGGGATGGTTTGAACCATTAAATTTTAAAGTTTTGTGTATAAGATTATCTACACACAATAAGCAAGGCACATTCGACCCCTATATATAGATCCATTAGTTGCTTGAGATGGTGGATAAAGGAATTATTCATTCTTGTTGTAGTAGTGCATGTCTTAACTTTCATGTGGTGGTTAGGTGAAATGATTCTTTCTCTTCTAGGAGAAGTATGTGGATGCCTAGCAGTTGATAAACTAAATAGAATATATCTAGCGAATGTAATAAAGGCCCGAGAGATTAATGAATCTAATTATAAAATTCGCATAGCAGTGTTGCGATTAACTTCTTCATAATTAAATTGTATTTGATTATTTTGGTGTATGCCATGTGACTTATGAAATCAAAGTGTCTTTGTTTTGTCATGTTTTTACCCTGAATTGAAGTATACATTGTCGCTCTACATCAAGTGACTTGTCAGAGTAGGTTGAGCCTATAGTAGCGAGGAGCAAAGAGATAGTGGCCTTAGATTGAGTAATTTGTGAATGTTGTTGAAGTGGGGAGCTTATATGAAGAGATCCCAAAATTTAATCATAGTGACAACACAAAGAGGAAAACATCATGGAAGAACCAAAAGACTAGAGGGAGCAAAAAATGTGAATCAGAATTCAATGATGGTGAGGACAATAATGGCTAAAATGCATGCCATGGAGGGTGTCTTGCGGAGAGGTATTGCACATATGGTGCAGGACATTAGTGATGATGAAGTGGAATCAAAGACAATAAGAGAATAACTAGAACAACACATGACAGTGGAAGAAATCATGATAAGAGAAATCAAGGATAGTAGAAATAAAGCTAAAATTGATACTACTATCTATTCACAAACTTTAAATCATGAAGAAATGATAGAATCCATAAGAGATATGAAAAAGTTCATTTCATTTTAGGAGATTAGAGATCCTACCATGGGTAGGATTGGCAATTTACAAAATTGAAAATCCATGCTTCTTTCAGTGGGATAAGTTGTAGCTAAATAGGAGAATTTGTGATAGAGAGAAGATTAAAACTTGGGATATGTGGTGTCATGATTGAAGAATAATATTTTTTTATGGGTTATGCTTTGAATATGTTGAAAGATTGTAAAATTTGAAGCAATTGAAGATGTCGATAAAGGAGTACACCAACAAGTTTTACAAACTTTCTATAAGGTCTAGGAATAACGAGGATATTCTAGAATCCAATGCGATATATGTGATAATTGAGTGATATTTGTTATGCCATTCAAGATGACTTTTATCTTTTGAAATTCCATTAATTGGAAGAGGATTACCAAGCAACCTTGACGATTAGGGATAAATTGTTGAGGAAATAATAGACAATGAGAAAATGTCCTCGATATGGAAGAGGATAGAAGAAAGAAAAATAAATTGAAGAATGTCAAAGCAACTCTAGCACTACAAACCATCACGTTGGAAGATGATTTGAGATTGATACAAGAAAAGTTATATTATCAAGAGGTAGAGGAGGGAAATTTATATGGAAGAGGATAGAAGAAAGAAAAATAAATTGAAGAATGTCAAAGCAACTCTAGCACTACAAACCATCATGTTGGAAGATGATTTGAGATTGATACAGGAAAAGGTATATTATCAAGAGGTAGAGGAGGGAAATTTAAAGGCATTTTCTTCAGATTCCAGAATTATGCAAGGCCATGTGGCATCAATGCCCAAAAATTGTGAAGGATGGAAGAAGACAAGAGGGAGAATGCATATTGTTGAAACTAAACCAACAACAATAACAGGTGATATGGAAGAATTGAGGGCACAATAGGAAGAAAATTTGATGATGAGGAAAGTAATGTTGCAACTTGAGAAAGAGGTTCAGAAAGAACCATAACAAAGGAAGACATTATTCATAGAATCCATGTATAGTGTAAGACCTCATCCAGAAGCATATAGAGTGTCATGGTTATGAAATGGGAATAGTGTTGTAATTTAATTATAGATGATGATAGTTCATAAAATTTGGCATTAAATAAAGTTGTTTACAACTTGAAATTCAAGTGTAGACCTCATCTAAAAGCATATAGAGTTTCATGGTTACGAAATGGGAATATAGTCACTATGAGGGAGTAGTGTTCAATTGATTTTAATATTGGGAGTTATAATGATAGCATTTTATTTAATTTGTTTCCCATGGATGTTGGTCACATTTTATTGGGGAGGCCAAGGAAATTTAATAGAAAAGTTAGGCATGAAAAGAGAATAAATACCTACAACTTTGAGAATGATGGGATGAAGTTTAAGCTATATCCATCAAATGAGGAAGCCCGAAAGGTTCCGCTATGTGATGTTAATCTCGGTGTTGGAATATGTGATAGAAGTGGACTGGCATGAACCTATGGAGCAATGAGATGAAGAAAATAATGGGTTCTATAACAACCTATAATGTTTTATGTGGTGGTGTGTTTGACGGAAATGCAGAATCCAAAGTGGAGATGTGTCCATGACGAAGATAAGCTAAATGAAAAGTTAATACGTGTTGGACATGTGTTGTACCATTTATAGTTTCTTGACTAATCAGGGTATGTGGAGGCTTATTAGCCCCTCGTCTAGGGGTATGTGGGGGGGAAACAACTCTAAAAGAATTCTTGGGGTTCATTTTGAGTTGTTTTCAACCAATAGTTTTTCGGCCCGTTGTAAACTAATTCGAATTAAGGAATTGGGGTTGTATATTAGTATGAGTTAATGGATTAGGGTTTTAGATGCTATAATATTGTATTATAAACATAAAATATACTAAATGAGATAGAGAGTGGAGAATCTCTTAGGAATATTGGTTTTCCAAGTTTTTGGTTTCTAGGGTAAATCTTTGTGTAATGTGTTGATGATCCATTATTAATTCTTATGTTTTATATTATGTTTGTTATTTATTTTATTACATAGGTTTATTAAAAAAAATCATCTGGTATTAGAGAAAGGTTATTGGATTTAGGTGGATGCCTTTGTTTCTAGGGTTTAGCTAATCCTGTGAAGAACAAGGGCATCTTGGGTCTGTGATAAAATTGTGTTGGAGTTTGAGCTTTGCATAGTGAATCTTGTGCAATGAAAATGACATGAAGTTCAAGAATATAAATAATGATGTTTAACGACCAAATCTTCATGTTATGGACGCCAAAGATCGAAGATCTTATTGTAGACATAGAATAGTGGATTGTTGTAGCTCTAAGTACAAATACCACTGGTATGTTGAAATAAGATTGGGAAAAGATGGAGAGAAAATCAAGAAGCATGATTCAAATATATGTCCTAGATTGAGTTCTATTGAACATCTCTGGAGAAGACAGTGCAAAGAATTTGTGGGATAAGATGGGAAATTTGTGTCAATCAAAGTCCTGGATAAACAAGTTAGTTCTTTGAAATAAGTTGTATCATCTTAAGATGGAGGATGGTGACTCCATGGAAGATCATCTAAATTCCTTTAACACTCTGGTAAGTGAAACTTGTCTTGATTGACATTAAGATGAAGGGAGAAGAAAAGTTTATTACCTTGTTATTTTCATTGCTAAACACTTGGGATAATCTTGTTGTAGCAATTATTTGTAGTTCTAGTCAATCCATATTAAAGTTTGAGGATGTACTAGAATCCTTGTTATAAGAGTAAATGAGGAGAAAATCATGCATGGTGTGATCAAGGATGTTTTATGTGTGAGAGGTCATTACCAAGAGAGGAAAAATAAGTATTATGGGGTAGATCTAAGTTTATAGGTATATATAAATCTCAAAAATAATTTGAAAAGAAATGATAGAAGTGTAGTCAAGTTGGGAATGATAAGAAAGATTGTAGATATAAGAGGGTGTTCCCATGAAGATGGGTAACACTTTTTGGTAAGAGGAGGGTGTGAGTATGGTAAAAAATGACCTCGATTGATATTTTTACAAGGCATTGATCAAGCTTTAAAAATATTGAGCGAGCTCAGTTGAGGGTAAATAAAAGCCTTAATCGAGCTCAGTCTCAATTGATCTTTGGAAGCTCGATCAAGCGTTTGAGTTGGATACAAATTTTAAATCAAGATATCATGATATATTTCCCGCTTTTGGAATTTAAAATCTCGATTGGGCCTACAAGCTCAATCGAGATCCCTAGATGAATGGGCCATAGTTTTTGAAAAGGCCAAATTTAGTGTCATGTTCCCTTCTTTGAGTTGGTTTGATGGGAGGGGACGTGACACATAGGTGGAGGGAATTGTTTTTGGTGAGATTGTTTCTCCTTTTTCTAAATTAAATTCTAGTGGATTTTTTTGTCTGTTGCTACAACTTTTGCTATTGAAGTAGAGAAGATGAATGAAGATTACATTTTTCTATGGTGATGTTGAAATAGACATATACATGAAGCAACTTGAGATTTGTTTAGTGAAGGGAAAGAAGGAGATGGTTTAGGAAGATGAAGAAGTACCTATGTGGATTAAAACAATCACCAAGAATGTGGTATGGAAAGTTTGATACTTACATATTCGGACAGGGTTTCTCAAGAAGAAAATATGATCACTTTGTGTATTTCCAGAAGTTTGGTGATCATTTTATTTTTGTGTTTTTGTATGTTGATGATCAATATGTTTATGATTTGGGAAAACAAGGGAATCAACAAGGATGTCAAGCCAAATTTTCTTCTAAGTTTGATATGAATGATCTTGGTGCTGCAAATTTTATTTTGGGAATGGAAATTAAAAGAGATTGGACCAATACAAGAATATAGTTGTGTTAGAGGAAACTTGTTGAGATAGTATTACATGGTTTAAGTATGTAAGAATGTAAATTAGTAAAGATCCCTATACCAGTAGGTGCAAATCTAATTGTAGATTAATGTCCTAAGATTGAAGAAGAGATATAATGCATGTCTTGATCCCTGGATGCTAGTATCATTAAAAGTATGATGTATGTTATGGTCTATACTAGACTAGACATTGACCATCTACTGGTATTTTTGAGCAAATCTATGTGAAAACCAGTGAAGGAACGTTGGAAAACAATAAAGAAGGTCTTCATATATTTGTATGGCACTTTAGATTAGGCAATCTACTACCAAGAAAGTTATAGTCCTCATAGGGAGATAGATATACAGGTTTTTTTTTTATGTAGATTGGGTTGAAGATCTTGACAATAGAAGATCTACAAGGGCTTATGCACAATCATGACCTCCTTTAAAGACACTTTAGTTGCCACATAAACTGAAAATATAGAAACCTTTGACTTCAAGAGGAAATTAGAGGTACTTCCATAATGAATTTTAGGACGATGTAAAAAGACAAAAAAAAATCAAATAAGCTTTCATAATATATTAATTTTACTTTTAGAAATTTTGTGTATTTTATAAAATTGCCTTTTTTTAAATTTCAGCATAATATGACATATATGTCTATGCGCATGAAATACTATATGAACTAATTGAAATTATTTTTGAATATTTTTTTTTACAAATGTAGATGACATCTTGTACTAGTGTAAGACTATTTTTTGAAATTATTCATGATGTTTTCATTTTTCTATGATTTATTGAAGTTGGAAAACCCTAAAAAAATGACCATGTGTGTGCGTGCAACACTTTAGTGGCATAACATAATGTAATTTTGATATTTTTATATGAGTGTATAAAGAGCTCCTTCTTCTAGTGCACCATATAATTTGTTTGAGAAATGGTGAAGGAAGTCAAAAGTTACAACATAAATAATGGAGCATTGTATTTTGGCATCCTAAAATTTGGTGGCACAAAAAAGTGGACCCAACTTCGTGCACCCACCCACAAGTGGTTTTTTTTTAAATTATTTGGTGGAGCAATCAATTGGATGATTAAGATGTAGGGTGTAGTTGCATTGAAGCTAAATACATGGTATCCACTCATGGAAGTAAGAAATCCATATGGTTGCGAATATTGTGTTTAGGTATTGTTTTTGCTCAGAAATAAGTGAGAAGAGGTTGTGACAACGCAAGTTCATTTTTAATAGAAAATAACTTGACTTGTCATTTCAGGATAAGTCATATTAGTGTACAATACGATTCTGTTAGAGACATGGTTGAACAAACAAAAAAAAAAACTATTTGAGAAGTTTGATACTTTGAAGAATGTTGCAGATTCATTGAAAAAGTCTATTAGTATTGAAAAGTACTCTTGGTGTAGAGAATCAATGGGCATTGTTGTCCTTAGGAGCTCATTTCCATGAATACTTCCCCCTTGTCCCCTTATTTCAATGAATACAACAAGTGGGAGGATGTTTGACATGTGCTGTAATCTTTGAGGTTCCTAGAGAAATGGGGGTCCAAGGGGGTTGATTACCCCGTCCCCATTATGGGGGTGTGGGGTCCTAGCAATCCCCTCGCTAAGCGTTCAAGTAAGTGCCCATGAAAGAAATTTTTTGGGTCCATTTTTTGTTTGTTTTGAGTTGTTTTTGGCTAGTGGTTTATCTTCCCATTAAAAGCTAATTATGGTTAAGGAATTGGACTTGTAATCTAATTTGAGTTCATGGATTAGGGTTTTAGATGCTTATATAATATTGTATTTTAAATAGAAAATAAAATACAATAAGAAAGAGTAGAGAAAGTCCAAGGAATGTTGGTTTTCCCTATTTTGTGTTTCCAATGTATTTATCTTTTTAATTTGTGTCTGATCCATTGTGAATTCTTGTGTTTTAGATTATGCTAGGTATTGATTTTCTTAAATAGGTTATAAAAACTATTTAACAATGTGGAGAATTCTATGTTTATATAGTCCATGTAGCAAGCATTAGGGCTAGTTCCTAAGAGGGAGGTTGGGTTGGTAGTGAGCACAATTAGTGGAAGCATTGTAAGATATTAAGCACCATTGGGGTAAAATAAAAGGAGGTAGTGCTACCTTGTGTAAAAAATTTGTAGTGAACGGAAGAATGTTAAATATTGGTGTAGATGAAAAACAAATTGGGCTGGGACATTGAGAGAACATTGTGGATGCTAGCAACAATGATGAGGAGAGGAGGATGTTTAGTCTTTGTTAAAGTTTGAAAAGGCATAGAACAAGAGCGGAAACACAAATGGCATATTGATTTCCTTTTCATTATAAAACTCAGATATATATAGTATCACATAGAATCAAAACCACCAGCTAATACTATGGGCCAATGAATACCATGGGACGACTAATGTCCTAGTCAACAACTAACTCAACTAACTTAACCAACAAGACACATGAGATTACAACTCTTAACACACCCCCTTAATATCAAGTGGGATGGTGTGGTCAACACTATCAATGCCTAAGTGCTGCCTCTGAAACTCAAATGTAGATGTACCCAAAGGTTTGGTAAACATATCAGCTAATTACTCCTTAGAGCCACAAAACATCAAACTAATCTCTCCATTATTGACTAACTCATGTATAAAGTGATAGTGAGTGTCAATGTGTTTACTCTTCCTATGAAATACATTATGTTTAGACAACTGTATGGAAGAACTGTTGTCACAATAGATGGTTGTTGGTTCTTTTTCTCTGTGTCCCATGTCCTTCAAGAGTCTTCTGAGCCAAAATACATGGCATGTTGCTGTAGTTGTTGCAATATATTTTGCTTCTGCTGAAGACATGCTCACAATGGGCTGTTTTTTAGAAGCCCAAGAAATAATATTGGTACCAAAATGAAAATCATAACTAGATGTGCTTTTCCTATCATCAATACTACCTGCAAAATCATTGTCTGTGTACCCTATGAGAGTACAGTCCTGTGAATGAGTGTACCAAAGTCCATAATCAATTGTACCTGCAACATATCTCATAATTATTTTCCAACTTTCTAGTGAGAGTCTTTGGAAGACTCCATGAATCTAGAAATAAGGTTGACAACATACACTAAATCAGGTCTAGTAGTGGTCAAATACATTAAAATTCCTACTAATCTCTTGTAAATTGTATAATTTACTGATGGTCCTTCATCATTCTTGCTTAATTTGGTTCATGTTGCAATGGTTGTTTCTACCGGTTTACATTTATCCATTTTGAATCTACGCAGAATGCCAGTAGCATACTTATGCTTATAGATGAAGACCTCATTTTCACTTTGATCAACTTCCAGACCAAGGAAAAACTTTGTAAGACCAAGATCAGTTATCTCAAACTCCTTTTTCATGACTCTCTTAAAATATTCTAGCATCAAATTTCCAGTATATAGATAATATCATCAACATAAAGACAAACACATAGAATGTTACCTTGCTGATTTGTTTTGACATAGAGAGTGCATTCATTGATGCTTCTATTGAACCCATTGTTGATGAGATAAGAGTTAATTATGCAGTACCATGCTCGTGGATCTTGTTTGAGACCATACAAGGACTTTTTCAGCTTACATACCTTGTGTTCCTGACCTTTGACAGCATAACCATGTGGTTGATATACATAGAATTCCTCTTCAAGTATGCCATTCTGAAAGGCAGATTTTACATCCATTCGATAAACAGGCCACTAGTTTAGAGATGCTATTGCAAGTACAACTCTGATGGTGTCCATCCTTGCTACTAGATAAAAGGTTTCATCATAGTCTACACCATATTGTTGAGCAAAAACTCTTGCAACAAGCCTTGCTTTGTACTTTTCTATCTATGATTTTTCATTCAATTTGGTCTTGTAGACCCATTTTACACCAATGCAAATTTTATCTGATGGGATATCAACTAGATCCCAAGTCTGATTCCTCTCAACAGAATCAATCTCTTCATTCATTGCTTGGATCCACTGTGGATCTTTTGCTGCTTCTTCAAAACATGTTGGCTGACATGAAAATAGAGCATACTGTAGATGCTCATCAATGACAGGAGTCTGTTCATCTTACTCCCTTAAGCTTCTGGTTCTTTGGTTCTGTGGTGGACTCTCTGCTAGTGTCCCTTCTTGTTGTTGTAGCTGCCGTACCTCAAGTCTAGGAATTCTGAGTGATTCTGGTGGTGCTGGACTGTCTGTTTACTGAATGTCTGCTCTATCACTCCAGCATTTATCTTCAATAAATTTTACATCTCTACTCACCACTACTTTCTTAGTGACAAGATTATACAACTTATAGGCTTTCTGTTGTTCACTATAGCCTGTGAAAATACACCTTTCACTCTTCTTGTCTAACTTCTTTCTTGACTCATCAGGTATGTGTACGAATGCAACACATCCAAATATCCTGAGATGTGAGACACTAATCTGAGTGCCACTCCATGCTTCTTCAGGTATCTTTTCTTTGACACTTATTGTGGGAGACCTATTCAGTAGATATACTGAACATGCAACAACTTTTGCCCAATATTCATCTGATAACTTCTTGTATGACAGCATACTTCAGGCCATGTTCATGATGGTCTGATTTTTCCGTTCTGCAACTCCATTTTGTCGTGGAGTGTATCTGGTGGTGTACTAGTGCTGGATTCCATGCTGCTTACAGAACTATGCAAATTCATGAGAGACATACTCACCTCCATCATCTGATCTGAGTATTTTGATTGGTTTACCTAACCGCTTTTCAATCAATGCTTTGAACTCTTTGAAGTTGGAGAAGGCATCTGACTTATTTCTAAGAAAGTAGATCCATACTTTCCTACTATAAGCATCAATAAATGTTAGGAAGTACAAACTACTTCCTATAGACTGGGTTTGCATGGGTCCACATAGGGATGTGTGAACAAGTTCAAGGTGTTCTTTGGATCTATTTGTAGAAGTGGGAAAGTTGTCCCTTTGGTGTTTCCCTAAAATACAATCTTCACAAGAACTTGACTGTTCATTCATGACTGGTAATCCTTTGACCATGGATTGTTTTTGCAGATGACATAGACTCTGAAAGGGTATATGAGCATACCTACAATGCCACAACCAAGTTTCATCTTGACTGGAGACAGTATGAGCATATGACTGTGACATGATATCACTCCTTAGACTGAGTGGGAATATTCTATTCTTGGTCATTTATACTTTGGCTAGGAGTCTTCTACTAGGACCTTTATCATAGATAGCACAATAGGAATCAATGAACCTAACATCATACTTATTCTCAATCAGTTGACCCACACTAATCATATTGACCTTGATATTTGGAACATAGAATACATCATTTATGTACTTCTTCTCATTCTGTTTGGTAAGTATAGGTACAGTACCTTTGCCTTGAGCAGGAACAAGATAGTGATCACCCATTTTGATCTTTGAATTAATAGATGGATCTAGATCATAGAATAATGATTTGTTACCTATCATATGATTGTTGCATCCATTGTCTAGAAACCATACATCTGATTGATGTTCTTCTTCAGTCGATTGGAATGACAGAAACATAACTTCTGACGAATGTTATTCAACATTGGAGACATTTGCTTTGCCACTATTCTGATCTGCTTGCTTCTTTATGTAGTCATGTTCATAGTGGCCATATTTCTTGCAGTAGTTACACTGGACATTGGACCTGTTATTCCATCTCTTGCCTCCTCTTCCTCTCTAGTTCTAATGGTTATGACTGTGCTCACAGTGATCTATGTGTTCATGGGCAGTTCTATCCCATGTGGAATTCGAACTCCTTCCTCTTCTTCCTCGTCCTCTGCCTCCTCTTCCTTCACCTCTATTGAAACAAGTCTGAGTGTTGAATGCATGTGACAGAGACTCTTCTTCCTGACTGAGTCTAGCTTCGTGAGACAAAAGGGACCCTGTTAACTCTTCTAGGGTAAACTTCGATAGATCCTTAGATTCTTCTATGACAGTAACTACCATAGAGAATTTCTTAGTGAGGCATCTAAGTACCTTTTCAACAATACCCTTCTGCTCTAGGGATTCGTCATAGGTTTGGAATTGCATGACAATCCTCGAAACCCTAGTGATGAACTGATCGATAGTCTCAGTTTCCTTCATCCTAAGACTTTCAAACTAGATTCGAAGGGTTTGGAGTCTTACCATTTTGACTCTGTCGGTACCTTTGTGTGCAGATTGGAGGATATTCCATGCTTAATATGCGGCCGTAGCTCTGGCGATCCGTGGGAAAATGGAATCCTCAATGCAGCTTTGGATCAACCACTTCGTACTGAGATTTGGATCTCTGCTTTCGTCGAGGGCCTTCTTATTTGCATTCGACATAGCAGCGACAGTAGCTTCCGTCAGTTCCGTGAACTCTCGTTCAACCATATCACAACACTTGTTCAGCTATAGAAAGCTCTACATCTTGATAGACTAGAATTCATAATTTTTGTCGTTCAGCATTGGACCAGAGATTGACTTCATGTTCAGGCTTTCCATGGATTATGGCAACTTTTAAACTGAGTGGCACACCTTGCTAACTGACACAGTGCGACTCTTGGGTGCGCAGGGAAAACATTCTGTAAGGGAAGGAAGGCTGGCGCAATTTTCCTTCTGCTAGGGTGCGCCACTGGCTCAGTTTTCCTCCAGCTAGGGTGAGGCAGCTGAGAAGGTGGCGCAATTTTCCTTTAACAAGGGTGCGCCAGGGTCTCTTCAGTGGGGATTTTGTTGGTGCAAGTGTTGTTGCAGCTGTGTGCGCTGGTGCCGTGAAGAAAAAATTAAAAAATGTTGCGGCCCGAGTGCTCCGTCTCCGTCCTGTGCTGCAACTTTAGTCGTGTGTGTGCTCTCCAGCTTCTGAAGAGGCTTACCCCAAAAAACAATAGTTGAAGGATCAGGTCGTGGGCTCTAATACCATGTTAAAGTTTGCAAAGACATAGAACAAGAGTAGAAACACAGAGGGCATATTGATTTCCTTTTCATTATTAACCTCAGATATATATTGTATCACATAGACTCAAAACCACCGGCTAATATACTATGGGCGAGTGAATACCATGGGACGACTAATGTCCTAGTCAACAACTAACTCAACTAACTTAACCATCAAGACACATGAGATTACAACTCTTAATAGTCTTCAAATTTTTCTATCCTACCTTTTGAACAATATGCTCAATCTTTCCAACCAAGGAGGCTTGATGCAAGAGAATCCATGGTGCAATGACTACCTTTCACATCTCATTTTGTTTCAATCATTTATATATCAATTACATCATATTTCAGAGATTTTATGTTGCTATAGATGTCGCTATGTAACCATACAACAGAAGAAGAGAGAAGATCTCATAGTTCTACTATGAAATAAGCGACTAGGAAAGTGACTACCGAAGAAATGCTTGACCATAGAAGAGATAACTACGATAATCAAGTCCAAATTTATTCAATAAAAACAAACAATAGAAGACTAATTTAGCAACTAGGACGATTTGATCCATTTGACTTCCAAGTTCTATGTATAAAATTATTTTCACACAATAAGCAAGGCACCTTTGGCCTCTGAGTATAACTCCATTAATAAGGTGTGGGTGGATATAAGTGTTGGTCATTCGTGTAGCATCAATTTATGTCTTAAAGCTTATAGTAATATCTTGCCAGGAGCTTTCAACCTCATAAGAGAGATTTGTGAATAAGTGAGAGGGTAAGAAACTTAACAATCTAATAAATAACTTTTTTACTTTATGTTGCAGTCAAATTATGCATAATTAAAGTGAGTTTGATTATTCTAGTGTATTATTTGCGACTTGGGAAATCAAATAGCTTTATTTTTATATGCTGTACTTTGAATTGCAAGGTTAAGATATGTTAATGAGCATTACATATTCATGTATAAAGTAATTTTAATCAACTTACTCTAGCGGATGAATTCCAAATTACTATTAAACACATTGGATGTAGGCCACCTTAAAGTTACCCAAACACAACGGATGTAGGCACTTTAAGTTTAAAGTGAACCAAGTATGTACAAAGAATATATGGTAACTAATATTCTTTCCAAAGTCGTTGACCCACATTCTGACCTAGCGAGAGAGTAACAGCCTGATGCTACGGGTGCGTCGTATATCGTGTGTATATATATATATAGGAATATGCTTCCCTAACCCATGCATTCCAATGGTGGTGGGGAGGGAAACATACAATGGCAAAAGGGTTCTTCCCGTGGGCCAGAAAAAAACGAAGGAAGAATGTAAGTCAATTTATTTTTAGTAATCAAAATAGGAAAACGGATGCCTTTATTTTATAGCACATAAAAAATGTAATTTAATTAGTTATCATCAATGTTCGTAGATATTTGGTTAATTTATTCTTCCATATTTGATTACTTTATATAATTCACTCTCTTTCCAGATCAATCTGGAATGATTCGATTCACTTGAAATGTTAGATGCATTCACTGAATTTTACTACAAACTTTTATATATATAATAAAACTTGATTGTTATTTAAAAAAATGTAAATTCGTTTTTTTAATCATTCATACTATTTACTAAATTTACAAGAATACACTTTAGAATAAATACTTCTGTTTTATCTCCACATTTAAAATACATGTTTTTTTTATATACGTGCCCTAAGGGCTCTCCTTCCAAACTAACCAAACTGAGCGCAATAAACTCTGATCTTGAGTTACGATTCGGTTTGCCCTCTAGAATTACTACTTGTATCTGAGCCTGTGTTTTCTTTATTTTTAAAAATTATTTAAAAATAAAAACAAATACTACTATTTATAAAAGGTTTTAGTCTGAAAGTATCCTACTATTATATAAATAGATGTTTATATCTTAGAATTTGAATTGGACTAGAGTTTATACTTTTTTAAAATTGTACATGGACTAGACAAGTGTATTAGATAGATGTCTATGGCTATACCATAGAATTTGAGGTGGACTATAGCTTATGCTTTTTCTAGATTACACATGGATGAGACAAGTGTACTCTAGAGATTAATTTTATGGCAGTCATTTCAAATTGGAAAAAAAATAATATAAAAAATAACTAGTAGCTATGCATGGGTAACTGGTAGCTGATGCATGAATAACTTGTAGTTGATGCTAGGGTAGCCGGTAGCTCCACACTTGTTAGCTACACTTAACTTGTGACCTATCAATGTTTACAAACTATGCTAGTGTAAATTAGGTGACATGGCTTTTGGGAATTCGAATTTACAGAAATATACAGCCACACACAGATAGATCACAAGTTAAGTGCCATGAACAAGTTACTTCTTCTCCATAAGTAGTTGCACCAACAATCTGTTATCTATGCATCAACTACATCAACTACTAGTTATCGATGCATAACTACAATTATTTTTTCTATTCTTTTATAATTGTTTATTTTGAATTTGGAAGGACTGGTATAAAATCAATCTCCACAGTGCAATCTAAGAAAAGCATAGGCTCTAGTCCATCCCAAATCTTAAATAAAAACGCCCTATAAGCCTTTCTATGTATTACAGGGACAACCAAGAATGAAAGAATAGTCTACTGGTTTAGATATAGTGTAGCTATCACTGTAACGCAAGCTCAAACCAAATGTCAAACAACCTTGATAATCCGAGTGTTACAGGAAATTCATTTCTTTTCATATATGTTCTTAGTCCCGGGGGAATGTTTTTTCCACCTCGAGTGCGAAGATTGAGCCCATGACATCATGCAGACATCACATGAACAATAATCGAGTGAGCAAAGAACTTGGGTCGCCCGATCGGTCAGTCGGCCACCACCCGCACAAGCAATTTCATCATTAGACACCATAGCTTCCAGAGATTATAACTTTTATAGCCGTCTTCTTGAGTCATGCGTGCGCCACGCTCTAGAAAGAACTTCAGGCATATATGTATAGACAGGAGAGCCCTGTACAATTCAACTGTATGTATGCAAAAGTATTCAGAATTTTTAGATGTGACTCCACATGAAAATTTTCAACGCTGTATAGGGCGTCCATTTCTGCCTACTTTGAAAGCTATTTTCTTGAGTGCTTACTTTTCGTGTAGTAGACGGTGGAACGCGAGATGAATATATACATATTTTTGTACTATACAGGGGGGTGGGGGTTATGACATCATCAGTGGTAGTTAGCAGTGCCGTGTATTTCTGACTTAGGTATGGACGCTGAACGGTAATCCATCCATTGAAGGGCCCCATAAGTCCTCCTTTGAATGGATTTGGTGATAAACATCCACGGGTAAAATGAGACAGAGAAATCTTGGATGGAGATATTCAGAGACCGTTGGAAGTGGGAATGGGAAGGTGAATGCATAGACTTACCAACGTGCCGTTCACGGCACGTGGTGATGTTTTTGTTCAAAACCAAATAGAAATGTTACCCCAAGAAGCGAAGAGTCCGTGGGTGCCGATGAACGTTTAGGCCGCCAATTATGCAACAAAAAAGTCGCACTAGAATTCAGAAGGAAGACGCCACGAGGAGGAGAAATAGTATTGGAATGGCAGTGTGAGGTTGGCTTTTTATTTTAAATTTCATTTCTGACTCCTCTCACAGTGGTTCCCTGGCCCATCCACCTACCTTACGCCTACAGTAAATTAATTCATGCATATAGAGCTATCCACGGCACCATTTCTTACCTTTTGGATTTCCAATACAGGCATACCAAAGACACCTACCTGGTCGTATGTTTTTGAGTGATCCTGTAATAATTATCTCTGTTCCCGGCTAAAGCCTGAAGTGTCAGTATTCATAAATCTCAACGCTTCGATGAAGAGCGATATGTCTGCTCGAATGAAAATTGACTCTGCAACAAGACATAATGTCAATTTCTTGCAATATTCTTCTGGCGGCTACGGCTGTCCATCCGATGATTTGGTTTTCTCGCCCAATTCACTCGTTCATCGTCCAGTAACTTGGGTCGATTCAAATTTCATGAATCCAGATCTATCCAGTACTGCAAATAGCTCAAGCTTTCCGCGGATTAATGGAGGCATTAATGGATTAAGCAGCTCAAAACCTCATTCGCCTCCAGCACCGGCCTCTCATAGTTTAACAGAGTTTATCCAAACACAGTCACAGGCACATGATCAAGGGAAGATTAATGAACATGTGAACAGTATGAAGAACATACAACAACAACAAGATCAGATGACTGAAATGTCCTGCAACCCTAACATCTGGAAACCATCCTGGCTATCACAGACAACGACGAGTGATAAAGAGGAAGCTGTTCAGAGAAGGGAATTTAATGTTCCAGGCAGCTTTCCCGAGTCAAATTCTTCCGGAGATACACAAGCTAGACTTTCTGCTATGAGAGGGTTTACTGGGTTAGAAGGTAACTATTACTGACATACCCGAACGATGATTTTCTATATTTCGTGAATTACAATGTTGCGCTTCATTCAGGAGGGTTGATCATTGATTGTTAGGGGTTTTTATTACTAAATTCTAATTTGGGTTTTACAAATTTGTGTTCAGGGCAATATTTTCCTGCTCTACATGATCAACACAATAAAGGAATCTCTGAATCAGAAAGACTACAATTAGGAGAAAACGAAGGCGGAAATGTAAAGGATAACAGGTATGCTGTGTGATTTTGGGACTGAAAAAGTTTCACAGTAGAGACAAAACGCAACCTCAGTAGGTACATTCAACCTAATCTGCGTACTGTAAGCCATATATATACATCTACATATAGTTCAATATGTAACTATCGTTGCAATACATTACTCAGCTTTTAGTGTAGAGAATCTTAGCATAAAACAAAACCATCAGAATAACTTTTTTTAAGATCGTTTTCATAAGGTAATCTCTGTTCTGCAGATCAAGATCTCGAGGTAAGATGGAGAAGAGGATTCGAAGGCCGAGATACGCATTTCAGACCAGAAGCCAAGTTGACATTCTGGATGATGGTTATCGCTGGAGAAAATATGGTCAAAAGTCGGTGAAAAACAATCTTTATCCAAGGTGCTATTTTCATTCTGTAAACTCTGAAATGGAAAACAAAATTAAGAAACGCAGCAATTAGGTATAAAAATCACGTCAATAGATTGTTTAGAAAGGATATATAGACAGAAAAGATATATTGTTTTCTGTAATATGAAACTGTTTGATCTTCTCATTGTTTGCTAAAGCATATGAAATCATATAACATATCATATTAGCCATAAATTCTGAGTCTCAAATTTTGCTTTAGATTTCTGTCGTGGTTGACTAACAAAACCTACTGGAGAGCATCTAGAAGCCCACCTAAAACCGCTTTATTTAAGGTTTTGAAAACTGAATTCATGGTTGAGAGCATGATGAGCATGTTCGGATCACGGTGCTGTTGACTATGTTTTTGTTAGAAACATATACAAATTCTGTCGGGAACTATGAAGCGATAGTACAAGCAGGTTGGAATGATAACACCATATAGAAAATTTTCCTAAACCATGAACAAGAATATTCTGTGGAAACCATAAAGTGACAGTAAAAACAAATTGAAACCATGAAATTATGGTTCAAGCTACCCACAAATGACAGCAGGTTACAAAAAACATACAGACTATTCTACTCTACAGAAACCATGAGGTGAGAGTAAGGACAAATTGAAACCATAATGCTATGGTTCTAATTACATCCCAGAAAAGTGAACCATAGCATTGGAACTATACTGTTATGGTTCACACCTGCCGATTAAAGTGAACCATTGACCGAAATTCCGCGTGGAACTATGAAACGATGTGACGTTGTGGGCGGGGTTGAACTATAACATCAAGGTTTTAACCTGTTCATACTGTCACTTCGTTTCATGGATCCAGTCAAAATTTATGTCTTGTGCCGCACATACAGACGTGAAGTACAATAAATTGAAAATATAAACCGAGCGCAATCTAAATTTCGTAGTTCAGAAGCATGGAAGGCATATCTTGAATCCTGTACATTTCCTCCTAAAATTTGTATACCTCTTTCAACTAATATCGTAACATAGGGGTTGAACAATTCAAATACAACTTTTCTCGTTATAGTACGTCATAAACGCAACATATGGAATAGCCTACCTGGATATAAGAAGCTTTTCCGATGACTATCAAATTCACAATCTGAATTTTTCTTTTCAAATTCATATGATTCCATAAATCCTACATAATTTTGTTTTATTTTATTCTATTATAAAACAGCTCGATATTTTCTATCAGACAATGCTTCTTAAAATGTATGTACGATACTATTGTTAGAAAAATGGAAAGGAGTAGGTCAGCGAAGATTTTTTTTATTGTGGATGGCTTTCACCATATGAGTCTTATAGAAACGTGCTCTAATTGGCTCCACTGGCTACCTTCGATGCTAAGCATATAGTTTATTTTTAATCAGACAAAGTCAAGAGACGCCAGTGCTGGAATACAAAACTAGCTGGGTTGGAAGCATATTTCCTTTTATTACCCAATTACAGTCTACAATAAAATTACAATGGTCAACCTTCAGGGTTGCTTCATTAATTGGCAGTACCTTCATTTTGAGGATACACTCTACTAACCACCTTATCTTTGAATCTAAAACCTTCTTGGAGCTCCAAGAAGAAGCATAGTCTTCATTGCGAACCTACACTCCACCAGAGTTTGCTCAACAACTCATATTACCATCACGTGTTTTTCAAGGGTAGACTTCCAATACCTTCCCATCTTTCTTCGAAGGTACTTTCTTATTCCCGAGGTAATGTCGAATAGCGTCCACTTCTTTCTTTTGAAGGTAGACTCTCGTTTTTTGTGTGCACCAGACTGTTTATTGCGTGTACGACTGTATTTCTATTTTGATATTCGAAACCTGTGCATCTACTAGCACAACCGATTGTGCTTGACGTTTTCTCCTTTAGAGTAGGGATTTCTCTAGTAGGTTATTTTGTTCTCGCGAGTTGGGATTTCTCTATCTAAAATCAATCCGTTTATGCTGTATGTTTCTTTCCGTTGGGCGGCGCAACATTACTATGCAAGGGTGAGAGGATGTATGTAACGGATCTTTTTAAAGAGTAACGGTTATATTTTATATTAGGAAACGCTTAGGCAGTAACGGACAGTACTGTAATATAAACATTTAAAAGTTTGAAGGCAGCTTGTTAACAAAAAGATAATCTATTGTCCAAAATTCCCTTTTCTTGATCTCAGGTTTTGTACCAACATACATCTTGAAATGACAAGAAACGTATTTCCACTGGATTCTCTATATCTATACTCTTAGTGTGTATTTCCACTTCAGTTTGAGCTATAGGGCTGACTTCGTTTGTAGTTTCCATTGCTTATTGTTTCAGGGATTCCAGGATGTCCACATCCTTCCTTTTGTTGAGAGAAAGCTCGGAAATTAAAAGAGGAGTCCGCAGTGGTAGCTGAACTAAAGGGAGGAAGTGACGAAATCACTTCCGGAAAAGGTTAAGTCGAGCGAAAATCCTTCACACGATAGAATTCAGGGAACCATTTGTGATACTAGCTTGGTACTTCCTGCAGTGCATATAAATGAATATAGTGACCTCATGACCTCTTTCTCCAAGTCTTATAGTTCGAGAAGCTAAGTTGCCATTTCGACTTCAACTTAGACCCTCCTCATTTTGTTCGCTACCTTAAGTTTCCTATCAGATTCTTTTTTCCAACGAGTCCCTAGATGGTTGAATTTATAGCACTACATTGCATTTCAACAACTTCACATTCAATCACTTATGCTCCCCTTGAACCCTCATAACCATCTACATGAGACCATGGTAGTGTGCCATTATAGTTGTAGAAATATGGAGAGTTTGAGTAAGGTTGCCTCTATCCATATTAGCCCATACTAGATATTGAATTAGAAGCCGAACAAATTCATCATGAAATAGAACACCCAAGCCTACATTCAATGCTCATGTGCTTCTACCCTTGATTAGTGGACCAATAATAAAGGGGTAACGAGGACACTGAACATGATAGAAATTTTGTCCCAAATTAAAAGACCCAAGCCAGCATCAAATTCTCTTATGGGGCTATCCTCATTAGCATTGCAAGATGAAATGGGGTGAGAGAGGCATAGAAGCATAGACAATAAACCCACATCCAAACTTTAAGATATCCATCTTGCTAAACTTAGATCACAAAATCTAGAGTGAAATGAGTAGTGTGGGAGAATTAACTCCTTGCTACATTGTTCTTGCATGATGATGCACATATTGCAGTATGACATTACTATCATAATAAACCACTAAATCATAGAAAGGGAATGAAGTATGTAGCCATGGCACCACTACCATCCTTAAATTTATCTCTTGAGAGGAATTTGGGAGAATAGGAACCTATAAACTCCATTCTCTGTGACATGGAACAATACTTTTAGGGAAGGACATGAACTATATGTCCCCCAAGTTTACAGTTTGGGAGGGGCATGAACTATATATCCCTAAATTGAACTTGTGTAAGTGTTCATTCATCCTAACATCGATCCCATATATCAATCTCCTTGAAATCAATGATATGATTAGTTGGTTGAGTCTTAAAGAGTCTAATCAATCTCCTTGAAATCAATGATATGATTAGTTGGTTGAGTATTAAAGAGTCTAAAGTTTTGGAAAGGGATTTGATAGAACAAAGTCCTTGATAGACTCTCTTTTTTCTTGATGTTACAAGGAAACATAATTTCTAATATGTTAGTTTAAATACAACCTTAATTTTCCCTAGGTTTATAACATTAAATTTCGAACTTACTCAAACTCAAATAAAGCCTTATCTGTTTATTCATCCCTAGGTTTATATCATCAAGCCTACAACTTACTCAACCTCGAATATGACCATATGTTGTCTTATGCTTCTAAGATCAAACTTCTAACGTACTCCTCGAGTGAGTTCCATAATGTTGTTCTTTTAGCATGAGATGGACTCTTTTAACGGCCTTACTATGCCGATAGTCATCCCTCAATCACATAGTCTAGGACTAGGCCTGATTTTAATCACAAATTCCTCTGAAAAAGAAAGATTCAATTATATCGACATATTCTCTGTCATGTCTACTAAATCAAGACTGAATGAGGTAATGCCATTCAATCTATCTATTTGTCATTGTTCTAATAAAACTAAAAGATACCAAGATATTTTGTTTGTCATTACTCTACCAAATGGATTATTGGTGATTAGAAAGATTAGTAGGTTTGACCTTATTATAGGCATTTACCCCTTCGCACATCCTTTTAGCTACCATTTGTTTAGCCAAATAGCAATGATCATTCACCATTTGTTTAGCCAAATAGCAATGGTCATTCAACATTCATTTAGGCACACCCCCTTGGTAATTCACCACTCATTTAACCACATTTAGAGATGCAAAGGAGATTATTTGTTTAAAGAGATTGTCCTTCTAAGGAAGACAAAGTGAGAAATGTGCAAAATATCCAAGTAATACGATGGAAGATTTTCCAATGTGTTGGAATATTCTCACCATCATTTTTTATATTTGCATGCCTGCATGCATTTCGCATGCATCCAGTCATCATGCATGCATCCAGTCATCAGTATGGCAGTCTCCCCAGCACCTGGAGCCTATGTTCACCCCCCTAGAGCCTGTTTTTAGCCCTTAGGAACTCTCGTATCTACCTAGTGTGCCTTGTTTTCCTCACCCGGATGACATATGCACCCTACTACACTACTTGGATTACTAACAGTCAGTTGCAACATTTATTGACTAGTGTATTCATTTATTGCTCAGTTTAACTACTTGTAACTTCCAGTTGTCTGTATCAGAGTGCCACTTGACCTACTGACAGCCTCATCAACCTCATGCAACCTCCTTGGAGTCTCCATCCCTTGATTTGTGCTCACATGTCTCAGTTAGACTCAGTTAGACTCATTTGACTTACTTTTGACCATTTGTGACTACTAGCATTGATTGGATGATGTCTCCAATGATATCCAAGGCACACATTGAGGAGAATTCGAATGACCTTAGGAGGCATTTGAATCCATTTGATTGTATTCAGTTATTATTCACTTTTCATAATGTCAGCTTACAGCTGATGTATGATACAATAATTTTTTCCATTTCTTGTGTTAATGAGTGATTATTGATTCAACCATTCTTCTTCTCTTCTCTGTTATTCTTGAGTGAGTTTTAGTGAGGTTTTCTCCAGCTGTGTAATCTCTCTTGTAAAATATCACATGGTATCAGAGCTGGAGTCAGCTATTCGAATTGCAGCAGTTCTTTGAGCAGCTCTCTTTCATTGAGCACCAAAAGCCTCTAGATTTCCACAACAATTCCTGGTGCAATTGTCTTGAATTCACTGGAGCAATCCAGTGAGGTATATTCAGGTGTGAAGGATCCAGTCACATGTGCTCAATGTCCTAAGGCAGTGTTCAATTCGAATTGCAGCAGATCTCCATTTACAATTCTCATTGTTTTGCAGGTTATCTCCATCATTCGAATTCATCTTCAATTCGACTTCAATAGCTACCAATGCATCTAAAAATGATTTCATTCAACTATTTCGAATGGAAATCCAAGATGTACATCTTCATGAAGTCCAAGAGCCTCTCTAGATTTTTGAATGGGACTGCAGTCGAACCCATTGGTGCAGTAGAGAAATCCAGGTACTTAGACAAACTTGATGAAGCAGTAGGTCTGCTGCTCCTCATCATTTCTAAAGAACTCCATTTTCATGTCATAGATCTAGTAACTCCAAAAGAGGTTTGGGACAAGGTCGAATCTCTTCTTGGATAGAAAGATGACTTGAAAGGTCATAAATTGGAAAATGAGCTCATCTCCTTAAGCCCAAACAGTTTTGAAACCATCACTGAATTTCTCAACAAGTTCAAAAAATTGATTTCATAGTTGAAGAGATATGGGATAGAGAAGGAAGAGAAGCAACTCATCCCTGCCATACTATCAAAACTAGGCCCTGACTACTCAGTATTTGTCTCCACCTTTCAGTCAGCGAAGCTGTCCATTCCAAAATGGAAGTTTCCCACTCTTGAAGACTTCATCTAGTCACTCACACTTGAGGAGGAGAAGTTAGTTCATATGAAAATGATAAAACCCAAATTGGATTAAGCTCTTACAGCCACTGAGATAAAGAGAGTGAATGGCAAGGGTAAGAAAAAATCATTTGACAGAAAGTCGAACGAGTGGAAGCAGAAGGAGGCTCCAAATTAGTCAGATGGAGCTTCGAATCCTAAGAAAGACAAGCAAACTCAGAAGGGGAAATCCAAATACAGATACTGCAATAGAGGATTCCATCTTGAGAGTTCATGTATGAAGAAGACCATAGATCTCATGGCTTCACTTCTTGAAAAGAATAATCTTCCAATACCTGCATGTGCTAGAAATAAAGAAGGTGAAACATCAAGATCAGAGGGCAAAGAAATATGTCATTCTCTCATGGCAGGTGCATCAACACAATCCTCCTTCATCATAGATTTAGGAGCATCAAGACACATGTCTTCCTCCAAAGATCTCTTTATTGGTTTCGAATCCACTATTGGACCATCCATCATGTTGGGGAATGATTCTGAGGTCTCCTCTAAGGGGATTGGAAGAATCAATCTTGATCATGGGTACTTCTCATATGTGCTTTATGTCCCTAGACTCACTGCTAATCTACTTTCAAACTACCAGATGACCCACATTGGAGAGCCCAAGAGGGTGATCTTCTCCCCGAATGATGTCGAAATCCAATACATGGTATCAAAGTTGGAGTCATCTATTCGAATTGCAGCAGTAGTAGTTGCAGCACTTCTTTGAGCAGTTGTCTTTCATTGAGCACCAGAAGCCTCTGGATTTCCACAACAATTCCTGGTGCAATTGTCTTGAATTCACTGGAGAAATCCAGTGAGTTCTAGCTAGGTGTGAAGGATCCAGTCACATGTGCTCAATGTCCTAAGGCACTGTTCAATTCGAATTGTAGCAGATCTCCATTTACAATTCTCATTTGTTTTGCAGGTTATCTCCATCTTTAGTATATTCGAATTCAACAGCTACTATGGATCTCCATTTTTTTTGGCAGGTTATTCAAATTTCTCTGTAGTTGCAACAGTTTCCTGTAGTTGTAGTAGTTCTGATGTTTTCTACAGTTGCAGCAGTTTCCTATAGTTGCTGCAGTTTTGATGTCTTCTGCAGTTGTAGAAGTTTTCTGTAGTTGCAGCATTTTTCTGCAGTTGCAGCAGTAGATTTGAATTCAACAACAACTTCCATGGATCTGAAAGCAGTTCCTTCTCTCAACTTTGAAGAATGGAAACCAAAGATGACATCATACCTGAAGAGATATGGTCTTTTCGATATGTGTATTGGTGTTAAGAGAGATTTTTCTTCTTATGAAGAGGAAGAAGATTGGCTAGATGATTGTAACCGAGCCTTAGTAGCAATATGTACTGCTATGATTTCCAATATGGAGTACCTCATTAATATTTCTAAACATCCAAGTGATAACTGGACAATATTGGATCACTAACAGTCAGTTGCAACATTTATTGCTCAGTTTAACTTCCTGTAGCTTCCAATTGTCTGTATCAGAGTCCCACTTGACCTACTAACAACCTCATTAGCCTCATGCACCCTCCTTGGAGTCTCCATCCCTTGATTTGTGCTCACATGACTCAGTTAGACTCAGTTAGACTCATTTGAATGACTTTTCACCATTTGTGACTACTACCACTGATTTGATGATGTATCCAATGTTATCCAAACCACACATTGAGGAGAATTCGAATGACCTTAGGAGGCATTCGAATCCATTTGATTGTATTAAGTTATTATTCACTTTTCACAGTGTCAGCTTACAGCTGATGTATTATACAACATTTTTTGCCATTTCTTGTGTTAATGAGTGATTATTGATTCAAAAATTCTTCTTCTCTTCTCTTCTATTCTTGAAGTTTTAGTGAGGTTTTCTCCAGCATTTGTGATCTCTCCTGTAAAATATCACACAATGAACAATCCAAGAGTCCATGTATCCTTAGAGAATCAACAAGTAGATCATTAGTTCATCATGGTAGAGGTTGAAGGTAAGACTATCAAGCAACCTATTGCAATTTTAATTGATAAAGGGCCAAGTCATAATTATATTACTTGTAATTTGGTGTAAATATTTCATTTAAATACAAGTAAAGATGATAAGTCATGATTGGTATAGTTAGCTATTGGAACAAAAGTAAAATTAATAGGGTAGTAAACGGTTGGCCATTATATATGAATGGATTCATACTTTGGAGATTTAATGAACATAAAACCACTTGGTTGTTGTGATGTTCCTATTAGAATGGATTGGTTGGATGTACATCATGCTGTTTTAGATTTTCATGACAAGATTGACTTTTCTTGATGAGGGAAAACGATAGTGGAAGACATTCCAAGACCTATTTCTAGAAGGGAGATTCTATCTTTGTAGTTGAAGATATGATTTAGAAAAGGGTGCCAATTATATGCAACTCATGTGAAATAGCCAACAAATTTCAAAAGTGCAAGTGTTGAGAACTTTCCAATGTTTCAAGAGTTTCTATACAAGTTTGAGAATATACCATGATCACCACCAAAAATAGATATTGATTTTTATATTGATTTGGTTTCAAGAGAGGCCCCAATTTCTAAGACTCCATATATAATGAATACACCGAATTGAAGTAACTAAAAATGCAGCTATGATAATTTTTAAACAAGGGGCATATATGCCAAATTGTATCTCCATGGGAAACACCATTTCTCTTTGTAAAAATGAAATATGGAACCTTGAGGCTATGCATATATCTTAGACAATAGAACAAACTCATTGTGAGGAATAAATATCCTCTAGCCATAATTGATGACTTACCTCATCAAGTGAGGGAAACAAAAAATATTTTCAAAGTTAGAGTTTATGTGAGGCTACCGTTAAGTATATGGGTTGACTATGAGTTTGTCTTTGTGCTAGATGGTCTCACAAATGCAGCAACTACATTCATGTGGTTGATGGAAATATTTTTTAGACAATATTTGGACAAGTTTGCCATTATTTTATTTTTATTTTATGGTATTCTTATTTATTGAAAATCAAAGGAGGAATATGAAGAGCACTTGAGATTAGTGCTACAAGTGCTAAGAGAGAATCCACTTTATGTTAAGTTAATCAAGTGTTCCTTTTATTAGTGACAGATTTATGATTTGAGATGCATCATTCCCAAGGAAGGTATAGTGGTAGCTGTAAAAAATATTAAAATTATCATGGGATGGCCTGCACCTAAGAACAATATTCTAAATCTAGAATAATAGAGCTACAATGAAATATTGCTAATGAAATTCAACAATAGTAAAAGACGGTCAATCTGAGTCATCAAAATTCAACCATGGTCAATCGGTAAACCATGTACTACCATGGTAAACCATAGTAAATCAAACTCAACCATAATCAATCAAAGACAAACATAGTAAAACATATTCAACCATAATCATCCATAGTAAACCATAGTAGACATGGATAATAATAGTCAACATCATTAACCATAGTAGACATGGATAATAATAGTCAACATCATTAACCATAGTCAATCATATCCAAATATGGTACAAATGAAATTCAAACATCATAAACCTAAGTCAAGTGAAGTCAAACATAGTAAAACATGGTGAAACATTGATAACTATAGTCACCCAATGTTAATGAACTCAACTAAGGTCATACATAGTGAAATATACACAATAAAAGTCTACCAATCAAAGTCATCCATGGTGAAAACAACCAAACATGGTCAACCAAAGTCAACCTTTCTCCACCATAGTCAACCATTTTCAAACATGGTTACACATTATCAACCATTTCCAAACATGGTCAACCATGGACAATCATGGTTAAACATGGTCAAACTGTGGTTAAGCATGGTCAACTAAAGTAAACCATAGTGAAACATGCTTAAACATAGTTAACCATAGTTCTGCCATAGTCAAACATGTTTAACCATAGTAAAAAATGGTCAACCAAAATAAATCGTGGAAAAACATAATTAACCATGGTCAAACATGGTGAACCATAACCAAATGTCGTTAACTATTCTTATCCATAATCAACCATGGTCAAACATGTTCAACAACATTCAAACATGGTCAATGATAGTCAATTGAATATCAATTATATTCAACCATCATTAACCATACTCAACCATAGTTAAACATAACGCCCATCATCAACCAAATGAACCATAAGGAAACATATTCAATCGAAGTCAAACATATTGAATTCAAGTTGATCTAAATTGAGACCAAATTTAATGAGAGAAAACAACAATCGCACCTAATCAACCATGGTTAATCAAAGTCATCCATTGAAAAAGTGAATCAAATATGGGTATACATAGTCAACCATAGTAAAATGTGGTCAATCATGGTTAAACATAGTCAACCATAGTAAATTTCCTTAAATGTTTTAATGCATTTATAGTGATATTTTAATTAAAAATATGATATTCTTCATAATACACATTGGACTTCAACTAGCATACCACATAATTAAAATTTGTTGATAGACATCGATAAATAGCATTTTCTACATTTTTTACTAATGATGTTGGTTAGTGTATATCAACCACTCTTAATTATAATGTTGTTCTAGTTCTTACTCTAATTCTATTCATTCTTCCATGAAAAATATGATACTATATACTTTAACATCAAACTTGCAACTTTACATAACCTTGAACAAGTTCCACCATAAAAAACATGAGATAAACTCCCAATGGTCTTGTTCTTACTCCTATTGTATTCATTCTTAATACTCTAACATCAAACTTCAAACTTACTCAATCTTGAATTAGTTCCATAATTTTGTTTTAAAAGCATGAAATGAACTCTCAATGGTCTTGTTTTTACTCTAGGTCTACTTATTCCTCCATGAAGGTACTATATACTCCAGGACGCTAGACCTAAATTTGAATTAGGTCTTTGGGAACACTTATTAAGGTTAACTCGAGCAAATATATCCCCATGATAGCATGCACACTCCCTCGAGTAATTTAACTAACTCATCACTACCCTATGTGAACTAGGACACCCTAACTACAGTTCCAACTACATGCAGGCTTAAGTTACTGAGTATAGGTGCATGCACGTGATATAGACACTGTAGAGACTCATCTAGTGCGCATGAGGCTAACTAGAGACTTGAAAGTGAACTGGTTGATCTGCATGCATGAGATCTAACTCACACTGAACTAAACATAACTAAATTGAGCTGAACTAAAATGAATTAATATGAACTGAGATGAGCTCAAGGAGGGAACCATTTAGGTCGTGCATTCTAGTATTGGGAGCCATTTAGGGAATGCATGTCGGTATTATGGCCTTGGGAGCTAAGAAGAATCTTTAGGATGACATGATATGCCAAATTGGATGCAATATAGACCTATAGACTCATGAATTCATAGAGTAAGTCCCTATGTAGGATAATGAAACTATGATAGGGTTATTTTTCTCTAACATGACCTCCCCCATAAGTCAAAATAGGTGAAATAAATGAAAAAAGAAGATGGATCTCAACAATTTACAGCCATGTTAGGTACCCATGTACAAAATATTCTCTAAAAAATTGAATAAGAGAGTAAAAACCACATGGAATCCCCCCAAAAAAATATAATGTAAAAGAGAAGGGTAAAGAGATTGCTCAGAAGGTGTTAAGATATTTCAATACTCCATCCTTGTCCTACCTAGCATTATTTATTTTTCCTAGTTGTTGATGATGTCATTTTACCCCTAGTGGTGTGCAGATGTCATCCATGATCCATCTACCACCTTCTCAGCCCTACATGCATCATTTTAGGACCACTTCATTCAGTTCGATATTTTATAGGAACCTACTGAGTGTTCCAGTGCAGTCCACCTGAGTTATCTGACTCTTGTGGGGGGTTAGAGCTTCAGATGCCACTTATTGTGGCCTCATGCACCCTTTTCTGACTAGCATGCATGAAATACTCACTATTGCACCCTCCTTAGTCATTTAAAAAGTTGTGGATTTAGTTAGATGCGTTTAGGTGCAATTCAGTTGACTTTGAGTCTTTCGAAGCACTCCAGTGGTGATAATCCCTATGCTAGACCAACTGAGGTTCGAATTCTCCTGCATTATTCAAATTATCTCCATTGTAATATCATTGTTTATTTAACTGATAATTGGAACATGTGATATTATTTTGCTCCTATCTGAGTTCTACTGCATTATTATTCTTCTGCTCTTTTTTACTACAGTTTTCACTCTTCTTCAAATTTTCTGCTCATTCTTTCTTTGTGAGGTATCCTCATCTCTTTAGATCTGCTGTGACATAGAATTTAACATGGTATCAGAGCCATTTGAGCGAATAGGTTGAGCAGCTGCTTTTGACCTAGTGCACCACAATCCTCTGGATTTCCACAACAAATCCTGGTTCCATTCCATTGAATTCATTGGAGAAATCCAATGAGGTCTAACCAGGTGTGAAGGATCCTAATAAAAGTGTCTACTGTCCTAAAGCAGTGCTCAGTAGTATTCTACCTCCTTGTTGAGAGTTTTTTGCAAGTTATTCAAAGTTTTTTAGTGCAACAACATTTACAATAAATTTCTATAGTTTCATCAGTTGTAGCAGTTACAACAATTTTCTGCAATTGCAACAGTTACAACAGTTTTCTGCAGTTGCACTAGTTGCAACAGTTACTGCAGTTTTCACTCTTCTTCAAATTTTCTGCTCATTCTTTCTTTGTGAGTTATCCTAATCTCTTTATATCTATTGTGACATAGAATTTCATAGAAGGAGCCTTCAATTTAAAGGAAATTCAAAAACTTGGTGAGCTCCTTCTCGATGAAGGGCTTTGCAAATATACTTGCAAGATTTTATGAACTCCTCCTTTTATTGGAATGGATGTGGTCCCATTCCTAAGATCCAAACACTTTGAAGTGCTCTAATGATGGTTCTTGACCACTCCTTTGTTCAAATGCAGGAAACCCCTTGAATATTTTATGTGGAATTCAGTGAATTCTAGAAGCAAAACTTGTAGATTATGAGTGTGAACAGGCATTATGGAGGCATCATTCACTGGGAATCTAATTTGGGGCAAGTTCTGAGTATGAAGAAACATTGTATAATTTTATTCAATGAGAACTTGATTTTGGACAAGTCCTCCAATGCATAGTAAAAAATTGTTAATCCACTCTTCTTTTAGGCATGTAAAAGGATCTTCCTTTACTAAGTGGTGGATCAAAATCGGTGCATCTCACATTTTTGTAGCTGATGTGCACAATGTTAACTCGATGTCAATTTGTCCTTGTAGGCCATATGTTGTGAATATTTTGTGTCAATGATGTATGGAGTATAAACTGCTAAAAGTGCATACATACAACTAGCATTTTTCAGTGTGGCAGCTTGCTTGTTGCAATCCTCCTCTTCAAAATTTTCTTCACAAAACTATTTGTACCTGCAATATTATTCTTTATGTGGGCCTTTATTGTAGTAAGGACACCATAACTTCTCCTCTTTTATTTTTTCATTATTGGAGTTAAAATATTCATGAGAAATCCTTTGTTTTTGCTCCTTTTTACCCTTGTGTGTGGGATTTTTCTTTCTTGCGCCCTTCTTCCCCTCATTGGCTACAAGTGAATGTGCCTTTTATGTCCTTTGCAGCCCCATTTTTGAGATATTATCTTTCTCTTGAAGGAGGGAGGCAACAAAAGCATTCAAACTAGGCATATTGGAGGAGGCTACAAGAGCCAATCTAATAGAATGAAAAGCAGAAACAAAAAAGCTATAATTATGACCCAATTTGGAGATAATAGAGAGTACCATTTGTGTGTCAACTTTACTTATCTTACACATCTTGAGCTGCAACATAAATTATTTGAACTTGGTGAAAAAATATTGAATAGAGTCAAAATTGCTTGGTCTCAAGTTCATTAGTTCCACCTTCATTTGATGGACCCTCATTTCATCTTGTGTTCCGAAGAGGGTGGAAAACATGGTCCAAACTTCATTTGGAGGCTTCTTGGCCATAATGTGATAGAGTAGGTTTAGATAAACATAATAGAAAAGAATCCTAAATTATTCACCCATTCTATTCAAGAATTTAGACTTTTCAGCCTCTAAAATTGGTTCTACTTCAGTGACCATTGTCATTCAATAGATCCCCTTCATCCTCAAGAGTATCTTTGGGCTTGACTTCTATTCATAATATTTGAATGCCATTTATATTTTTTGGGGAGATAGTTTCATGGATGAAAACTAGCTCTTCGATGGCTTCAAATGAGCTTATTTAACCTACAATATCTTGATCCCTAAAAGCAAACACTAGAATGCTGATTAGTTTAGCACCCTTGCAGCTCTGATACCATGCACAATTTGAGCATACAGATCTAGGCATTAATAAAAGAGAGGTATATTGTGAAAAATAGTTCAATAATCAATAATTAATGTAACAAATGTGGAAGCATAAATCATTACACAAAAGAGATAGAGCAAATAACAAGAGAGAATGTTGTATTACATTAACCTTCAATGGATGAAGTAGAAGCTATAAATAGGAACCCTAAGACTAAATTCAAATTAGGTCTTTAGGAACCCTAATTAGGGTTAGTTACAGTGAAATATTACCATGATAGTATGGACACTCCCTAGGGTGAGTTGACTACCCCATCACTACCCTAAGTGAACTAGGACACCCTAACTATAGGTCCAACTACATGCAAGCTCTTGAAGTGATTGAGTATTGGCACATGCATGTCATCTACACACTCCATAGACTCATCTAGTGTGCATGAGGCTAACTAGAGCCTTCGATGTTAATTGGTTGATAAATACATGAATTCTAACTCACTTTGAACTTAACTTAAATTAACTTAACTTAACTTAGATGAGTTGAAGGAGGGCACTGTTTAGGTTGTGCATGTTAGTATTGGGTGCCATTTAGGCCATGCATGTCAGTATTAGGACATTGGGAGCTAAGAAGAATCTCTATGGTAACTTAGGAGGCCAAATTGGATGCAATCTGGAACTCTAGACTTATTATATCATAACTTAAGTCCCTAGGTAGGATAATGGATCTATGAGAGGGTTATTTTTCTCTAACAAAGAGATATGTGATAGTGATAGCACTCTCAATCTCCTCCTAGATCTTTATTGTCCTTGATTTTGATGGCACTTCATCTTTGGATTGTGTTTCAACATTTGAATTATTCTCACAAATTATATGCAATAATGAAACCTTGTGGAATATATGCTCCTCATAGATGTGATATGTTCTGTGAATCTTTGGAGACTTTCATTATACAAAGAGGACCTACCAATTAAATAGTCCATTGTAATTATGGAATCACCATAACTTGAATTGTTCACATTCCTCTATATTGCAATCTACATCTTGCAATTATTAAGAGAATTGTCAATGCAAATAACTTAGGACAATTATTAACCCCTTATCTAGGACCCAAGGAAGCAGTCATGAAGTGGAAAGATTTGAATTAAAGATAGGTCCCCCCTAGTTCACATTTTCCAGGATTATCCTTGGAAGCAACATTAGTCACTAAGGATTTAATTTAGTTCTTTAACATCTCTTTCATATTGTGTGTATATTTCTCAAAACAAAATACTCATTTAGTAGTATGAAAATATTTTTGAAAGATTATCTCATTCCTCGAGTACCAAAATGGAAAAATCTCTAAAATCACTTAACTCCCTATCCTTGAACAAAAATTTAAAAGATTCTAAGTTCCCTTAACATTTATGTATTCCATTCAATAATTCTAATGAGGTTATCCATATTGTCTTCATGTTCTGAGCACAACACACATCTACTAAGCTCCTTATTCCATGAGGACAGCTTGTTTTATTACCAAGCACAACACACATCTACTAAGCTCCTTATTCCACGAGGACAGCTTGTTTTATTACCAAGCACAACACACATCTACTAAGCTCCTTATTCCACGAGGACACCTTGTTTTATTACCAAGCACAACACACATCTACTAAGCTCCTTATTCCATGAGGACACCTTGTTTTATTACCAAGCTGGTACTACAATGTGATAGAAAAATATAAATGATAATAAACATTGGATTGTTTATAAGAAAAAATATAACACTCTAAAGATATACCTCTTTGTGCCTTTTCCTAGTTGATCGTTAAGATTCGATTCAAGTATAACTCTTTTAAAATCCTTCTTGATTGATAGCTTAAGCTCATTTTGCGTTCCGAGAAGGGTGCTTTCTATATTTCATATTGATTGGATGAGGCTGGCTTGTTTTTTACTACCAATGGAGTTTTTTTTTTTTTAATATGTGTTGTGACGCTTTGCAAATTTATCATGTTCCTCTTTCTTACCTTGGAGTCTCTTATTCTCATTAATTGTCATTGTTGATAACAAGTTATTATTGTTTACTTGTAGAACTTTTGTTCTTCACTTCACGGTTTATTGACTATCGTTCTTGTGGCCTTTACTTTGTTCGACTTCGCTCATCTCACTCATTTAGGTTAATTTTTTCGTTTCATCTCGCTTTTCTCATCGTGTTTCATTAAGGGTATTTCGTTTATCTCATTCGTCTTGACTTGTTTTATATTGGATTTTCATAACTCATCTCGATAGACTCTATTCATTTCCTCTTGTGTTTGGTTAGTCTATGGTCATTTTTCGGAGGCTTGTTTCATTCTACTTATCTAATATCAATACTTGTCTTGGAAATTACATTCACAAGAAATTAGAGAAATTACATTCACAAGAAATTAGAGAAGAAAATGGGATGAAAGCTATGTTTTCTCATTTTGTGTCACTTCGACATGACTTACTCAACGATGATAGTTTTAAGTCACCTCTAAAAAGTATATTTATGAAAAGATATCGTCTTTATTTTATTATGTATTTGTTTTATAACCAAAATCTTCTTTGTTTATAGATTGTTTACACTTCATTAATTTGTTTCAACTTGTTTCGTTAGGGATTAAACATCTTGACTCATTTAGTCTGGTTTAATAACTCGACTCATTTCATCCTTGAATCATCTCATTTTTCCTCATTCAATTAGGTTCATCTAATCTTGTCTTATTCATCTCATTCATCTCAGTGTGTTTTATATTTCTTGTTTCATATTTCTCGAGTTACTCAATGTTTCCTATATAAAGATATTATAATAATAATGTGAGGGAGTTGATAATGTCTAAATTGGAATTTTTTCCCAAAGAGGGTTCAAGACGTAACATTAAGCAATGTTAATATGAAAATTGTGAAAGAGGATACTTGCATCTGGAATGGTAAACATTATGAAATAATATGACAAGGCATGGCCCCTTATAATATTATTATCACCAATGAAAGGGAAGATGTTATCACAATGCCATATACTATTAAAATAGAAAAGACGCAGGGTTTCATGATAATATTAAAGTGAGATAGCATGTTATAGTGTAGAGAAGATGTTATCACAATGCCATCTACTATTAAAATAGAAAAGACGTAGGATTTCATCATAATATTAAAGTGAGATAGCATGTTATAGTGTCAAACCAAGGAGGTTAAGGGTTAAGGATCATGGTTTTATTTAACAATTCTTTAATTTAAATGTTGATGAAAGAAATATGAATGAATGAAATACTAGGAAAACATATACGATAAAATTATATACAAATTTTAAAAAAAGAAATGATACATTATTACATATTAATGTTGAACAAAATTCCATTATGACAAGATCTATAAATTATTATATACATTTAATAGATCACATCCATAGAAATATTACAAGGAACATATATAATTAATGTTAGTATAAGTAGTAGAGTTAGGGCTAGTATAGTTAATATCAATATTAGCTCTAATTATCTCAATTTTCCTAAGTTCTTTGAATGTATACTAAGTATGATAGATGAAAATTAGTCACTATTTCCTTGATTGTGTCAATTATCTCAAATTTCCAAATAGCCAAATTATGTCAATTAATCCAATTTGCTAAATTTTATTCAATTATCCTATTGTCCATAGTTAAACATAATTGAACCAATTTCTCAATTAGAACGATTATCTAGTTGACAAAATTCACCAAATTTGTATAATTTTCCCCATAAAATTGAATTGCACCAATTGTTTAATTAGATCCAATCTCCTCACTTGTTCAATTAGCCCAACTTACTCAATTGACCATAATTATGCCCAATCACCCCAATTTCCTCAATTACCCTAATTGGTATGATTAGTCATATTGTAATTACCTTGGTTTTAAACCAACTACTTAATTAGACCAATTATCACTATTAAATAGAACTATCCCCAATTCTCCCAAATTGCATCATTACCCATAATTATCACAAGAGCCTAGCCCCTAAATCATGCACAACTTGCACATGTCATAACTTAGTTGTATGAATTTGGATTTAAGAAGATTTAGGATCATTTGAAATTTTTTGATGATATAAAAATGATTCCATTGCAAATCTGTTGTCATATATATATTTATGACCTTCATGTAACAACTAAAAGTTTAACGCTAGAATATTAAAAAAGGTGATGCTTAATACTAAGGCATTTACTTGTTGTAAGGTTAATTAACTTGCTACAATTTCCACATTTCAAAATGTCACAATTTCCATTTAAATATATTTTTTTATAAGTTAAATGTAACTAAAAATAAGTTTATAATGTCATTAAATTTCCAATTTACAATCTCAATAAATAAACATTTGGAAATGTTTCCAAAAAGATAGGTTCATCGAAAAAACTAGTATAATGAGTTTATCACATTGCTTTTAACCTCTAAAGTTCTAGTTTGGAACGACTCTCTTGGATAAGGACTTGCTCACGTTTGTTGAAGGCACACCATTGGATGAGTTGAAATAAAGGAGAAAATGACGATATATAACAAATCTCTCACACATATATAACATTGTATGATGAGATTGTAGGTGTGAATGATTGCAGGATGAGATTGTAGTTGTGAATGATAAAACAATGGAATCAATGGTAAGCATATGTATTCATAAAATGATGTCAATACACCATCTTGCAATAATTTTTTTTTAGATTAGGGTCATGAATTACATAATCACAAATGAGGATGGTATGATGTGATTTCTTATTAATTTGGCAATTTGGCAAGATCATATGATGAGTTTCATGTGGCTTTGCAAGAATAGTCAAGATGGACTTTTCAAAGTGTGTTTGCTGTTTGCTCCTGGTGTCATGGCTATCCTGGCTAAGCTCTCAAGGCTGGTTTTTGTGGTTTAGGTATCTAAAGCCATGATTTGTATTTCCTTGCTCTCCTAACGTAAAGCAAGCCTTTCCTTGTGTTTTTGTTATAGGTGAAAGATGTGCTTGTAGTCGGTTTCTTAACATTGCTAATGAGTAGTTTATCAATAATAAATAAATGATGAGGGTGGGGTAACTCACATGTGAGGTGGTTGTTGACTTGGTTGGATATGAACGAAGTGTAATGTCGAAGTAGTGAAAGGTGAATATGATGGCGAAACATAAGAAATTCCCGTAGTGTAAAAGCATAACGAATTACTGTAGTTCGGGTGGTGGGATCTATGCCTTGGTCCATAAACATGGTAGTAATGGTCTGAGCAAGTTAAAAGGTGTTGAAGTGGTGTTAGAGGCATATAGCACATTACTCTAATCAAGCAATACGAAATATGAAAATGGATTTTTATCAATAACATAATTTATAATATAATAAATCTATTAAAAAAACAATAAAAATAAAATGTTTGTATTTTTAATTTGTAATATAATAACATCATAAAGAAAATATGGAAAATAAAATGTTTGAATTTTTATAGAAAATATCCTCAATTTCTCAAAAATAGATTATGGAATAAAAAAGAAAAAATTAACCTAATGCCACATTTTATAATTTTGAACTAGTGAAATCAAGTTATTCTTCTTAATCACACTATCACCTTTATTTTCTAAGGAAAATGTTTGCATTGCAATGAGGAAGGTCACTTCATGAAGGATTACTCAAAGTGGATTACAGAGTAAAATAATAAGTTAATATAAAGGCGAGAGGAGTTTCTACATCCACGGGTATAATTCACAAGGGGCTGATGAAAAGGGGTCTCACCCATCCATCTCTGATTATGGAACCTAATCCGGTGGGGACATCAAGTGAGGCCCTTATATATCTATGCATAGCCACTTGAGGATTTGACCCCGAGACCTTCTACTTACAATTCACCATTATCAATCACTTGAATGAACCCATCAAACTTATATATCACTTACTTAAATTATCTATATATATACTTTTAATTACTTTTATTAATAAAACGCATTGGCTTTTTCCTTTAGGAAAATATCTCAATAACGTTAAGGTTGAGGCCATACTAAAATTTATATTAATGTTATAAAATTCTATAGATTTAGAATTTTGACTCTCCACACCTTTCTCAACCCCACTTTCGTGCTAATTTAAAATCAATATATTACATCATCTTAAGTATATTAAAGTTATACTATGTTTATTCGTATCAATAAGAATATATATTCCCATCTTAAGTACATCACACTAATTGATAATTCCACTTCCTTAAAGTTATACTATGTTTATTCGTATCAATAAGACTATATATTCCCATCTTAATTAGATCACACTAATTGATAATTCCACTTAAAGTTATACTATGTTTATTCGTATCAATAAGAATATATATTCCCATCTTAAGTACATCACACTAATTGATAATTCCACTTCCTAAAAGTTATACTATGTTTATTCGCACCAATAAGACTATATATTCCCATCTTAAGTACATCACACTATTTGATAATTCCACTTCCATTCGATTAGGAGTAAGGAGGGGTAGCCAAGTTTCTTTCCTTAACATTTGACAATCCACTTCCAAGCATTAGGAGTAAGGAGGGTAGCCAAGTTTCTTTCGTAGACATTGATACCCATTTTAGATTGTTTTAAATACTAATTTGTAAGACATATATGTAAAGATAATATACTATATAGAATGTAACTACCTCGAATCTAGTGGATAGGAATGAGTAATACACTATAGAATAAAGATGATGGAAGTTTTATTTATTAAAAAAATAATGTAACTAAATAAAATATTATTAGCAAATAAAATATAGGGAATTAATTGTGCTCATATATTTGTATTGAAATATAATATATAAAGTGTAATTACCTAGAATATATTGGATGTGAATGACTTATATAAACTTATTATACTAGGAAATAAAGGTGATAAAATAGGTGCATAAATAGATTTAAGCAATCTTGTGATATATATATATATCACAAGATTGTTATATATATATATAAGAATTTATGAGAATTAGTTATACAAAAGGGAATCAGTTATTTGAATTTTGTAGACAACATAAATTATAATATGCATGTAAAATACTCACAACAAATAATAATGGGGTTATTGCGCTAGATACATATAAAGGTTTCAAGATATTCTTAAACCTCACATATGTTATAATTATGGTGGTAGGAAAAAATTGAGAGATTTTTCTTCCTTGATCAAATGTTAGTGCAATAATTATGGTGATAGGAAAAAATTGAGATATTTTTCTTTAGTGATCAAATGTTAGTGTAGTAAAATTATTAGATGGAAAAATGATATGAATCTCCAGTCAAGCTATGTCATGAGCTTATGTCTTGAACTTTGAAGGGGAAGTAGCAATGGTTGAATGAGGAGGGGTGAGATGGCACCAACTGCTAATGTATTTGTAACTTCAGAATGTATTCACTTGTATGTTTTATATTGTATTTGTATTTTATTATTGTACCTCCGACGGAGATGTTTAGTTCCTCCGATCAGAGAAGTCAATATTGTACTTGGGTCATGTAAAGTCATTGAGGTCAATCCTCCCATGTAAGTTGGGGCATTAGTTCCCCTAGAGTCATTTGTATTGGGGTGTTTAAGTCCCCTAAAGGAGTCAGCCCTGTCAACTTTAGTTGAGGCCGACTTATCAAGTGGTAAAGGTAAAGTATAAATAGAGAGCTAGGATCTCTATTTATTCACTCACTCACTCATTCGTACAAGTGAGAGAGAGACAAGTTCATACAAGTGGAGGAGGAGGAAGCTCTAGAGACCATCTCTTTGTTTTGGGGTTTTGTATTATTGCTCATTCTATCTCTGAGGAAGTTGCGGGGTTTTCTCCTTTATGGTTTCCCCGATGAAATGCTTTGTGTCTCTTGTCTCTTATGTTTTATATGTTGTGCATGTTGTTCTCTCAGATAAGATCCTAGATCATATTGAATCAAATTGTGAAAAACTAACATGGTATCAGAGATAACCTGAGAAGAAGACACTATGCAGCTGTGGAAGCTAGGGCTTCTTAATTTTTGGGTCTCTTTCCATAGATCATCAAGGGCAGGAGGCTAGGCTAACTCTCCTAAGGAAGGAGCATCTTTCCGTCGAAACAAAATTTGATTCCAAGCATTTTTTAGTTTTTGGCCTGTCACTGCTGTGGGAAATTAGGGCTTTTGACAGAAATGGAATTTTGGATTCCTCTTAGCATAGGATTTTACTCCTCAAAAAAATCAAAATTTAGAGACCAAGATGAAACTTTTTGGTTGGGTGAATATCCGGGAAATTCAAACCCTAATTTGACTTTTGGACTAGAAAAACCAGAAAACCAGAATTTGACAGAAGTTGTAGATCCGAAATTCGCAAGTCACTTTTGAGTTCTCAATTTTCATATTTTTCAAACTCTAAGCACACTAGCTTGCTTGCCTTAGTTAATTACATCTTCCTGTCCAAACAGAAGTTTGAAATTCCAAGTTTGTATTTTTAGGGTTTCTCTGTCAAACCCTAGCCAGCTCCAGATCCACTTTTAGCAAATCAAGTGGTAAGATCTAAGTCTTTTATTTCCATTTGAGTTTATCATTAAATATGTCTCACCACGCCAAGCTTGAGGATAATCTTGAAGGGGCTGATAACTTCCGAGCATGGAAGTATAGGATTGGGTTAATCCTAGAAGAGAATGAATTGGACACCTACATAAGTTACGAGGTTCCTGTTCCAGAGGGAGATGAGGCTAAGACCTTACATAAGAAGAACTTGGTCAAGGCCAAGAGGTTCATTGCAGATTCTATCAAGGACCATCTCATACCACATGTGTCATCTCTAAAGACACCCAAGGAGATGTTTGATTCCTTGACCAAGCTATTTGAAGGAAAGAATATAAATCGGAAGATGAAATTGCGGAACCAATTGAAGAATGTCAAGATTCAAAATGCAGAGACCATGAAGTACTACTTTTCAAGGGTCTCCTATATAAAAGAACAACTTGAATCTGTGGGAGAAGATATAGAGAATGGAGAAATAGTGATGACCACCTTGAATGGTCTCCCTAGGTCATGGGATTCCTTCATTCAAGGAATTTGTGCTAGGAAGAAGCTCATCACATTCAGTAGGTTGTGGGAGGATTGCTCACGGGATGAAGCTCGAATTGTAGCTCGAGAAGAAAAGATGGGTAGTGAAGACCAGGATCTCACAGCACACACCAGGAAGAATAATAACATGAGGGAGAATCGTCATCACAAGAAGGGTAAACACCACCACCAGAACCGAAGTGAGAACTTTGGAGGATCTATGAGAGATCTTTCTCACATTCGATGTTATACTTGTGATGAGAAGGGACACTATTCCAGAGATTGTCCCAGGAACAAAAGCAGCTCCCATAAGAGGAAGAACACCAAGAGAAGACACCTCCCAGGAAGAGGACCAGAGAAGAAAGTGAATATTCTTCAAGCAATGAAGAGCATGTTTTGACTTCTGCCCTCACAGGAACTGTTACACATGGTAGCAATGATTGGATTATACATAGTGGGGCTTCCAAGCATATGACGAGATTCAAGGAATCCTTTATGAACCTATCTGAACATGAGTCACCCCACAAAGTGAAACTTGGGGATGACTACTAGTATCCTATAAAATGAAGTGGTGAAGCCTCTTATAAGCTAGACTCTGGAAATTCTATGAAGATGAAATATGTTCTATTTGTACCAGGACTAAAGAAGAACCTTCTCTTCATATCTGCATTGGATGCAAAAGGTATGAGGGTTGCATTTGTAGATGTCCAAGTTCTTATGTGGCCTAAAGGAAAGACTATAGATGATGCAGTAGTGATTGGAGAGAAAGAGGGAGGCTTATACAAACTGAAGGGCCAACCAGAACAAGCCTTGGTCCATGAATCCATGGAGCCAAGTGAACTATGGCATAGAAGGATTGCACATGTGCGCTATAGAGCACTATCTCTTGCAAGCAAAGATGTTGAAGTTCTTCTAGATATCCAGGCAAAGCATGAAGGCATTTGCAAAGGATGTGCGAAAGGAAAGAACATAAAGAAGACATTTCAAAGTAGCAAAAGCAAGGAAAAAGGAATCTTGGAAATCATCCACTCCGATGTATGCGGTCTGATGTCATCCAGTTCCTTAAGTGGGTATGTATATTATGTTTCTTTCATTGATGATTTTTCTAGGAAGGCATGGATATATTTCTTGAAGGGAAAAGATGAAGTATTCAGTAAGTTCAAGGAATCCAAAGCCTTGATCGAGAACCACATAGAGAAGAGAATCAAAAATTTTTGGTCAGACAATGGCGGAGAGTTCACATCAGAAGACTTCAAGAAATTCTACAGAGATTCAAGGATTAAGAGGGAGTTGACCACTCCATATAATCCACAACAGAATGGACTTGTAGAAAGGAAGAATAGAACAATTATGGAAGCAACAAGGGCAATGCTTCATGACTAGGATCTTCCTATGCATCTATGGGCAGAAGCTGCAAGGATAGCTATGTATGTATAGAATAGTACTCCACATAGAGTACTTGACAACAAGACACCAGAAGAAATCTTCTCCGGCGAGAAACCATAAGTCAACCATCTCAAAATATTTGGTTGTCCAGTGTACATACACATTTTGAAAGAGAAGAGGACGAAGTTAGATCCTTCGGGAGAGAAGGGTATATTTGTGGGATATAGTGAAAACTCGAAGGCTTACAGAATATATTTCCCAGGATTCAAGAAGATCGACATCAGCAGGGATGTAACATTTGACGAAGACTGAGCATACAACAAATACAGAGAGCTACCTGTTGAAGACATTGAAGAACTAGAATCACCCAGGATCTGAGATACAACAATGAATGAAGTAAATCCAGAAGAAGACCATGAGATAGAAGATCCACAGGAACCTGTAGATGCAACCCGTGAGAAGAATTTTTATAAGAGGAAACCAGCATGGCTACGAGAGGTAATTCAAGATGTAGAAAGGTATGGTGCTTCAGAAGGAATGCATAGAGAAAGAAAGAGACCGAGGCCATACACCAATTATGTAGCCCTGCTATGTCACTTTATTGACAGGGAACCTTCCAACTATGAAGAAGAGGAAGAAATAAATGAATGGAAGGATGCCATGATCGAGGAGTACCGGTTGATTATGAAGAATGATGTCTGGGATGTGGTCCCGAGACCAGAAGGGAAGTCTGTGGTGACTTCCAAGTGGATCTACAAGATCAAGCATGCTACAGATGGAAGCATAGAGAAATACAAGGCAAGATTTGTGGCATGTGGATTCTCCCAAAAAGAAGGGATAGACTATGAGGAGACATTTGCACCTGTAGCCAAATACACTTCCATTAGAACAGTTCTTGCTCTAGCTGCAGTAATGAAATGGAAGATACACCAGATGGATGTCAAGACAACATTCTTGAATGGTGTAGTGGAAGAGGAAGTATATCTGGAGAAGTCACTCAGGTTTGAGACACATGACAGGGAGACTCATGTGTTCAAACTGAAGAAAGCCTTGTATGGGTTGAAACAGGCACCCAGGACGTGGTACGCCAGGATAGACAGCTTCCTGACTAGTTTGGGATTTACCAAGAGTAAAGAGGATTCCAACCTTTACTACAAGGTTGAGGAAGGGAACCAAGTGATACTCCTACTGTATGTAGATGACTTGTTTGTGACAGGTGAGGATGGGTTAATTGCTAACACGAAGAGGAAGCTTGCTTCCGAATTTGAGATGAAGGACTTGGGTATGATGCACTATTTTCTAGGCATGGAGGTGTGGCAGAGTGTGGATGGAATCTTCCTTGGACAAGGGAAGTATGCAGTAGAGATCCTGAATAGGTTCGGGATGATGGACTGCAAGGCCATGGACACACCTATGGCATCGAACCTGAAGATATTGTGTGATGCTTCATCAGAGTCGGTTGATGCCATGATGTATCTTCAGATGATTGGGTCTTTGATGTACCTGATGAATACGAGACCAGATATTTGCTTTGCTGTGGACACATTGAGCCAGTTCCTAACGGATCCAAGACATGTTCACTTGATTGTTGCAAAGCATATTCTGAGGTACCTGAAGGGTACGGTGGATTATGGGCTCAAGTATGATGCAAATCAGAAGATTAACCTAGAGGGTTATGTTGATTCAGATTGGGCAGGAAGTGCCATTGATAGGAAGAGCACTTCGGGGTGCTGCTTCAGTATGGGATCAAGTGTGATCTCTTGGTTTAGTAGGAAGCAATTCTGCATGGCACTGAGTATAGCCGAAGCAGAGTATGTCGTAGCTTGTTCAGCTAGTTATGAGACAGTGTGGCTAAGGAAGCTACTGTCTGATTTGTTTGATCTCCAGTTGGATGCGACTTGTATACATTGCGACAACCAGAGTTGTGTGAAGTTGTCTGAGAACCCAGTGTTCCATGACAAGTCGAAGCACATTGAGATAAAGTACCACTATATCAAGGATATGGTGCAGAGAGGAGCAGTGAAGCTCGAGTATGTTGCGATAGATGAGCAGATAGCCGATGTATTGACCAAGCTGCTGGCTAGGGTGAAGTTTGAATGCTTCAGAGAGAGGCTTGGTGTACTTCAAATCTAGGTTCCTTCCAAGGGGAAGTGATGAGTCCAGAAGATGCATATGCACATGGGATTTTCTGACATGGTGGTAGGTTCGTCCTCCCATGGTCATTGATGTAATTGTCGGGATTTTTCGACATGGTGGTAGGTTCGTCCTCCCATGGTCGTTGATGTAATTGTGGAAGCTTTTCCGACATGGTAGTAGGTTCATCCTCCCATGGTTTGATGTAATTGCTGAGCTTTTCATGGATGGTGGTAGGTTAGTCCTCCCATGCCGATGAGTGTAAGTGCTGTGTTATGTGCATCTGGGCTGTGCTCTGTTGATGATGAGATGATCTGAAGATGATGAGGTGACAATAGGGTACATAGGTTTTGCATAGGCATATAATCAGTCTTGGGAGGCTCTTTCAGGTTTTGCAATGGCATATAATCAGTCCTGGGAGATGTTGCAAGTTTTGCAAGTGGTATATAATCAGTCCTGGGACGATCCTTCAGGTTTTGCAGTGGGAGATCTTGCAGGTTTTGCAAGTGGCATATGATCAGTCCTGGGATGCTTCGTCAGGTTTTGCAATGGCATATAATCAGTCCTGGGAGATCTTCTAGGTTTTGCAAGTGGCATATAATCAATCCTGGGATGCTCCTTCAAGTTTTGCAGTAGCATATAATCAGTCCTGGGAGATCTTGCAGGTTTTGCAAAGGCATATAATAAGTCTTGAGATGTACCTACTAGATGGCTTGCTGACAGAGATGATGAATACCTACATGGAGGCTAGGCCTACATCGATCATGAAAAAGGGCTGGCTCTGTAGAAATTCCTATGACGAGTAGATTGGAGATTGATGGTCGAGATAGGAGCAGCAATGATGATGATGATCCAACTTTGATAATGATCCAGTGACGAAGACTTGTGCTGATGAACTGTGTCAAGATAATACCTTCCTAGTTAAGAGGGAGTGTTAATGTATTTGTAACGTCATAATGTATTCAATTGTATATTTTATAAATTGTATTTGTATTTTATTATTGTACCTCCGACGGAGATGTTTATTCCTCCGGTCGGAGAAGTCATTATTGTACTTGGGTCATGTAAATTCATTGAGGTCAATCCTCCCATGTAAGTCGGGGCATTAGTTCCCCTAGAGTCATTTGTATTGGGGTGTTTAAGTCCCCTAAAGGAGTCGTCCTTGTCAACTTTAGTTGAGGCCAACTTGTCAAGTGGTAAAGGTAAAGTGAGAGGTAAAGTATAAATAGAGATCTAGGATCTCTATTTATTCACTCACTCACTCATTGGTACAAGTGAGAGAGAGACAAGTTCGCACAAGTGGAGGAGGAGGAAGCTGTTGGAGACCATCTCTTTGTTTTGGTGTTTTGTATTATTTCTCATTCTATCTCTAAGGAAGTTGTGGAGTTTTCTCCTTTATGGTTTCCGTGGTGAGATGCTTTGTGTCTCTTGTCTCTTATGTTTGATATGTTGCGCATGTTGTTCTCTCAGATAAGATCCTAGATCATATTGAATTAAATTGTGAAAAACTAACACTAACCACCCTCATCAACTCATCCATTTCACCAATGGGGAGCCATTATGTATTCATCCACTTGACATTCTAAACCTCATTTCATGAATCAAATAAAATGAGTAGAAAACACATACATTTGTCATCATATCCCTTACATCAAGCACATGCATGATCCTTGGTGTTGGTAGTTATCCTCACACTCTAGGAATCCCTCATGGTGACCTAAACTAGTATGTTGGTTTACTATCTCATATATGTAATTCAAATTCATAAAGAGATTACAAAATATTATGAATTCCACCAAATCCTATGTAGTGATCTAAATTGGATTGTTGGTTGATTATATACTATATGCAATTCAAAATCATAGAGAGATGAAAGGAGGGAGGATTTTGTGGAATTGGGAAGTTTCATTTTCCACCCTCATTATGCAACAATGCCCCCCTTCAAATGTCATTCTGAGACTTGTTTCATCGTTTCTCTCCCATTTCCAACTTTACTTCTTTTTTATGTGAATAATTGAGTGTAGCTACTTCATTGTTGGTTGCATGCAAAAAGCACAAAAACCTTGAGAACATACTAGGATGGTTTACAACATGATAGTCATACGGATTAAGGGAATAGTACCTAGAGATATATCTCAAACAATATCATTAATGTATCACCCATATTGCTATTGTTACATGTTTGTGGTGATTAAAAAATTGCATGGAGGTTTGAGGAGATATGAGTGGAATGTGAATCTGGCTTAGTACACCACTAACCATGCTACCCTCATAGCACATGGGAACCAAGGAACACTTAATTTACCCCATATATTTCATAACATAGACACTTCTATGATCACTAAGGATGCTCATTGACACTTTTCACACCTCATGGAATGGAAAAATGGTTTACGTATCAATGTGTAGGCAAAGATAAAAATTTGAGGAGTTGCAAGAGTCTATAGAAATAAAAGACAAGGCCAACCTATTCCTACACTACATATTAAACCTCATGATGGAAATTATGTTGTCCATGACCATCTTTCTCTAATGTATCAATGAAGAATCTCATGAACCTTCATGCTTCCATCACATGGGATTCACCTTGCTGACCAATATCTTATCAAGTTCATTCATAAAGGGGGGATTTTAAACTGTGAAAAATAAGTTCAATATATTGTATGTATTGGAGGGTGTGGGGAGTAGGTTAAAGGAGTTTATATGTATTGGGGCGTGGGGGTATAAAAAGGGGTCTCTAGTAAAAATAAGGAATAGATCGTAAAAATACCTAGTTTTTTAAATTATAAATATGTACTGGGAGGGGGATTAACAAAAGGATTTTTGTAGGTATTTATCAATATCTAGTTAAATTAAGGGTATTATTTAATATCATATGAATGAAGTTTCTATGTCATAGTTTCATTGAGTGAAGACCCCATTGTTTCTCTATCCTTGTCGAATCAATCTAGCACTCAAAATGACTAGTCATTCTTATTATTTTATACCATTTTATACTATGTAGATGTATATTATTATTAGATTGGTTTATAAAATAATATGTTTGGTAAATATTATGAAGCTCATCTTAATAATTTATAATTTGGATGAAGTGAGCACTACATAGAAGTTGTCCTTTAAATTGAACCTGCTAGAATGAATGATTCCCCATGTAGTTTTTATGGAATTCTACAAAATTGTATCTTTTACTAACTCTTTCTAAGCTTCCATTGCTAAGTACACTATGGTACATAATATTTTCTCATCAATTTCCTAGTCCAACATGCAAGGCTCATAGATTTTCATATTTTCCACATTCACTATTGATAAATGCACAAATATGGATGTAGGTTGAGTCTATATGAATTATCACCCACATTCTCCATTACATCAAAATGACCATACAATATAGCCTATATCTTCTTACTAGGCCTATGCATCCTTCCTTTGCTTAAGTGCAATTGATCTCTAGCTTGTACCTAGAATGTTTTCTCAATTCTTCTTGTGAATTATTCAATGCCTTGTGCACTTGCAAATGGTTATTCTTGATCTTATAAATAATATTTTCATCCTTGAATGTTTCTATTGGAGTGCTTTCCGTCACTCCTCTTTTCTATCCATATACAACATTTCGAGGGGAAGGTGGAAAATACCCAAGGAAAGTTTCAAAAGGGGATTTTTACCAGTATAATTTTGGACTACCTTGTTATAAGAGTGTTGAATATAATCATTTTCCCCCTAGTCCTTGGATGCTTTTGTTTTTAACCCTTCAAAAGTTGAACCAATGGCATGTTCAATACCTTTGTCTTCACATATGTCTATCGATGGAAATCTATATATCTGTTTAACTTAGTGTCTAGCTTCTTCCAAAGTATAGTAAAAAGGGAACTAATAAATATGATATCTCTATTTGAGATGATACTCCTTGGTATCCCAAACTATACCTAGAAATCTTCAAAGAACATGTTTATTGCATTTTGTAATCTCATCTCCTTTTTACAAGGAATGAGAAGGAACATATTGCTAGGCCTGTTAAAGACCAAAAATAAATAGTAATGTCACTTGTTGTTAGAAAACCAAACATAAAATCCATGGAGATAATCTCCTATGGTCTAGTAGGTAGAGGCAAGGGATGGTATAAACCTTGATTTCCATTATTGAGTTTTTTTGGTACAAAAACTTATGCATCCTCTAATAAACATAGCTTTATATTCTTGCATTCTAGGCCGATACATACCTATATAATTTGGCAATTATATTCCCAACACAAAAATTCCCTATGACTTTGGATGTGTGATCCTGAATAAAATGCAATCTTTCATTTTTAGGAACATTGAAATTCTCTAGCTTGTAGAGTAACCCATCATAAAAATTGTATTCATCTTTAACATCACATTCTCCTACATGAACTTGGCAATATAGTTGCCAAAACATATATTTAAAGTACTCATAATTGTGTGTTCCCCTTTGTATGCATCATGGGTGAAAGGATCGATGTGAATAAGAGTTCCAAAAGATGTAATATTTGGTATGGGTGGCCTTGAATGAATGTATCCAACCTATTATTACCACCCTTATATTTGATTATTAAATGAAATTGTACTTTCAAAATCCCAATCGAGTTAAAGTGTCTAGTTTGTTGAAGGTTACTCTCAGCTTGCAAATTGCAATGAATAGTGATCAATCTTATATGGTCTACTCTCCCATCAAACAATGCTTCGATATCTTAACATCTTAAACCTCATAATAGATTTCCTTGTCATATGTAAGGTATTTTAGAATCCAACATGAAACATTTAGGAATCATAACATATTGACTTATGTCCCTGCATCAATACTTCTCCTGTAGCATATCCACTTGACTATGTATCCACTTCAAAAGGATTCTACAAGTTGGGAAAAGCAATAATTTGTGTTTAAATAACCTTTTATTTAAACCCTTCAAAATCTTATTGTCTTTTCTTTTCCGCACTAGAAACTATTGTAACTAGTTATTATGGCATGGAGTCATGGATCCACCATTGAAAAATATGCTATAACATTTTGCAAGTACTATGCCACCTGGCAAGCATACTAACTTTAGTAAAATTAGAAGGATTTTATTGGTTGAGGGTGGCCTCCATCTTAATGAGGATGGCCTCCATCTTAAGTTTTCCTTCCCCAATCATATACCTCATATACACTAATGATTATTGAGAAAATTAACATTTCTTAAGGTTTTCCAATAGTTGATTTGTTTAGATCCTCAAACACCTACATGAGATGTGAGATATACTCTTGCTAGGTAGATATATAGACCAATATATCATATAAATACACTATTCCAAATGAATCTAGAAATGGGTGCAACACAACATGAACAACATGCATCAAATGCATAACTGTAGTTGGTGCACTACATAAAGAGAAAGGCCTTACCAACCATGCATATATACCTTCCCTTTCCTTTATTTTAGTCTTTTAGGTGTCTTCTTATTTAAATCATACTTGTTGGTATCTCAATTTTAGATCCAACTTGGTGAAATAACTCACATGCTATAATTGATTTAGGGATTCATCAATCATGGGTAGAAGGTATTAATTTGGGTGATATCATTCAAATATATTTAGTGATTTATGTAAGTTCCATCCTTCTTGGGTATGATGATGGTAGGTGACCCATAATGTGAGGTACTTGGTCGAGTTACGCCTTACCCAAATAACTCATGCAATTTTTTCTTCACTTCATTTCCTTCAAGGATGGAGTATCACTCAATCCCAAAATTTAGTAATGGGGAATTACGCAAGAAATATATCTTGTTATCCACTTATGTCTTAGATGATAACCATTTAGGCTCTTCAAACACCACTCTTTAATATTGCAAGGGATCCTCAAGTTGATGTTTCCACTCTTTAGTACATCCTTAAAAATATGCCTTTACTTCTTCTTATTCATTTCTTGGTTGATTCACTCTTAAAAGTAGTAATATAAACCTTCTACTAGAACTAATTAATTCTTGTCATCATTTTCACTTACCAAAGAGATTTTGGATTTATCTTTGTGTGCATTGATGATGAAGGACTACCCATACTTGATCACGTTGTAGTAGTTTTATTTTGTAAGGAATATTTCATCCCACATGTACATGTAGAGTCTTTCAAACAACACACCACACAAATCAAATGGTACTACATCAACCTCCACTTCATCAATATTTATATTTTCTTAAGACCATCATTAAGTATAATCACTAAAAAAAAAATTGGAAAGGAAGATAGTGAGAAAGGACTTGAAGCTTTAAAAAAAAATAAAGGTGCAATAAAGTTGGAATTTAAAAAAATAAAGGTAGAAAGATAGTTAGAACATTAAGATTCCACCTAACAGATAAATCCCCACTCATCACCAAGTTAATGAAATTCAAACAAAGTGGTTTTCTAAAGTGTGTTATTGTATTTACAACTGTCTGAATACCAACCATTTTCGAAGCTTTGTTAGTGTGTTTGCAACTAACTATTACACCTTGAAGAGTGTCTTACAATATGTAATGCTTTCAGCGATTCACTCATCACCAAGTTATGAAATTGAAACAAAGTGGTTTTCTAAAGTGTGTTATTGTATTTACAACTGTCTGAATACCCACAATTTTCGAAGCTTTGTGAGTGTGTTTGCAACTAACTATTACACCTTGAAGAGTGTCTTACAATATGTAATGCTTTCAGCGATTCACCAGTTAATGAAATTCAAACAAAGTCGTTTTTTAAAGTGTGTTATTGTGTGCAAGGATTCCATTAGCTTTGAAACAGTAATACGTGAAAGGATTCCATAGCTTTGAAACAAGGAAAGATTTGGTGGGGCAATTTGAAATCTCCAGGAAAAAAAATTACATTGACTTGTAGTTCACTACTGATGTCAAGTCAATTTGGCAGTTAACAGGTCGTGTTAGTTGGTGCCCGATAGTTGTCGACTGATCAATTTTGGATCATCGCAGTCCATTTGCTTCGTCAGATACGTTGAACGAAATGGAGATTTTAATTTTCCCTGACATGTAGACCTAGTTTCCGTGCATTAAGTTTAATTTACGTTTGGTAGGTATTCTGTAACGTGTTTGATTAATTCTTTTAAAGAAGTTGATCTTGCTGTTTTAATGTACAGTACGTAATAGTTTTCTTTCTCCCGTGATCCTGTATGCAGTGGAGTTTGGTTTAATTTATTCTTTCATTGCTCTTTCGTTTTCTTTCTAGCGAAACAAACAAAATAATATGATTTCTCTGTAGGTTCTGTATTTTTCATACTTTTTTTTTATGCAATGGGAGTGATATATGTTTGTATTTTGCAGAAGCTATTATCGCTGCACGCACCAAACATGCAGCGTAAAGAAGCAGGTCCAGAGACTTTCTAAAGATCCAGAAATTGTTGTGACAACGTATGAGGGTATACACATGCACCCTTCAGAGAAATCAATGGAGAGTTTCGACCATATTTTGAACCAGATGCAATTTCTATCTTAATTCCAATTACCAAAGGGAGGCCATATGATTTTAGTCCATTTGGATTTTGATATCTAGACTCTCTGTAACTCACATAGCCAGGATTTTCGAAATCCCAGTATGCACCACAAGTACGACAATTTATCATTTTCATTTCATTCCTTTGTGAAACCTTAGAAAGCAGGCCTTGGCCCTTCAGACTGAAAGCATACATTTTACTCGGTTTCTTTTCAATCGTGAGCAGAGTAATCTGAAAGATGCTACGGGCTTGTTCGAATTAATAACTTCATGTTTCTCTACTGCATTGATTTAAAAGCAAGAGAGCTGTTATTCATTCACATTTATGCCAGAAGGCTAGCATTTGACTGAACATGGTCAGTTCTGTAAACAAGCAAAAAAGAATGACCTTGAAGGCTCAGTATACTGGTACTTTATTTATAACGTAGATCAGTTTGATAGATTTTAGAAAGTATTTAAACATTTCAATGTTGAGGAATTATTTTACCAACAATTATGTCATCTAATAGTTAGCAATTGCATTTATGCTCCTTGTGATCAAGCTGGTTATCGTTTAGACTCATTTTCAAGTGCTTTACTCGGTACATATTTCTAGCCAGAGGGTTGTGTTATTAAATAATTAGTTTTTAGTAATGAAAAGAAATTATTTTATCGGTTAGAAGTGATGTTTAAATAGTTTTATATAATAAGTATTATGGTTGGGCTTTATGTTATGGATAGGTGTTTATATCTTGGAATTTGTTGTGGATTACTATCTATGTTTTTCTTAGATTGAAGGAGGACCTGACAAGTGTATTGTTTAGATTGTTCAATACATCATTGCATGGTGAGCAAGTAAAAGATAACTTGTTCATAACTTGTTCATTTAGCTTGTGACTTATAGGTGTTCATCTACCACAAGTTAATGGTTGTGATAGTGTTATAATGTATAATAATTTTTAAATACAAAATATATATGATATAGAATAAATATTTTTAATATTATTTTATTAAATTGTCAATTTCTGCTAGCTTACTCACTTAGCTTACTCACTTAAGGTGTGGGTCTCGTCACCAA
>BSBM01000017.1:41275000-41282500 GCA_027924585.1 Larix kaempferi
TAGGGTTGGGTTAATCCTGGAAGAGAATGAGTTGGACTCATATGTAAAAGAAGACATCCCTATCCCAGAGGATGAAGAGGCTAAGGTATTGCATAAGAAAAACTTGGTCAAGGCAAAGAGAATCATTGCTGATTCTATCAAAGACCATCTCATACCCCATGTGTCTTCTCTAAAGACACCCAAGGAGATGTTTGACTCTTTGACCAAGCTATTTGAAGGGAAGAACATAAATCGGAAGAGGACCTTGCGGAACCAATTGAAAGGAGTAAAGTTTCAGAATGGAGAAACCATTCAATCTTATTTTTCAAGGGTCACCCAGATCAAGGAACAACTAGAAGCAGTGGATGAAATGGTGGATAATGGTGAAGTGGTGATGACCACTCTAAATGGCCTACCCAGGTCATGGGATTCCTTTATTCAAGGAATTTGTGCAAGGAAGAAGTTGATCTCCTTAAACAGATTGGAGGAAGAATGCTCTCAAGAAGAAGCTAGGCTTGTGGCACGAGAAGAAAAGATGGGAAATGAAGATCAAGCTCTGACAACACATGCCAGGAAAGGCAAGTCCAAGAAGGAAGCATCTCATAATAGGAGATTCTCACATCACCATTATCATAAAGATAAGAAATATCTTAGATGCTTCAATTGCAATGAGAAGGGACACTTTGCTTCAGATTGTCCCAAGAAGAAGAAAGACAACAACAACAACTTCAATAAGAAGAAGAAGAATAACAAAAGAAGATATCATGCTCATGCTGCCGAAGATGATGAACCCCCAAAGAAGAAGGCTAGGGTAGAAAATGATAGTGATGATGACTCATCAAGTGAAGAAGAATATGTTCTAATTTTTGCTCTCACAGGTACTATCTCCCATGGTTGTAATGATTGGTTGATTGACAGTGGGGCTTCCAAACACATGACTGGGTTTAAGGAATCTTTTGTGAATCTATCTGAACATGAATCACCCCATAAGGAAAAACTTGGGGATGATTATCAATACCCAATCAAAGGAAGTGGCGAAGCCTCCTACAACCTAGATTCTGGAAAATCTTTGAAGATGAAAGAATTCCTTTATGTACCTGGGCTCAAGAAGAACTTACTCTCCGTCTCTGCATTGGATGCAAAAGGTATGAGGGTTGCATTTGTGGATGGCCAAGTCCTAATGTGGCCAAAGGGAAAGAACATAGATGATGCAGTAGTGATTGGAGAGCAATAGGGAGGTTTGTATAAATTGAAGGGACAACCTGAACATGCCATGGTACATGAATCCATGGAGCCAAGTGAACTTTGGCATAGAACACTTGCTCATATGCACTATAGGGCACTTCCAATTGCAAGTAAGGTTGTAGAGGGTCTTCCTGAAATCAAAACCAAACATGAAGGTGTTTGCAAAGGATGTGAAAAAGGTAAGAACATTAAGAAGGCTTTCCCAAGCAGTGAAAGCAAGGCAAAAGACATCCTATAAATCATCCACTCATATGTATGTGGTCCTATGTCATCCAATTCTCTGAGTGGGTATGTTTACTATGTCTCATTTATTGATGACTTCTCCAGGAAGACTTGGGTATACTTCTTGAAGAACAAAGATGAGGTGTTTGATAAATTCAAGGAATTCAAAACCTTGATGGAGAATCAAACTGACAAGAAGATCAAAACATTCAGATCCAACAATGGTGGAGAATTCACCTCAAGTGACTTCAAGAAGCTTTGTAGTGATTCAGGGATTAAGAGGGAGTTGACTGCTCCTTATAATCCTCAATAGAATGGATTTGTAGAAAGGAAGAACATAACAATCATGGAAGCAGCAAGGGCAATGCTGCAGGACCAGGATCTACCTATGCATCTATGGGAAGAAGCAACTAGAACAACTGTATATGTGTAGAACAGAACACCCCATAAGATATTGGACAACAAGACACTAGAAGAGGTCTTTTCTGGTAAGAAACCTGAAGTCAGCCATCTCAGAATATTTGGTTGTCCAGTATACACTCATGTCCCAAAGGAAAAGAGGACTAAACTAGATCCTTCATGAAAGAAGGGTATCTTCGTGGGTTACAATGAAAGCTCGAAGGCTTATAGAATATACTTTCCAGGGTTCAAGAAGATTGATGGCAGCAAGGATGAATATAAGTTCAAGGACAGGTTATCCAGGCAGCAAAGATCAAGAGGGAGCACACTCCAGTAACTCCTGCAAGGATGCATATTTTTAGAGGGAGTTGACCATGTTCCTACATTCCACAATAGAAAGGTGTAGAAGAAGCTACTTCAGCAGCTCCTGCCAGGAAGCAAAAATTCAGAGGGAGTCCACCCAACAAACAAACAAAGATAAGTATTTCAATTATCATTTCTTGCCTATTCTTGTTTAAATAATACTATGCTTATGTTCCTACACTTAGGAGATGTATTGTGCATATTAGAATGATTGCATTAATGAATAGTATACTACTAATATGCATGTGATGGGTAAGTGCCCTATGGCACTATACAACATTCCAGTGCTACTTATCTAGAATGAAACCTCTTTGCTGACATGTTGGGAGTAGTGCAAACTCTTAACAATGTTCTGGTAGAGACTGGAAGGCATCTAGAAAGTTGTGGAACATGGATAAATGTTGTATTGAAGCATTGGCTAAGATAATTGCATGACATATTTCTTTATGTGTAAAGAATTTGTTCTAAAAATTATGAGATGTTTCTAATCATGCAATTTAACTTGTTTTGTAGGAAAGACCATATATCTTCACCTACAAAAGGACTACAACATTTGTTCTAGCAACAAAGATATCTATTGAAGATATTGAAGTTCCCAGGATCTGGGATGAAGAAATGGAATGCCATGATCCGTCGATCATGAAGAAGATGTTTGGGATGCAGTCCCAAGACCTGACAGGGAGTCACATGTGTGCAAATTGAAGAAAGCCTTGTATGGCTTGTAGCAAGCTCCCAGAACTTGGTGTGATACAAAGAGGAAGCTTGCTGCTGAGTTCGATATGAAAGATTTGGGAATGATGCATTATTTTCTAGGTATGGAGGTGTGGCAGAGTGCAAGTGGAATCTTCCTGGTCAAGGAAAGTACATAGTAGATATCCTGAAGATATTCGGGATGATGGATTGCAAGGCCATGGCCACACTTATGGCATCGAATCTGAAGCTTCTATGTGATGCTTCATCTGAGCCGGTTGATGTCTCTATGTATCGTCAGATCATTGGGTCCTTGATGTACCTGACGAACACAAGACTGGATATTTGCTTTGCTGTGAACACATTGAGCCAGTTCCTGACGGTTCCAAGGAGTGTTCACCTGGTTGCTGTAAAGCATGTTTTGATGTACCTGAAGGGTATATTGGATTATGGGCTCAAGTATGAGGTAAATCAAAAGTTTAACCTGCAGGGTTATGTTGATTCAGATTGGGCTGGTAGTGCTGCAAATAGGAAGAGCACATCTGGGTGCTGCTTCAGTATGGGATTAGGTGTGATCTCTTGGTTTAGTAGGAAGCAGTCTTGCGTAGCACTGAGTACAGGTGAGGCATAGTATGCCGCATCTTGTTCAGCTAGTTGTGAGGTAGTATGGCTACGGAAGCTGCTGTCTGAATTATTTGATCTCCCGTTGGATGCTACTAGTATCTTCTGTGATAACCAGAGTTGTGTGAAGCTGTCTGAGAACCCAATGTTTCATGACAGGTCGAAACACATAGAGATCAAATATCACTATATCAGGGATATGGTGCAGAGAGGAGCTGTGAAGCTCTTGTATGTTGCGACAGACGAGTAGATTGTAGATGTGCTGACGAAGCCACTAGCTAGGGTGAAGTTCAAGTACTTCAGGGAGAGGCTTGGCATTCTTTAGATCGATGACACTTCGAGGAAGAAGTGATGGACACATTTGCTGAATCCATTCCAAGCATGTTGGAAGGAGGATCCTTCACATGGATGTGGATGTAAGCGTTGGATGATGAGCATCAGGATGATGTTCTGGTTTCTGCTTTGTATGATCAGTTGGATCATTTATATATGTATGTATGCATCGTGTTGGATGCTGGATATGATCAGTTGGATCATTTATATGTATGTACGCATCATGTTGGATGCTGGATATGATCGGTTGGATCATGTGTATGTATTTTGTATATGCATCATGTTGGATGCTTGGACCATATATCTGTATATGTATCAGGTGGATACATTGTATGATCAGGTAGATCATGTATGTTGATATGTATCATGTATGATCAGGTGGATCATGTATTTGTATTTGTATCAGGTGGATACACTGTATGATCAGGTAGATCATGTATGATGATATGTATCAGGTAGATACTTGGTATGCATCAGCTAGATGCATTGTATGATCAGGATGATCATGGATGACGAGCTTTAGGATGTTGCTCCAGATGACATGCAGCAAGATGTTGCAGTGATGATGATCAGGATGATCATGTGTACATCAGGATGATGTAAGGTGAGTATTAGGTTGATACTCTGTGGCCGTGGAATAGGTTGTGCAGATAAGCATGTAATTTGTGCCCTGGGAGATTTGCAGATAGTCTTTCAAGGTTTTTCCTATGACATGTAATTTGTACCCTGGGATATTTGGCAAATGCTCTTTCGAGGTTTTTCTTGGGAGGACATATAATTTGTGCCCTAGGAGATCTGTAGATAGTCTTTCGAGGTTTTTCCTATGGCATGTAATTTGTGCCCTGGGATATCTGGCAGATGCTCTTTCAAGGTTTTGTCCTATGACATGTAATTTGTGCCCTGGGAGATCCGATAGGTTGAGCCGTGTGCTCGTAATCAGTCCTAGGATGCTCTTTCGAGTTTTTGCCATGACCACATGTAATTTGTGCCCTGGGAGATCCGATAGATTGAGCCTTGTGCTCGTAATCAGTCCTGGGATGCTCTTTCGAGGTTTTGTGGGGACCACATGTAATTTGTGCCCTGGGAGATCCGATAGGTTGAGCCTTGTGCTTGTAATCAGTCCTAGGATTCTCTTTTGAGGTTTTGTGGTGGGGTCACATGTAATAAGTCCTGGAGATTTGGACAGGATGAAAAAGGCCTCAGATGCTCTTTAGGGTTCTTGCTAGTCAAGAGACTCTTTTAAGGTTTTGTGACACACATAATAAGTCCTGAGATTTCCACAGTATGGCAAGTGATGATGAAGACTTGTAGCTGGTGGGCCTACATGCAGTATGAAAAAGGATTGGCTCTGTAGAACTTCCTATGACGAGTAGAGTCAGAGATTGGTTGAGATAGCAGCAGCAATGATGATGATGATGACAATGCATCGATGATGATGATCCCGAGAAGAAGACTTGTCTAGCAGATCTGTGTCGAGAAATACCTTCCTAGTTAAGAAGGAGTGTTGATGTATATGTAACTTCAAAATGTATTTCATCTATGTATTTCATATATATTTATTGTACCGTTATTAGAGATGTGTTATTCCTATATAAGGAAGTGTTGTCATGTGGATTGACAAGTGTCGCAAGTGTGTGTACTTGCCGATGGGTTATTAGACCACCATGTGTGGGGTTGGCCCTGAAATATATATTATATTGTGGATGTACCTAGCTAGACAAGTCGGCCCCATAAGGTCACTGGGAAAACAGGTTAGTATAAATAGAGATTAGGAGATCTCTATTTAGATCATTCGGAAAGTTATATCTCTCTCACTTAGAAAGTGGCGCACTAGTGAGGAGGAGGATCATCTGCTCTAGGAGACTATCTCAAGTGTATTTTGGTTGTACTTTGGTTGAGACATTGCTCTCTCTATCTCTACGGAAGTTGTGGGGTTTTTCACCTTAGGGATTTCTCCACGGAACCTTTATGTCTCTTGTCTCACATGCTTTTGATTCTTGTGATGCTTGTCGTTCTTATTGTGATTGTTATGCATTGATATACTGTATATGTTATTCTCTCAGTGAAGATCCTAGAGTATTGTGAATTAATGCTCAAAATTTAACACCACCACCACCATCATCATCATCATCATCACTGTCATCGTCATCGTCATCATCGTCATCTCCATCATCATCATCATCCTCACCACCATCTTCATCATGATTGATGATTGACCATCATCATCATCATCATCCTCCTCCTCTTCTTTATGATCACCATCATCACCATCAACGCCGTCATCATCATCATCATCCTCATCATCCTCATCATCATATTCATCATCATCTTTATCATCATCATCCTCATCCTCATCCTCATCCTCATCACCATCTTCATCTTCATCATGATTGATGATTGATCATCATCATCATCGTCATCATCGCCATCCTCTTATTTATCATCACCATCATCATCCTCATCACCATCTGCATCATGATTGGGTATTGATCATCATCATTATCATCATTGTCATCATCATCATCATCATCATCATCATCATCATCATCATCATCTTCATCACCATCATCTTCCTCACCCTCATCGTCATATTCATCATCATCTTCATCATCACCATCCTCTTCTTTATCATCACCATCATCATCATCGTCGTCGTCATCATCATCATCATCATCGTTCTCATCATCGTCATCGTCAAATCCATCATCATCATCATCATCATCATCATCCTCATCACCATCTTCATCTTCATCATGCTTGATGATTGATCATCATCATCATCACCATCCTCTTCTTTATCATCACCATAAACATCCTCATCACCATCTTCATCATGATTGGGTATTGATCATCATCATCATCATCATCACCATCACCTTTATCATCCTCATCGTCATATTCATCATCATCTTCATCATCATCATCCTCTTCTTTATCATCACCATCATCATCCTCTTCTTTATCATCACCATCATCATCACCACCATCGTCATCATCATCATCATCATCATCTTCATCACCATCATCTTCATCATCCTCATCGTCATATTCATCATCATCTTCATCATCACCATCCTCTTCTTTATCATCACCATCATCATCGTCGTCATCATCATCATCATCATCATCATCATCATCATCCTCATCATCATCTTCATCTTCATCATCGTCGTCTTCATCATCTGCTACTCCTCCTAGCCAAAACCCACTCCTCTATATTTTTCTCCCCTCCTCTCCCTAGCCCTTACTAACCTGGCTTCTCTACGTCTCTCTCTCTTCCCTACACCTCCACCTACCTCTAACCACGCCTTCCATCTCTCTTTCGCAGTCCCTACAACCAACACCCTCTCCTCTCTCGCTTTCTCTCTCCCTCCTTCCCCCCCCAACCATTACTAAACCCCTCTCTTAGTATCTCTCTCTCTCTCTCTCTCTCTCGCTAACCTCCCTCCCATCCTCTTACCCCTAACTACCCCTCCTCCTAGCCCCTTACCCCTACCAAACCACCGCCCATCTCTAATCCTTAAACCCCTAACACCAAATCCCTATTTAACCTCCTAGCCCATAGAAACTATTAAATAAACTATTGAATAAGGTTTTTTGATTATTTCAATAACACTAGCGCTTTTATGAATACAAAACGCATGCGCA
>BSBM01000017.1:41887500-42210000 GCA_027924585.1 Larix kaempferi
TAACTCCTAAGTGTCTAAATATCCTAACATGTAATGATTTGACGTCGATAGGAAGAGGTTTTTCGGAAAGAGGAAATTCATCCCACATCAATCAACACAAAACAAAGATCAAAGGTTTGATATGACTTAGTAGAGTTGAGAAGATCCAACATTGTGTACTGACACAAGGAAGGTCAATATGATTGGTCAATGATATTTGAGAATTGGCCAACACACGTTTGAAAATACCTCAAATGCTTAACATGACGCATAGTGACACCTAACAACATAATACTCAAGTATCCAAACTCAATGAAATCTACCAACAATAGATGCAATGTCAAATGCCCCATAATGAGGGGAAGGATAACCAATTAATGAATTATAATTCAAAATCATGGTATAGGTTCCTAAGGCATATGTGTATGAACTAGATGAACAAGTAATCGATGCAAATCTCTGTTGTGTTCAATGGAGATAAGGACTGACAGTTTTTGTTTCTCTTCATGATGGAATGAAAATGGACTCGTTATTCCCCTTTTTGGATATTATATTTTTTAATGTTTTTTGGCCTATTTTATTATAAAATTGAAAATCAATAAAGCATGCTATAATACATTGGAGGAAATGAGTGTTGCAAGGATGTGCTCCTACATTCCAAGGGCATGGTAAGGTTGAGGAAATAATAAGGTTTCAAACAGGAGCTGAGTTAGTTATATACACTCATAAGGATATTTCTTTTAGGGATAAAGGCCAGTCAAACAAGAGAAAAGGTTTATAAATGACAAGAAACAAAAAATGACTACAATGGAAAGGAAGTAGCATAAGCAATACAAAGCAGAGCAGTAGGCATAGATGCACAAGAGGGTATTTTAACAAATATTGATGTAAGCTGACAAAAAGTAGGGATCCCATCAAGAAATATGTGAGATAAATATGCGATCTCAAACTCCAAACTATGATGTTACTAATAGGGCTCACAATCCCATGAAAAAACTCATCATGGGCATCAAAATGGAAAGAGAGTTCTAACTATAGGGTCCCATGGTCGGTAGTATCTTCTATCAGAATGGTGGAAAATGTGGTGAGGATGGGCTCATGCACCAAATTCCAATATATTTGACCCTAGGGAAAATTTGGGTGGCAAAAGGTTTAAATGCATCATAATGGAGGGACATCCTAAACCTATATGCAAGCTTCCAAATATACCTAATCAGATTGAGGAACATGCCAATCATGCTCGCATTCTTGGGTACAATTAAACCAAATAATCTCCCAGTGACTGCACAAAAGATGCCCTTATGTGGGTGTAACCGAATGTTCATAACTTGAAGGATAGATTCATTTGAAGATAAAATAATGTCCAATAAATCATGTGAGATAGGAGAGTTAGAAACCCATATGGGAAAAGCAAATGGATCACATTCCTCCATCAAAGGAATATTTTGACTCGAATTTGTCAAAGCTATTTGAATATTGGTATAAGTTTTATAATGGAAAGCTAACCTCAGAGGCACCACATTTCGAAGAACTTTGCACTACCCCTTTATCATTTTCCACCAATAAACATTCTAATGAGACTGCATGCAATGTCATAAAGTCATTCGCTAGAATGGGTGTGGGAAAAATGGACAATGGGAAGTAGGATACAAATATTATGGTGAACACTGGAGTAGTTTGACTGGTGGGTATTGGTGGAGGGAGTGTAAAAGTTCCCATGAGGTAATTTTATTAAACATTCCAACCCTAACATCCTAAATTACCTTCTGGGATTCCCCAATGAAAGGTATATTTGAGTGGTTGCTTGTTTCAAGCATATAGTATTCTAATTGGTCATCATAATGATTTTCCCTAATGAGGAAACCAAATCACTCGAAAAAACAAAGATACTATTGTCATCATTGCATGTGTCCAACTACATCATAATAGGATTGTAATCTATGGGAGAATCCACTACCTCAACTTTAGTTGTAACTTTCTTACCACCCAATTCAATTGGGTATGTAGTAATAAGTCCTTGTGGTGGGAATGAATTTCCATCAAATTCCCTAAGCATAGTATGGAAGGGGACTAAAGTGGGTGATCCCAAATCTTGCTAGAATGACAATGAAATGACACAAGTCAAGGCCCCTTCATCAATAACGATTTGAAAAATATTATTTCCATGAGATGCTAATTTAATATAAAAACTAATTTGTGAAGGGAGCCTACACATGATCAATTGAGTATCAAATGGATCAACAACACCGATAGCAGATAACAATTCCTTTTGCTGCATCGAGAAACTTTCCAAGACTTCTAAGGCCAACATGGCACAAGGTATTTGAGCTAAATATTCAACCATATTATAGTTATCAACATCTCAAACATTAGGATTATGGGATGTCCTATGTAAAACACCCTTTGGAGAGTGGGGTATTGTATCAAGGGAGGGTTTCTCAATGGTGAGAAAACCACTAACTTGTGGTGTGGATGGATTTGACCTACTAGGAGGAGAGTTGAAGAATGAGCTCGAATTTGGATATGGACATCATGATCACACATGAATACATTAGCATTGGTAACATTCCCCCCTTATGGGGTTAGCATGGTTACATCCTTGCAGAGGAACCAATGCAATAGCAATTGTTTGTTTTTGTTGTTGTGGAAAGGGTTACATCAACATGGATGGTTTTGGTTGTCTACCGTATTGAGCCATCATTCGATTGAAGTTTGTGGCTTGGATTGTAAGGATGTCAGAAGTATGGGTAGGAGTTGTGGTTTATTGCGTTGGTTGTCCAACTATGGGCCACATGTTCTGAACATACATTTTCCCCAACTAATTGGTGTTCTAATCAAGTGTATTGATGGAACCAAGCATGCCATCAACATGTCCTTGGGGTGGGATAGTTGGGTCCATTCTAGGTCATGTAGCATGTGGGATTAGATCATACATGGTGCATGGTTGTGAATAAATAAAATACATCTATTGAGCACTCCCAATGAGTTTCTCTTTAGTCATGGATCCTGACATAGCCACATATTTGGAAAGACCTAGAAGTAATGATTTCACAAACTAATCTAGTAAGAATGAATCCAGTATACCTACTTCAATAATTTGATGACGTCTCTGCCACTCATGAATATGATAAGATATATGTGTAGCCGTGGTTTTTCAAAGCAAAAAAAATAGATTTGTACCTGTCTCATAGCAAATAGGAAATTGGAAATGTGTCAGGAAATACATTTCCAACAAAGACAAATCCATAAATGTGGTACAAGGGAGATTGATGTACCATTTAGAAATGCTTCCCATGAGGGTTCACTAAAAAATAACCAATCGAATACTATCATTGACTAAGGAGATAGGCCAGTACCATAGATGAAAATTTATCATGTTTGTAGATGGATCCTATCCTGATTTTCCATCAAATTTGGGTATGTTCAATGGAATTTTCATGGTATTGCAGGCCACCCATTCACATGAATAAAATGATCATTAGTCTTCTAGGATAGATTCGGTAGATTCCAAGTGGCCAAAAATGGAGATTTCATCTTAGTTGTCGCAGATGAGTTTTGCATGGGTGGGAGTTGATGTCCTGACGGATTAGGATTCTATCCTTGGAACTGATTGAAATTCCAAGGTGGACTACCTCCCTAGAAGGGGACCCCAAATAAGGTTGGTTGCTTCCGGGGAAAAATACACCTTGTTGCGGAGTGATTTTGATGGAGGGATTGTTGCCCCCTTTCATTGTATCTATTGTGATGAGAGGGTTTCCCCTAGGCATTGTGCTAGTTTGCAGTGGACGATGACCGACTAGGAAATTACCACCCATCTGCAAACGATAATTCCAAGAAACACTGATATTATAAGGTATGTAGTTTTCTCTTGGAATTAACATTCCATGATGAAGAGTTCCCCCCCGGAAATAGGACCCAGCCAATAGTTGGGAATGATGAGAGGATTTCGATACCCTCCATGTGTGTCTGTGGCATGATATTGGCCATCCCAACCATATAGACAACCCATATTTCGTAAGGAATACCCACCAGTAGGGATACATGATGATGAAGTAGTCATACTTTAGGATTAGGACCTAAAAGAGTAATGTCATGCACTAAAGTTATAGTCGAAGTCATGTTAGTAATGAGTATGTTTCCTCATGGGATTGGAACATTTATATATTGAATTACAAAAGTAATTGTGATTGTATTTTGTTTCACGTTGGTCGTGATGGGGGTATGAGGGTCCCTCGTATCCGTTTGAGATATGGATCCATAAGCTTCAAATGAGCCTGTAGGATCAAATGGGATGTGTTTAATGTCTCATAAACTGGAGAAAAAGGAATGTAGATATACAGATCACTCGTTGATATTAAGTACAACGATATCTATGATATATTTCAAGGGTTGATTAGCATAGGCGTTTGATAGATCGTCAGGGTATTTAACTTTAATAGAAGCAATTTCATCAATTCAATATGTATTTAACTCATTATGTGATGATGAACATTTAGATTCAGATTGATAATTATCTTTTCCAATGATTTTACTAGGATCTATGGATGGTTCATGTTCTAAGTCACTATGAATTAACTTAAGTGACTATGAGCATCTCCATGAAGTGTTAGGACCAATGAATTCTAGTAATTCACCTTTTATCTTCCTTGACCGACAGGTTGGTAGGTTAGGTACATTGAAATGTTTTATAAGGACTTATTTTGATGATTAATCAAATAAAGTAAAACAATCCTAAGTAAATATAGACTCAATTTATCATAGAATAACACTACTACAAAAATTTCATAAGGGATATTCACAAGCAAACTACTTTTACAAAAACTAAATTTTGGTGGTGAAACATTGCTTTAATTAGTGAAAATATAAATTTGGGGGTCAAAATAAATAATTACTCTAATCATCACGCAACAATCGCTAGGGGTTAGGTACTCGTCTTCAATGAATACCCACCCAAGGAGTTGAAGCAGATATTCTACATATGTATCAGGTACACCAAGCATTTCCCACTTGTAGTCACCCATGTGATATCCTAGTAGCAGAAACTAAGGTTACCACTTCACAAAAAGTGATTGGGAGAAATAGTCATGGGTCAATATAAGGCATATGGGCAAGGAATGCAAGACATAAGTTATCGACCTGAAGCTGCAAAGTGATGCCATCCAAAGGACTTGTCACTTTACTAAAACCCCCATAGACACTTGAATCCCACCAAACAAGCAAAGAGGGGATACCAACTTTATTTTCTTCGCTTAACTCATGCTTGACACATGTGTAAGACATGTTTTTCTTAGAAAGCACTCCTTGCTACCTGTTTTTTAGGAATTCTATCCTATAGTGAGGAGAGGGACACTACCAACTTCTGGGGTGACAGGTAAATACATAGATCATATCACATAGGCTTCTACAAAAGGAAAGAGATCAAAGTTTATGAAGGCATACCTTATTAACAATGTTCGATCCTAGCTTTCGCTTGCTCCTTCGATCGATCCTCCACTTGATCTTCCGTTTGACGAACCTGCAATACAAAGATACCTTCCTCAGCGTATCTTGACTGATATAACAATGATGAAATTGAAATACAATTTAAACATCAAATACAATCAAGCATTTAATCCAAACAAATATGCAATCCATTAGACATTTGATTGGGAGGGGAAGGGCATTTAAACCTTTATTGTCAAAAGCAAATAATCAGTACAAGTATACCTGATCATTCAGAGTGCTTGTGCAACCAGATCTTAGGCTCCTGCTCTTCACACTAACTTTGGAATTCCTCCAGCATAACAACCCTTAATGCATAGTTTCTCCTCCTCTCTCTCATCTATCCCCCTTGTATTTATGGGACAAGGTAGGCAGTTTGGATCGAGAGGTAGTTTGATTGGGAGGTTGGGAAAGTTGCAAAACCAACTTCAACTAATCCCAATTTGTCAAATTAATATATTTTTTATTACTTTTTAAGGTGTACACTAGTTTTCTCAAGTGGAGTAGTGTTCAATATGCAACTTTCCTACTTTCGAAGCAGCATTTGCAAGAGTTTTTGAGTTGTACGCTAGTCTACTGAAGCAAAGTAGAGTATTTCAGCAGGTAACCGCTAGTCTATTGAAGTAGAGTAGAGTATTTCAGTAAGTGAACAGTACTATCATGCTTATAGGGTAGCGTTTTTCTCAAAAAGCAGGTAGAATGAGTGTTTTGTCAGCTGCAAAGGGTTAAGTCTAGTCCATACATCATCTAGGGAAATCATGCTCTTCAATCCAAGTTGTCCTTTTGTGTGATCAACATTTAGATGTGATCATGGACGGAGAAGTGCAGATTTGACTTATAACAGATGCCCCATAATGTGTGAGGTCAGAGGGAAAAGATGGCTGAAATACATTATAATTCCAAGTCAGCGGAGGAGCAAGAAACCATAGAACCAAGTCACAAAAGTACCTGAAACAACGATCAAGGTTAGTGAGCAATTACAATCTTGACATCATATAGATTTGTAGCATGATACAACATGATGTCTGATACATAACTAGGAGATGTATATATAGCATGGCCACTGAAATACAAGCGTGGATCCATGCCAGAATGAGAGATCATAGCCATAACAACAAACTGGATCTATGTCTCATGGAGAGCCGAAATGAGTGAGGATCAGTCTTGGGCAGCTTGGGTGATAACATAATGAGGTAATGCTATCAAAATCCCAAGGTCTTCATCCAAACAACCCGAGGTACAAACCCTATCCATGTGAATAAATGAGCTGAATTCAAACATGGGGGGTATCATTTGATTATCGGTCATTGATGTATACCGTTAACAAATGCGAGGGCTTCCATCGATAATGATAATGGGGCCCAAGGTACCTAGTACGATCCAATAAGTGTGAATAAGTGGACGTGACGTCAAACACTTGAGTAACTTGTCAAATTCGATACATTGATGTATTCTCATAATTCAATAGCAAGAGAGATTGCCACTAGTGACTGCAATCCTCAAGGTGCTAACTGAAAACTCTAAACTTCATTCGCAGAGAAAAATGAGTTGATGTCGATGGGGAGAAGTTTGTTGGAAGGGAGGCCTTAAGGAATCCTCCATCATCCAACACGAGGAACACTCAAATGGTATGAGTTGATGTGGAGTAGTATAAGTAACAAGACTGACACTAGGATGGCTGACACATGAGGTCAAGGTAAACCGCAGAATGGCCGACACAGGCTGTATCCTTGAACAGTGAGCATGACACAAAGTGACTTAGGCAGTTTTTAACATGACGAGAAAGTGATATAAGCCTGCAATGTAGGAGACATTAGCAGACCCTCCATATGGTTGGAAGAATAACCAACTGGGGGAGTAAACAACTCGGAGATCAAGTTCACCCTAAGGTCAAAAACTAAAACTCAACTGACATGAAAGACTCAAGTAGGTGCTTTGTTCAAGGATATGACTGATTGTACTGCCTTTGAAACTGCAAGATGTGATATACCCTTATTATTTTTAGATAAAAGAATACCTTTCTTGTTGTTTTATTGAGTCCAAGAAATAATGAAAACTCAATAGATACAACCATGTAGAGAGTTTAATGATCCCATGGGAGGAAGACTCAGGACCTTCTTCATTGTTTACAGAGTTCGAAGAAGAGATAGAAGAATACTCTATAATAATGATCTCTGGATTTTAATATCGAGCCGAGATCTGTTCTTGCTCGCTGGTGTTTTCAATTTTAAGGAGTCTGAAAAACTTAAACAATAACTCCATTCACCTACTCGTGGATTTTAATATCGATCCCAAGTAGGTTAATGCTCGCCGGTGTTTTTCTCTTTATAGAGTCTGAAAAACTTAAACAATCCTCTATACACCCTCTTGTGGATTTTACATCGAGCCCGAGTAGGTGAGTGCTTGCTTGGTGTTTTCATATTTCGAGAGCCTGAAAACCCTAAAGAAGGCTCCAAAAGGTCCTTTTTCGTAAAGTTAGTCTCCTCCCCCGAAAAAGTGTAAAACAATGGAAGAAGAACTCTTCTAGCCACGGATGACTAGAGTATTCCTTTTTCGTAAGTAATCCGCGAAAGTTTGGAAAAGGGTTAAAATTATACTTAATCGGATGGGCCTTCAGTTCCTTTAAGGAGCTTGAAGAGGACAAGTTTGCTCGGAAATCTTATTTAGGTTTCAATAGTCCAAACAAAATATTAAAATGACTTAAAAGACAGCTTCTAGGATCATAACTCATGACCTGCCAAAGACTAGGATCTCAATAACCAAGTTAGTATTAATGACAAAAAATATTTAATGACATAAAATTTTAACCATAAAGTACTTAATGAGGTCTGTCAATAAAGATATTAAGTCATAATAGATTGATGCTACGAAAATCTAGTGAAATTTTGAGAAACATAGGTTAAATTCATCTCATCAACATTTATAGGTATTAATGATTAAATAGAACCCCTTTTTATGAAATTTGAAACTATAGACTTTTCACAAAAGTGGGTAAAAAATTCAAATTCAAATTCATACATGTAATTTCAACTTGAAAACTCAAATATCACATTTCGAAATTTGTAGGGCAAGTTTTGGAGCAAACCCTTGATCTTCATCCATTCATAGCGATCAAATCGGGAAACCATTCACCTTCATTCTTCTTCCAAGTAAGTTATTTTCATCCCAACTTGCATTTTGATGGTTTATTTGTCAATTTTCATGCTTAAATTTCAATTTCTATCCATGCTCAAATCGTGAAAAACGTGTACACTGTTGTATAGGAGGTAAAGTAGGGTATTTTTAGAGGTGTATGCTACTGTTCCTCAAGGACAGTAGCGTCCAAATGGGAATGTATGCTTAGTAGAGTAGCGTTTACCCCTAAACATGGCTAAAAAATGGTCAAGAGCTGAAAATTGAATGTTTTCATGGTAGGATGGCACTTATTTGGAGGGAAAGGGAGCATGAAGAGATGGATAGGGTAGCTATGCAAGATCCTACTACTCTTCATGCGCTTAGAAGGTGTGGTTTATTGAAATTCTACCGAACCGTAAACATGAGAGCACTCAACCTCTTACTTCAAAGACTCATTCAGTATTGGGATGCCAATACCAATGTGTTTAATATCCGGGGAGAGACCCTAGAACTCACTGTTGACAAAATATACTTCATTACAGGGCTCTCTAGGAGGGGAGATCTTGTAAACCTGAAAGGGCCCTCACGCAATGTGGGTGCCATGTCCATACAAGATTATGTAAATGCCTACTGTGTAGAAGGTGCTGAGAAATGTGGAAGTCAGATTCTCATTTCTACTCTTACAAGCTTCCCTCTGAAGGTTATTATAAGTATGTTGAACCGAATGGGAGGGAGTGCCACACAACACTTAGCCTCAAAGAACTACATGCATATTGGTATCGAATGCTTGCAAGGTCATGTATATGATTGGTGCACAAGTCTCTTAGCAAGCATGAAGCTTCAACTCTCGGGATTTAAGACCGGGAGAATGAATAACTTTGGATATGGCAGCATCCTTTGTACCTTCTTCTTCGAGTGGGTACCTGCTCTTAGCTTGGGCATGCCTTTGCCCCCAATCATTCCTCATGAGTCTAGATTGGGTTGTTGGGGTGACATTTTTCTCCGCCAAGGTGGTGGTGAAAGCCACTTTTGCTATCACACCAATGATTTCTAGGGATAGTGGGAGAGACAGGTGCCAGCATTTGAGCAATTTCTGTATGCTGGTTTAGACTTTTTTTATGCTCCAGAGCTGGTACTTCCTCCAGGTGGTGCCTTGGGAGATATAGGTATGTTTTTGAAAAATATTTAATTTTTTCAATTTTTTAAAGTATATAATTTTTATGATGAGTTAGAAGTTCTAAAACAAAGTGTCATATGCAGACGTTGGACCAGTTCGTCTCGAGGGACATCATACTACTTTCGTGAGGCCCATTGATGTGGGTGCAGCTGATGCTACACTAAGGGTTATAGAGAGGAAGATGAGTCGATTGACTCATGACATTCCCACATATCGCATTGAGCGGATGCCCATAGACATGCAAGAAGATGTAGTCGGTGTGCCCCCAGCCTGGATTAGGCTGTTGCGAAAGGTAGCCAGGCTGGTCATATGCTACCGAGAGGTAGTGGATGATGATGAGGCCCCACCTTCTCCATAGGAGAAGGATATTTTATGTATTTTGAGGCCATCGAGCCTAATTTTGTATCTTATGATATGACTTTGTGATAGACTTGTGTTCCAAACTCATACTATTTTTTGATACAGTATCGGATATATATACAGTATCGGCTTATATTTACATGTGTGTATTTAACTTTATGTGTAATGTTTATTTATGGAAGTGTATGATACAAATGCCAATCTAAAACATAATTTGCAAATGACTCAGCTAATGCATTCAAATTTCTTGGAATATGTTGATATATGATGGAATTAAACTGTCTTTCCAATATAACTCACAAAAACTGTCGTAGAAAAACAAGATCTCTAATCTAATAAACACCCATCCACTGAAATACAACTAGTTGCGAATCAAGTCTTACCTCCAAATGTGAAATGCCCTGGACAAGAGCATCCCAGAGAAGTTCTATGATCGCACTCTATTCAGCTACGTTATTCGTTGTGGGACCCAAACAAACCCCCCCCGAAGAAACCAGTTGGCTAGTTGGTGAGTAAATGACCCAAGCTGCTGAAGCCAACTGTCGAGTGTGGCGACTAGCGCCATCAACAAATCCTAAAAAGTGTTCAGTCGACATCTAAAACACGAAGTGAGAAAACACACATAAGGTCAACTAATGATCACAAACAAAAAATAGTTCTACAAAATGTACAACTATAATACATGAAAAAGCAAAAATGCCTAAGCGTAGTACTTCTTCAGGTAGAGCCCATTTCTAGGCTCATGCAGCTTATTACCCTCGTAGTTTGTTAGCTCATAAGCACCTTTCTTTAGTACCTTCGAGATTATATAAGGACCGAGCCACATGGACTTGAACTTGCCATCCCCTAAAGGTTCCTTGTCTTGATCCCAAAGTAGAACAAGGTCTCCTTCGAGAAAAACCCTAGGTCTGACAGACTTATCGTACTGTCCTTTGAATCGTTTCTTATGGACCTAATTTGTTGTGAGTGCATCACAGCACTGCTCGTCTAGATGCTCTAAATGTAGCAAACGTTCTTCTAAAACTGAAGTTTCTGGTAATAGTTGGACAACCAACTTTAATGAGGGAATCTCACATTCAATCGGAATGACTGCTTCTATCCCATGAACAAGTTGGAAGGGAGAGAACCCAGTAGAAGTCTTTACGTTTGCTCGATAAGCCCAAAGAGAAGGATACACCATAATGTGCCAGTTATTCCGACTGACATTAAAGGTTCTTTGTAAAATTGTCTTCAAAGTTTTGTTAACCGCTTCGACCTCACCATTCACCTGTGGATAGAATGAAGATGAATGCTCCTGACAAAAACCTAGCATGGTATAAAGCTCAGTCATCATGTTGTTTTGAAAATGAAGACCGTGATCTGTCACGATCACTTTGGGTATGTCAAACCTTGCAATAATCTGATTGAATACAAAATAAGCGGCAGTTTCTCCATCCTCTTTAACAGTAGGCATTGCCTCGGCCCACTTGGTGAAGTAGTCGATGGCAATGATGATATAATGATGGCCTCCAGCCGAAATTGGATTACAAGTCATATAATCAACCCCCCATTTTGTGAAGGGACCTGCTATGATCACAGGATGAAAAGGAGCTGGATGTGCTCTCATTTTCCTGGTGAAAAACTAACACGGATAGCAGCGTTTCATAGCTTCCACACAATCTTTAAAGATTGTAGGCCAAAAATACTCGTCACGCAGTATTTTCTGAGCTATTACCAACCCAGAAAGATGACCCCCACAAGCTCCACTGTGAGCATCATTCATTACTGATTCTGCTTCTTCTAAAGTCAAACAACGTCGTAAGATGGAGTCTATCCCACGTCTGTACAAAGTGTCAGAAATAATGAGATAGTTTTTCACATGACTTTTCAGTTTGCGTCGTTCCTCTCTAGAAAAAGTGGTAGGACACCTCAAATTTTGGAGATATACTAAAATATCCCCGTACCATGGCTCGGAGGAGGAAATAAGGAAGATACGTTCATCCGGGAATGATGATTCTTCCTCAATCTGCACTAAGTCACTCGGAAATTCTGAAATTAATTCAGCGAACACTAGTGATTTCCTCGACTTGGTAGACTGAAAAACCAAATCGAATTCTTGCAGGATTAAAATCCATTTATTGTATTTCCCACCGATCATACGTCGAGTGAGAACATATTGGAAAGGATTGACCTCCGCAATCACAATAGTGGTTCGTAAAAAGATATAGTGACGAAGCCTCTGCACCACATAGACTACAGCTAGTGCTAACTTCTCAACATGTGAATACTTAATCTCAGGAGCTATCAATGCATGCGAGAGATAATAAACGACATGCTCTTGGAGCATGTCGTCCTCCTGAACTAGTACTATGCCAATTGTGTATAGTGATGCCGCCAGATATAAGAGGAAATCCTTTGTATAATCAGGCGGGCTTAACAAGGTGGTTGATAGTAATGCCTTTTTTAAGGCCTCAAACAATGCTTGAGCAGCCTCATCCCACAAAAAGTTGGTATCTTGTTTAAGCAGTCTCATGAAACCCTTTGTAATTTTGGCATAGTTTATGATGAAACGTCGTAGGAAGTTAGACATGCCTTACAAACTTTGGAGTTGTCTCAACGTGCGAGGAGGAGGTAGATTTACAATCACCTCAACTTTTAACGGGTCGACCATTATGCCACGACTGGATACAATGAAACCCAATAATCGTCCAGATTCGATGCAGAATACACACTTATTAGGATTCAATTGAATATTGTATTGTCTGCACCATTCATACACAAGTCTCAAATGAGCTGGATGGTCCTGTCTCTTGCGAGATCGTGCCGGGAGGTCATCCAAGTAGGGTTCAAATATGTGCTTGATATCGTGAAAAGCGAAATTCATTGCTCGCTGGAACGTAGCTCCAACATTCTTTAAGCCAAACGGCATCTTCCGAGAGGCAAAGGTTCCCCACGGGAAAATAAAAGTTGTTTTATGTTGATCCTCGGGTTTGATTTGAATTTGATTATATCCTGAAATTCCATCCATGAAAGAAAACATCTCATGTCCCGCACACGCATCTATGATCTGGTTGATAAATTCTGTGGGGTAGTTATCTTTCAGACAAGCTTTGTTCAGATCCCGGAAGTTAGTACAGACTCGAATGGTACCTTGCTTTTTATCAACCGGAAGAGGATTTGAAACCCATTCCATCATGTCGATCGGATAGAAAAATCTGGCTTTAAGCAATTTTTCAACCTCTGCCTTAATGGCGGCCACTTTTCGAGGATTCACTAGACGGAGCTTTTGTCTCACAGGTTTCGCGTTAGGATACATTTTGATGACATGCTCAACAATGGAAGGATCGATGCCTGGCATCTCCTCATAAGACCAGGCAAAAATATCACGAAATTCTTTAAAAAATTTGGTATATAGAGCGATCTCTTCTGGAGAACAATCTACTCCAATAAAAATGTTTTCCATGACCCTGGGTTTGGTGGAAATGTTAATCGGGATGGTTCTTGATATATTAGCCATATTCCCTTCAGCGTAAACAACACTTGAAGTGGAAGAGGACAAATCAACATTCCCACCAGGTGTCATCGAAAACTCTCCTCTCTCTATCCTGTCTAGGTTTGGAAGCATGTAAGACCTGTGGTGCATGTGTTCCCAAGGCTGGTCCAGGTCCATCATGGCTTCCAAAATGGCTTCGTCGGAAGGCAAAATCATGTCAAAAAAGTCAAAAGAGTGGGTCGAGTCTACCGACCATGCAGGAGCATAGTCCATATCTAACTCAGCAGAGACTGGTGGAGTCACGATATGTTCCGTTGCAGCATGTTGTGCTTCCATGTATGCTACTTCTGCAATAGATTAGGGCACTTATGGTTCTGATATAGTAGGAAGGATCCACAGATCAGTCCTTAAACCGATCGTGAAAGTTTCAGTAGATGTACCTTCATCAGAACACATAAAAAGAATGAGAGAGGGTAAGTCAAAAGTGCCCATTAATGACCCATAAAGCCCTTCTCCTAAACTCTCGCTTGCTGGGGCAGATTGATCAACCAAAGGAATTGTGGATTCCGATGAAGTCTGGTTGTTTTACTGAGAGAACGAAAGCTGATCAACCGTGATGAACTTGCCTTCCTGAGGGAACATAACAACTCAGAAAACTGTTGATGGAATAACTCACATGGCATATGTCCAGCTCTTGCCTAATAACATGCTGTAACAAGCGGAGTGTCCAGAACTTCAATCTCTATAGCAACTATCTTACCGGCGAGTGTGACATACAAAGCATATGCGCCAACAACAATAACACAAACTATTGATCAACAAATACTATGGGATGACTTACAAAGCATATGCGTCCAACAACAACATACTAACAAAGTAAAGACATGGGTTCCTAACATCCCCTCCCCCTTAATAAAAGCTTTGTCCTCAATGCTTTAGATGTAGAAATTGTTGTTGAATCTGAAGGAGTGGTTCCCATGTAGCATCCTCTGGTTGCATGCCGTGCCACTGAATTAATACCTCTGTGATAGAGCGAGAGCGAAGCTGATGCGTGCGCCGATTGAGGATGGCCTCTGGCTCCAAAAGGATGGATCCTTCATTATCCAGTTCGGGTAAAATCGTTTGGCCACTGATGTTGGTGCCAAGAACTTTCTTTAGACAAGAGACATGAAAGACTGGATGAATGCGGGAAGAAGGAGGAAGTTCCAATTTATAAGCAACGGACCCAATCTTCTGAAGAATCAGATATGGCCCATAGAACTTTGGAGCGAGCTTATGACGCCCTTTCAGTTTCAAGGAGGATTGTTTGTATGGATGGAGACGAAGAAAAACCATATCGCCAACTTGAAAAGTGCGCTCAGAACAGTGCTGATCAACTTGTTGCTTCATGCGATTTCTTGCCATGTGAAGATTGTCCCGCAAAATGCAAAGAATCTGATCGCGGTTTCGAAGGACTGTGTCAACTTCCTGAACTGGTGAACTGGTGGGGGTGTATGGAAGAAGAGCTGGAGGTGCCTAACCATAGACTGCTTCATATGGGGTCATTTTAGAGGCGGTGTGGTAAGATATATTGTACCACCATTCAGTGAGAGGAAGCCACTTTGCCCACTGATGTTGTTGTTCTGAGGTGAAGCAACGAAGATAAGTTTCCAATCATTTATTGATAATTTCAGTCTGACCATCTGTTTGTGGGTGATACCCTGAACTCATCTTCAGTTTGGTGCCAGTGTAGAAAAATAGTTCTGTCCAAAAATGACTGGTGAAAGTCGCATCATGATTCGAGACAATGGAAGAAGGGATACCATGAAGATGAAAGATCTAGTCTAGGAAAATTTGAGTGACGGAGGAGGCTGTATAGGGATGGCTGAGAGCACAAAAATGACTATATTTGGAGAGGCGATCAACCAAAACGAGAATCATTGTCTTCCCACCAGATTTAGGGAGCCCTTCAATGAAATCCATAGAAATATCTGTCCAAATCCGTGTAGGTATGGGCAAGGGTTCAAGCAATCCCGGAAGGAGTGTCGTTTCAGCCTTATTGCGCTGGCAGGTATCACATTCGGCCACCATCTGTTGAATTGTCCTTTTCATGCCCTGCCAAAATAAGTTACATCGTGCTCGTTTATACGTTTTGAGGAACCTAGAGTGCCCTACCGATGGAGAAGCATGGAGTTCATAGAAGACAGCCTGTTGAAGTTCTGTGCTCTGGGGAAGCACCAGACAACCCTTGTATCGCAGAGAAGCACCATCCCAAGAGTAATATGGTACAGCAGAAGGGTTGTTGGTCAAGCGTTGGATGATTTGAGATAAGGAAGAGTCATTGACATAACCCTGTTGAATAGATTGCAACCAATTTGGAACAGGCATAGAAATAGCTGAAAGAGAACCTTGGGCATCAAATGTGTGAGAAAGAGCATCTGCCACAATATTGTCTTTACCCTTCTTGTAAGTGATCTCATAGTCATAACCCATGAGTTTGCTAACCCATTTCTGTTGTGCCAAGGAGGAGACACGCTGGTCCAAGAAATATTTCAGACTCTAGTGATCAGTCTTGATGCAGAAATGATTTCCTAATAGGTACGGGCGCCACTTCTGTACTGCATGCAAAATAGCCATCATTTCCTTCTCATAGGTAGAGGCAGCTAAATTCTTACCTGAAAGGGCTTTACTGGTGAACGCAATGGGGTGTTCATCTTGAAGGAGAACAGCACCAAGTCCATTGCCGCAAGCATCTCTCTCAATAGTGAAGGGCTTGGAAAAATCGGGCATAGCTAGCATAGGTGTAGTACACATAGCTTGTTTTAGTTTGTCAAATGCACAATGAATAGCAGGTGTCCATGTAAAAGCATCCATTTTCAATAGAGCAGTTAATGGAGCTGCAATCTTGCCATAATCCTTGACAAACTTACGGTAGTAGCCAGTCAACCCCAAAAAACCATGAAGGCTCTTGAGTGTCTGAGGATGCGGCCAATTGTTCATGGCATCGATTTTGGCAAGATCCACGCGGACCCCTTGTGCTGAGATAATGTGCCCGAGATACTCAACTTCCTTCTGTCCAAAAACACATTTAGACTGCTTGGCATGGAGATGATGGCCAGAGAAAAGTTGCATGACAAGATCCAAATGCTGGAGATGTTCATCCCATGTTTTACTGTAGATGAGGATATCATCAAAGAATACCAGAATGAATTTCCGCAAGTAGGGTGGAAATATTTTATTCATTAAGGCCTGGAATGTGGAAGGAGCATTAGTGAGGCCAAAGGACATGACCAAAAACTCATAATAGCCATCATGTGTGCGGAAAGCTGTTTTAGGGATATCATCCTTATGAAACCGAATTTGGTGATACCCAGAACGAAGATCCAACTTGGAGAAAAAGTGAGCCCCATGAAGCTCATCAGGAAGCTCATCAACAATAGGAATTGGAAACTTATCCTTGATGGTGAGGTGATTAAGTGCTCGGAAGTCAATGCAGAGGCGCCATGACCCATCTTTTTTGCGGACAAGAATAACTAGAGAAGAAAAGGAACTAGTGCTTGGGCGAATAATACATTGCTTCAATAAGTCCCGAACGAGCATTTCAATCTCCGTTTTTTGGTGGAATGGGTAGCGATAGGGCCTGATGTTGGGAGGAACGCTGCCAGGAAGGAGCTGAATACGATGGTCTTCTAGCCTGGAAGGTGGCAATCCCACTGGTTCAGTAAAGACACCTGTATATCGATCCAGAATTTGTTGTAGATCCAAAGGAGTAGCGGAGACCGCAGATGGTTGCATCTGAATGGAATGGATCTGAGCGATGACACCATGTGAATTCTTCTTGAGGATTTTTTCCATGCGATGAGAACTGATGATGCTGAGAGAACCTGGTTGTAATCCTGTCAATGTGTGTTTTTATCCATTGAGGGAAAACTGCATCCAAAGTTCAGCAAAATCCCATAAGATAGGGCCAAGTGTGCGTAGCCATTGAGCACCCAAAACCACATCACATCCGCCTAAGGGCAAGGAAAACATGTCAGAGCGCAAGGTATAATCTCCCATAGAGATACACACATTTCGACACTTCCCTTTGCAAGGTAAGGTGCCCCCATTGGCAATCATGACTTCAAAGTTGGAGCAAGGATGGATAAAACAATCAGCTTGTTTGGCGATCTGAGGGTCAATGAAATTATGAGTGCTACCAGAATCAATGAGTATTGTAAGATGAAGCTTCTTAAAGTAACCCTTGACCCGCATTGTTTGGGGGGTGGTGATTCCAGCTAAAGAATGGAGAGATATCTCTGGCTGGTCATCTTGAGATAGAGGGTCAATAAGCGGTTCCTGAATGTCGACCGGAGCATCCAGTGTTTCTGGATCTTCGTCACCAATTTCAGAGGCAGGCGAAGACTCGAAATCCAAGAGATAGAGCTTTTGCTGAACACATCTATGTCCCCGGGTGAATTTCTCATCACAATTATAGCAAAGCCCCTTTTCTCTACGTGCTTGCATCTCTGTTTCAGACAAACGCTTGATAGGAGTCGATCGAGGAGCCTGCGGTATAGGTGGTCGCTGAGAACCCATATTTCGGAAGGGAACAAAAGTGGGCTTGGAGCGTTGTTGGGCTGCAATCTTGTCTTCTGCCAACTTAGCCAACCCTAGGGCTTCCATCATTGTGGTGGGACAGAACATTTTGACCTTAGAGAGGATGGCATCCTTTAGACCACTGATAAAACAACTCCGGTAAAAGTCATCAGACAATCCTTCGGTGTGGTTGGCTAGGTTCTCAAATTCAGCTTGATATTCTCTCACAGTGCCAATTTGGAGAAGTTTCGTGAGGGCTCCGGTGAAGTCATCATTCGCACTAGGACCAAATCGTTGCAAAAGGAGTTGGCAAAAGTCTGACCATTTGGGCTCTGGATGAGCCTTGATGTACCAACGGTACCATTGAAGAGCTTCCTGTTCCAAGTGAAAGGATGCCAGCGAAACTTTGTTGACATCAAAAGTATTATGCAGACTGAAATACTGTTCTGCACGATAGATCCATCCAGTTGGATCAGTACCATTGAAGTGAGGAAAATCAAGCTTCGGACCACGGAAATTGCTGGAAGAAGAGAACCCATTGTCTGATGAAGACTCGGACTGCCGTTTGTTGTTCATAGCTGAATGTTCAAGATGGAGGTCAAGAAATTTTTCATCCAGATCCTGGAGTTTGGCTTGGATGGCTGCAAGTGCTTCTTCCATGGTTTTTGCTCCTACACGGGTGACAACCATAACCAGGAGTTTTTTTTTTTTTTTACTGGGTAGGAAAACAAAAACAGGAACTGCTTCAGTAAGGGAAAATTTGAAGGGTAATTTGGGTTTGACTAGGTTTTGGACACTATCGACTAGACAGGGAATCAAAAATGATGATTTCAGAAGCGGGGTGAAAGAATGGGAAAATTCGGCAGAGGGGGACAAAGAAGCAGAATTTAGAAAGGAACTCTGTGGTAAAATTTGAAGGTGATTGGGTGAAATTTAACGAAGTTATGGCAAACCCTAAAAATAGACAAATGTGGGCTTTTGGGCTTTGGGAAGGGGAATTGGGGATAGGGTCCTCAGGAATGAAATATGCAGAATGAGATGACAGGGGTTCCCCAAAATTTTTAAGGGAAACAGAGTGAAAACAAGGGAGATATGGACAAAAAACTGAATTTTATACTTTTTTTTTTTTTACAGACTGGAGCGGCTACAGATCGGAAGGGATCTGGAACAGCGCCGAATGGATTGAAAACGACTGGATCTGAAATGGCTTGAAAAATGGATCTAAAACAGCGCAGTAGTGATCAACAATAGTTCAGCTGAAAGTAGATATGGACCCTAGGTATGTACGGCTTCCTAACAGTTCAGGGGTTTCACTTGGCCACCAATGCTGTGTGACGGCTTGCGTATTGGGGCAGTACCCCTCACTCCACGACTTAGGTAAAACTGATAACCGCTTTGCCACAAACGACAGCTCTTGGTTTACCTCACGGGTGGGAACTAGTCAATCAAGTAGGGGTCGTTGCCATTTTCCCTGGCAGGTCCTCTCAATGGGCCAGCTACTTCGGGGTTCCTGTGGTACTCCTCACAATGAGTTTTAGGGCTTATGCCCAAGTACTTCCCACAATTAAGTGGATAGGGATTATTCCCAAATCCGAACCTACAACAGATGCGAAAAAAAATTTGGCAGAAATTTCACCCAGCGAGCCCAAGAAAGTGCTCTGATACCAGATGTGATGCACCTGCAACAATTAATTAATACGAATATGTGAAATAGCAGAAATGACAGAACTCATAATCACTTTTATATTGATCATGGGCCACTTCGAGGGGGAAACCTCCTATTTGCAAGCTCAATACAAATAACTTCATGGTGCCTTCATAGGTATCGACGCACACTTATATACTAAGTCTAGGCGCCAATACCATGGGTCAAAACCACGGGCCACTACAAACTATGGATCAACAATACTATGGGTGACTTACAAAGCATATGCGCCAACAACAATAACACAAAATATTGATCAACAAATACTATGGGACGACTTACAAAGCATATGCGTCCAACAACAACATACTAACAAAGTAAAGACATGGGTTCTTAACAGACTCCATGTGTACAGAAGGTTCTTCCATCAAATGCAGTAAGCAGTGTGTTAGAGAGGGCTAACTCAGGAGAGCCCAAGGTTTTCCAGTAATAAATCGACATTACGCACGTAGATGCGCCTTCATCTAAGACAGCTCATCCAATGGTCATAGGGCCATGAACTACCTCTATCTGAAGAGAAATGTGGTACGGCAACTGATATTTGATATCAGACATATCAAAACGCGTAGTCATGTTGGATGATTCCATACTTCCAATTGCCGCCAGAAGTGCATTTTATTGTAATGGACAACTTTGAAAAACTTCTAAGGTGGACATGGCAGAAGGGGTCTGGGCTAGATCTTCAACCACATTGTAGTTGGCAGCAGCTCGAGCGTTGGGATTGTGCGAAGCCCTTTTCAAGACACCTTTTGGGATCTTGGGCAGTGGGTCCATAGGTATGTGGAGAGGATTGGAAGATTCGGAAACCTCTTTATCCTTATTCTACAAATCTTGGGTATAATTTCTTTCCCGCGTTTGTAAAAGAGCGTCCGAGTTAACCATATTAATAAAATTTTGATTAACTGAAGCATGGGTGGTGCCCCCAACATTGGAGGTGCCAAAAGCTGATCCCTGCCCTTTGGGAAATGGATCTTTAAGCAAGGTAGGTTTCTTTTCTTGAAGAAGCTTCTGGGCTTCTTCGATTAGAGGGCATTGGTGAGTGAGGTGGTCCTGCTTGCAAAGCTTGCAAGGGAACTTAACCTTATCCTATTCTCTGTTACCCTCCTTGGAATTTTCTTTGTTTTTGGGCTTTTGTTGGTTCCCCTCTCCTTTCTTTCCCTTATTTTTGTTGTTGGGTTGCCAAGGACCCTTTTGATTAGTCTGAACCCACTGTACAGATTCAATAATAGAAGGAGAGGTTGTGATGGGAGTCACTTCTGCAATTGATTATTTGATTGATAAGGCATGAACCTGTTTAGTCAATGCTTCGAAGGCTACAGAATCAACTAAACCTACTATGTCGTCAGCATGTGGTCCAGGTTTTGGTCTACCTAGATCAGTGTTTGATCGCGGTGCATCAGGTATAATCTCATAAAGGAGCCCAGACTGAGCATAAACCAAGTCTAGTTGCTGGGTCCTTAAAATGGCTTCTTCTTCTAATGACACCCCAGAAGTAGCTACTTCATTAGAAACATAAGGAAGGAGTGATTTCAGATACCACTACAATAAGAATTATGGGGGGATATTGGCCTTAATGAGCCTCTTCCATCTTCGCCACTCTTGAATATGATCAGATAAGTGGGTGGCTTTGTTTTTTCTAAAGGTAGACAAAAGATCTGTTGTGGAAACATACCGAACAGGAAGCTAGAAGTGGTTCAAAAAGACTATGGAGAGATCCTAAAGTTAAAAAAAGTGGATGTAGGTAACTCAATGTACCATTTGGCTGTAGCACCGGTCAAGGTTCTTTGAAAAAGTCTCAACCTAACAGAATCTTCGTTCAACGAGTTTGAAGAACACCAGAGATGAAAAGTGGTAACATGATCACCAGGATCCTCACCAGTTTTACCTTCGAATTTTGGAATCTCCGAAGGTAGCTTAGTGGGAACTGGTGGCCACGTAACGTTATGGCATAGCGGATCGTTCGTTAACTTGGAAAGATTTGGAAAATTCAGAGTTTCTAGAAATGGTAAACGAGGTCTATAAGATGGCATTTGATAAGCTAGGGTCATAAAGGGGGAACCTCCCATAGTTTGACCCATAAACTGCTGGGTAGGGTTGCCCCCAGCCATTTGTTGGTAGGGGTTACCCCCTGCCATCTGCTGGTATGGGTTACCCCCTGCCATCTGCTGGTAGGGTTGCCCCCGTCCATCTGTTGGTAGGGGTTGCCCCCAATCATCTGTTGTTGTGTGAAAGTGTTGTTGAAATTCCCCCACCCAAATGAAAGTGGGTTGGCACCCTGTGCATTTGTCCACTGCGGCTAGGTGTTAGCCCTACCATAATGTTGGTTAAAAATATTACCCCCTCCTCCAGAAAACAAAGAAAAGGGGATATTTCCTGCAGGTATGTTACTTTGATTCATATTGTAACCTGCAAAGGTGTTAAAACTAGGGGTAGTCGAGGTGGATGGCGCAGTCATGGTACTCATGACAGGCATAGTTGCAGAGATATTCGGCCCAACATTGGGTGTGGAAATCCAAGTACTGGGTATATGGTATGACTGTTGAGTCGCAGGAGGTGGGGTGACATCCACTGCATTATTGGGTCCAAAAGTAGGGGTAGCGACTGAGGTGGATGTCAAAGCTGTTGAGCTTGGCATGCCTAATGTACCGGCGTTAAAACTAAAGACTGGATTTGAAGCAGAAGCTATCTGCGACGAACGCGGTGTAGCAGTGGAAGAAGGATTTACAATCCTTATATTCATACCCATTGTGGGAGTCTATGGGACTCTCTGTTCATCTCCTGGGTTAGTCATAATATGCCCAGGTGTGAAAAGATATGCACTATACTCGGGTTGCTGGAAACCAACAGGTACGAGAAGCTGATCGTTAAGTCCAGTAAGAGGAGGGTTAAAAGGAGTGTTAAACTCACTAGAAGTAATATCCTCAACCTCGACAGTATTAAGAACTTGTTTATTCGAGGTTCTGGGTTTTGGTTCACCAGGAACCTCTACTTCACCAATAAGTTCAAAAAGACCACTCGAGTCTGTCCTCCGTCATCGTCGTGGCAGTAGTGGCTCCACACTGAGTGGGGGAAGGTTTTGCAAGCTCAAGACCTATGAAGCTGTTGGTCTTCCACAATTATATAAAAATAAAACTAAGTAAAAACCTAGTGGCCACTAAGACAAAGGGGCAAACAACATACCACTATAAAAATCCTAAGTAATCAAACCAATCAAACAGATAGAAAATACTCTTGGAAGTAAGTCTGGGATGATTAGGGCCCAGAACAGACTAACAGAGCACTGATGGTCAGTTTCGTGGCATCCACAGAAGGTCCACTGCGTGCAAGCGCTTGAATCACCAAACCACTTTCCCAGGATTACTGCCAAAGGGTTACCTTCCACGCCTATTCAAGGTGAAGTGGGAATAACTGCCCACTCTACCTATGTAGGATCCTAAAGGTCTGATACTAAGGCTACCATAAATACGAAATATCCTGGGGGGACAGTCGCTAGCCTAGTCAAAACGCATGGGCAGGGTAGAAAATCCCGAAGTCCGATAGGACCCCCGTACGCAAATCGACTTTGGTTTATGGTCAAAAGTAAAGTGAGGGGATATCCTCAACAATTCCAGTCTCCCACGGCCTCGTGCTTAACTCTTGTTTGAGTAGAGCATCCCAGGAGTATTTGATATATATGGATTTACCTAAATGAAAGTTGTACTACGATTGTTGCGTAATGAAGCCAGTTGCGAGCAGTTTAAGGTGATTTAAGCTTGTAAATCCAGCCTAAGCTAGTTGATGTTATGTATACCTGCAACAAGCATCTAGGGTACAAGAGTGCAGCTATGTCCAATAAGGAGCAAAACATGGTCTTCAAAAAAGAGCCACAAACAAACAAGACACCTCAAAAGTACTCAAGCAAGCAAAAGATGACCTAAGGGACTTAGGAGAGGCAAACAAGACTCAACAAGGGCATAAAGACTTCAAGGATCAGTTAAGAAGACAAGGCAAGAGGCTGGAAATCAAACCAAACAAGTGGAAATCCAATCCCAAAAGCAAACAGAGACTTACAGGAAAAAACTCTACTGTGAAGTATACAAACCTACGTACACTGGGAGATGTACCCTACTGTGCAGTAGGGAAAGCAGTGTTTTTTAGTAGGTGTACTCTACTGTGCAATAGGTAAAGTAGCGTTTTTCAGCAGGTGTATGCTACTGTGTGTAAGGGATACCAACGTTCATGCCAAAGAAGGCTTGAAACAAGCTCTAAAACTTCAAACTGGAATGAGTCAAGCAATGGAAACAGGCTACAGTAACCTACAAAGCCTCTCAAAGGATAAAAAAGATCAAAAAGTACTGGAAGGAAAGATAACTATGTATCCTAAAGCAGAAAACAACTGGTCCCCAGTGGAGTCACCAGTCTGTTGTTTGGGAATTCTACCCTATAGCGAGGAGAGGGACACTACCAACTTCTGGGGTGATAGGTAAATACATAGATAATATCACATAGGCTTCTACAAAAGGAAAGAGATCAAGGTTTATGAAGGCATACCTTATTAACAACCTTCGATCCTAGCTTTTGCTTTCTCCTTCGATCGTTCCTCCACTTGATCTTCCGTTTGACAAACCTGCAATACAAAGATACCTTCCTCAGCGTATCTTGACTGATATAACAATGATGAAATTGAAATACAATTTAAACATCAAATACAATCAAGCATTTAATCCAAACAAATATGCAATCCATTAGACATTTGATTGGGACGAGAAGGGCATTTCAACCTTTATTGTCAAAAGAAAATAATCAGTACAAGTATACCTGATCATTCAGAGTGCTTGTGCAACCAGATCTTGGGCTCCTGCTCTTCACACTAACTTTGGAATTCCTCCAGCGTAACAACCCTTAATGCATAGTTTCTCCTCCTCTCTCTCATCTACCCCCCTTGTATTTATGGAACAAGGTAGGCAGTTTGGATTGAGAGGTAGTTTGACTGGGAGGTTGGGGAAGTTTCAAAACCAACTTAAACTAATCCCAATTCATCAAATTAATATATTTTTTATTACTTTTTAAGGTGTACACTAGTTTTCTTAAGTGGAGTAGCATTCAATATGCAACTTTCCTGCTTTACAACTAGCGTTTGCAAGAGTTTTTGAGCTATACGCTAGTCTACTGAAGCAAAGTAGAGTATTTCAGCAGGTAAACGCTAGTCTATTGAAGTAGAGTAGAGTATTTCAGTAAGTGAACGCTACTATCATGCTTATAGGGTAGCGTTTTTCTCAAAAAGTAGGTAGAATGAGCGTTTTGTCAGCTGCAAAGGGGTAAGTCTAGTCCATACATCATCTAGGGAAATCATGCTCTTCAATCCAAGTTGTCCTTTTGTGTGATCGATAGCTAGATGTGATCACAGACGGAGAAGTGCAGATTTGACCTATAACACTACCAATGGATTTTACACTCTTTATTCAAATCCTAGTTTCAAATTTTTAATGGCCTTGGATATGTTTGATCTCCAACCTTGAGCCAAGGACCTAAACTTAACCTTGTTGGTTTTATATAAAATGAACTCCTGATAAATTAAGTTAGTCATTCATTTTATGGTTCATTGTTTTAAACTCAAAGGAGTGTGGCATGAAACTTATATGATGCGATGTGACTCAATATGTAGAACCAAACAACAAAAATGCCAATGAAAACACAACTTTCGTTTTGATAAACTTCAACTCTATGAGAAGAAAATAGGTTTCTTTGTTCATGTATCACTCATGAGAGATGCAACATTCCAATGTACTTTACTCAGATGTTTTTTAATTGATAAATATATTTCTAAACATGCAATGCAAGTAGTTTCATACTTTTTCTTTTAATGTAAAAACAATCAAGGCACAAATTACTAAGGGGTTAAAACCTAACTAAATTTTGAAAAAATACAAATATTCAACAATGATCCTTTCAAAAATCAAATCTAGAAATCAATCAAAGTTTCCAAACTCCAAATATCATGAAATCACTACACAATTTTCTAATGGTCTTTGGAAATGGATTTTAACAAGATTTAAAGATGAAAATAGAATGATCTTTCTTTCTCTATTGTTATCACACTACTTCCTATTCAAACAAGCTAACAATTCTTCAAGAAACGCTTCGCACTTTCAATCATGCAATTGATCTTATTAACATAAATAATGCACAAATTCAATGAAATGAAAAATCCTTGTTCAAATACTATGTCGCAAAGTAATCTATAAGAATTTGATAAATAAGCAATGGAAATATTTTTTGACTATCTACAAGTGTTAAATCGAACATGCGGATCACATACACAACACAAAACATAGGAACAATCAGATTTGGAATGCAAAGGATGCCCCCTTACACTCTTGGTCACTTTTGTTAGCCCTATAAGGGTGACCAAATGCCCCTAGTCACTAGTTTGATACCAAAAACCATGACCAATCTACCTTGGTCACTACTATTATCTCAAAAGGAATTACCAAGTGGACGGCTGCAAGAAATTTTGAACCAAAACTCAAGCAAAAGTTATCATAATTGCTTCATATTTCTCCTACTTGAGCCTGGAGGTAAGATAAACATAAAAGAAGCTTAAAATTACTAAAAAATAGAGGCAAAAGCACTTGTAAGAATAAAATTCAAATAATTTCCTCCCTAGTAGAGTCACCAATTCTATGGTGAGGAAAGTCATTGCACTACTAAAGAGAAAGGTGTGTATTTCCCATTCAGTAGGTGAAGCTCACTGACATATATATAATTGAATTTAATCACACTCTTTCCTAAGTTATATCATTCATCATCTATCAATGTTTAAAGGTTGGGGGAGAAGAAATGGAAATAACACTTGAAGCGATGGTTGTCCCATGAGTTCCAATCCGTTGATCCTTGCTTTCTACTCCTAAATCTCTTCAATAAACCTACTACACATTCGAACAAATACTTTTCACTTTCCACAAATAGAAAACCGAATGTAATGCATAAACTTTAAAATCATATTCATTTCCACAACAATTATACTATGACAATTAGTGGGGGAAAACTGAATCCATTTATATTAAATCAAAGGATATGTACACAGTACTTACAATCCTTGTTGTTCCATGCAACATTGTCCTCCTTTGATATCTAGGTTATTTCTCCTTCACCCCTACCCTTGATCACGAAAGTCTAGGATGGTGGAGACTCTTGCTCTCTCCTTTTTAGTGTTCCAACACCTTTTGTTCCATCAATCTATCCTCCTAGACCTCTCCCCCAAATTCCATCTTTTATAGACTTCGATTAAATGAGAGTGGGTAATGATCCCGAGAATGGTGATAACCCCAAGATGGGAAATAATACCAAGAATGGTGATAATCCCATTGTGTAGGCACATAGATATCTTTTTTTATCCGTAACTGAGCTTTATTTTCACTTTTCATGGATATTACTTTGCTTTAAGATCATGGTCACACTTTTTAGCTCAAAATTAGTAACCAAATGACCATTTTCACCCCTTTAGGGAATAAACTAGTGACCAATTTCACTTTTCTTTAGGGAAAGTAGTGATCAAACCTAAAAAGTGCTTCACTTTAGCGTTATTCAATCTTAATGTTGAAAAATAATCTATTGTCCATCTCTGATCTTCATCAATGAGGGTGTTAAATATGATTATAACACTCCCTAACTCAAACTACATTTAGGATTTACTAAAATCAGAATCACCAAATCAAAAAATACACCTCTACCAGCCAAAAATAGATGAGCACAAGCTCTATAAATGGCAGTTGGCTTATAAATAACAATGTAGGGACATAAGAACTTATAAGGAAGATCTAGGGTGACTCATAAGGACAAATTGGACACAATTTGTACCAATAGGCTCATGATACCATGACCTAAGTCCCTATATGAGAGAGTGATTCCATGGAGATGTTTATTATGCTATAAAACCCTCCCATAATCCTAACTAGGTGAAATAAATGCAAAAGAAAATGGGTCCTGAAAATTTGTATCCATGTTAGGTACCCATGTACAAAAAATATATTAATAAATATGGAAAAAAGGAAAACCACTTAGGAAACCCACCCCTTTCCATAAAGAAAGATAATGTGAATGAGAGGCTAAAAATACTACTTTGACAGAGCCTTCAAGTTCAAGGTAGCTTGCAATAATGTGAACTACTTCTTGGTGAAGGGATTTGTGAAGATGTTTGCAATATTTTATGAACTCCTCCTTCTCTTGGAATGAATGTAGGCCACTTCATGATATGCAAACACTTTGAAGTGCCTAAGTGTTGTATTTTTACCACTACAAGCTTCAAATTGAAGAAAACCCCTTAAAGATTTTATGCGAAACTCTATGAATTGTAGGAGAGAAAGTTGTAGATCCTGAGGTGATTGAAGTGATATTATTTCGATCTTCTTAAATGAGAACTTAATTTGTGGTAAGATGTCCCTTATATGTGTGATAGGTTTGTACTAATTCATTATATATATTGATCTTGAATAGGTTCTCTATTGAAAAGTAAAAAAGGTATTGATGACCTCTTCGTCTGGGCCAGTAAAAGGATGTTCCTTAGCTGAGTGGATGATAGAAACTAATGCATCTCCCAAAGTGCTGGGGTTTTTGCAAGGCTCAATGCATGTGAATATGTCCTTTTCGGCCATATTTTTGGCATATTTAGAGTCAATGATGCATGAGGATGGAGTAGAATCTACTACAAGTGCGTACATGCATCTATCATTCTTTGGTGTGGTAGCTTGATTGTTATGATCCTATTTTTATTCAAAGAACTTATTGTACTTTCAATCATCTTCTTTATGTGGGACTTACTTACAATAATCACATAATGGATTATACTCCTAGGTGTTTCCATCATTGGATTCTAAATCTTCATAACAAACCATTGGTTATGATTCCTTGTTTCCTTAGAATAGTGTCCTTTTCTTTCTTGCACCCTTCTTCCTCTCATTGGATTCAAGTGCATGTTCCTTTGAGGTCTTTTTGAAGCCCATTTGGGTTATATTATCTTTCTCTTGAATGAGGGAGGCATTAAAGTTTTCTAAAGTAGGCATAGTCCAAGAGTTACTAGGATCGAATCTTGTGTAATGCAAGGATGAGACATATAGACCATAGTCCAATACCAATTTTGATAGAATTGAGATGACTAATTGGTCATTCTCCTTTCTATATTTCACATTTTGAGTTGAAGTATAATGGGATTGAACTTGGTGAAGAAATCTTGTATGGATTCGAATTCAGTAGGTCTCATATTAATTAGATCCACCTACATTTGGTGGCTCTGCCTCTCATCTTGCATTCCAAAGATTATGGACATCTTGGTCTATATTTCATCTGTAGTTTTCTCAACTTCAATGATATAGAGTAGGTATAGAGAGACTAAACAACATAGAAAGTTGTATGCTTCATCCATTATGTTCAAGTATTTGTTCTTCTCTATAGCTGATTTTGGTTCTACTTCGGTTCCCATTGTGATTATGTAGAGTCCCTTCATCCTTAAGAGAATATATAATCTATATTTCCAATCAAAATAGTTGAAGGGAGTGCGAATATGTTGAGGAGAGAGACCCATTTCTTCCATAGATGCACTTTTGATGGCTCCTTCAACCTGCAATAAGTCTTCATTTCCTACAAAACTAGTACACTAGCTCTCTTTAGAACCCCTTTAAAGCTCTGATACCATGTAGAATTTTGGAGGATATAGATCTATATTCTAAATGAGAGAGGAATACATGTGCAAAAGATCATGTGAAAAAATCATGTAATTAATGAGAAAACACAAAAATAAAGACAATAGATCTTTAATGACACGTAAACTATTGTATTGCATTAATTGTACAAAGAATGAGAGATTGATTACATAAAGGAAATTTGAATTATGTCTAAGAAGGAAATTAAAATTTATCATAATAATAGTGAATGAGATTCTAGATAGGCTTAATTAGAGCTAGAAAACCATTAGTTAGCCATCCAAATTCCCTGAAATTAGTTAACTAACGCATGAACACCCTATTTGTACTTAGCACTATACATGTTAGAAGAAACTAACTAAAGTCTCATGTATGAGGTGTGCATCCCTAAAAGGATCAATTAATGTGATAGTGGCTTAAAATAGCCATTATGGTAAATTAGGACCTTGAATAGTGGAGTGGTTCCCCATGAATTAATGCTCCTTAACTCAAACTTCACTCAAGCTTTCTTAAAATAAGGGAAAGAATCCCCAAATAAAGGAATGCACCCCTTTCAGCTAACAATACATGAGCAGGATTTCTATAAATGAAAGTTGGGTTAGAAATGGATATGTAGGCCCCTAGGAGTTTAAGAGGAATCTATAGGGTGACTCAAAAGGACAAATTGGATGCAATTTGGACCAATAGACACATGATACCATGACCTAATACCTTAAGTGAGAGAGTGGTTCCATGGAGAGGGTTATTATGCTATAATCATTGTGATTGGGTTCTTCTTCAATTATTCCTTTATCTTTTGATGCAAGTCTATAAAGACCTTCACATGACTACCAATGGTCACTGATAACTCATCTTCTTTTGATACAGAAGATTGTACCTTCATGCTTAAGGCATCTACTACTACATTAAGCCTACCCATAATGTCAAATTATACAAAACAATATTGGCACTATGCTTGCTTAGGTGACAAATTCAATTTTGTTGCAAAGTAGCTTTCCTTGTCATTGTTTGTCTTCACAATGAATATGTTTACTAACAAGTAGTTCCTCCATGCTTGAAGACAATGCACAACTATGGTCATCTCTTTGTTATGAATGGGGTACCTCCATTCATGATCTTGTAGATTTATATTTTCATAGGCATCTATATGAACCTCTTTTAATAAGACTCCTTTAATTTCGAAGTATGAAACCTTTAGCACAAGTCATAGGTAACTCCATAGAGAGTACCATTTCCTTTGTATTTTCAATTTGACATGAAGAGAAAGGTATAGTCCTAATTTGTGGCTGGGTTTTTCCCCATACTAGATTTTCCTAAGGTATATATTTTGTTATTGTGTGGATTGTGTACTTATTTGCTCTAGTTATTCTTGTTTTAGTTCCAGTTATTTGGCATTTAGTAAAAATAAGCTAATAAAATAAGAACAAAGTTGTAACATCCGTTGTGACGAATTCTTCTAGTGGAATATCTAGGGCAGTTTAAGGATCATATTGGTATTAGAGCAGTTTTTATTTTTTGTTTTGTTTGTAATCGCAAGATCAAGTAGTTGCTGAAAAAAATTCTTCAAACCCTAGCCATGGAAGATGAGTTAGTTCAAGGAGTGGTGAACTATTATGAGCAACGATTCTCAACACTCAAAATATAATTCGTCTATATTCATACAAGATGTCAATCCTCACGATGGATCTAGAGAGAAAGTTTGGACTTTTTATATATTTTGGACCCTTTACCTCATATTTTTTATCTAATAGGAAATCAGAGGATGAAAGTGACCTAGAAAAGGAGTCGATGAAATAGCCCAAGAGAGAGCATCTGAGCTCTAGTACCAATATTCCTTCCTAGTCTCTCTTCAATATGGAATCGAAATTCGACATCAAACCATATCAAGGTGATATAAATGCTCTAAAACCAAATCATTGGTTGCACCAGTTAGAGGTCTATTTTAGCATCCATCAAATAGCTAAGGATCAAAAGATCTCATTTACCTGACTCAATTTAGAGGGCCATGCATTAACCTGGTGGGAAATCCACACAGAAGCACTTAGGTTGGAGGGTGATCCACTAGTAACTAAGTGGGAGGAATTTACAACTCTCATAAAGTCCTAGTTCTACCTTATTAGGTATGCAGAGGATGAGTGGATCCATTGGCATTACTTCAAGAAAAGGAAGGGGAAGAGTGTGCAAGAATACATCACCGATTTCATGAACATGGAAATCATGTTGGGTATCCCACCCATGAACCTAGATGTACTCTTCAAGTATATGTGGGGGTTACATAGTCACATATGGAGGAAGGTGATGCTCTCCAATCCTAGTTCAATTGATGAATCCTATGTAGAATCATGGTACCTAGAAAACATTGGCCATAAGAAAGGATAGCGAAGTGGTTCAAAATAGAAAGTGAGCTAAGATGATACCAAGGAGGGGAAGAAAAAGTGGAAGGGAAAGGAGAAGAAGACTACATCCATAGAACATCAATGCAATGATCCAAAAATCCACTATAACCATTGTAAAATTGATGGTAAAACTAAATAAAAGTGTTGGAATCTTCATCTAGAGCTAAACCCCAAGAGCTGCAACAAGGATGCCAAGAAAAAGAACCTTCTAGCCACAGAGTCAAGCAAGGAGTTAGAAATAAGCTTGGATTTGGATGATAATATTATCTATACAATAGTGCAGAAGGAGTTGAATATGAGTATCCTTCACCCTAAGGAAGAGAAATAGATGAAGAAACTCTTCCATATCAAGATATAGCTCAAGAAAACCAGTATGAATTCTCTATTCGATCCCCATTCATAGGCACCCTCATAGAAGAGAATATGGTATGTAATATTTGATTGGAAGTACATGATAATCCTAGTCCCTACCCATTGGGATGGGTAAATAAGGATGCAAAAATCAAAGTCATGAAGTAGTGAAAGATCAATTTTTCCATAAGTGCAGAGTATGTTGATGAAGTGGAGGTAGATGTATTACACTTGGATGTTTGTGGTGTAGTGTTCAAAATCCCCTACATGTATAGGAGGAATGTGATCTTCGTGAGGATATCCAACCAATATCGATTGGTCAAGGATGGGAAATCCTTCACCCTTAATGTGTACAAAGGTAAAATGAAGATCTCTTTGGTAACTGCCAACCAAGTGAAAAAACTGATCAATTCAAGTAGAAAGTTTGTATTTCCTTTTTTAAGACAAAATCAACAAGGCATATTGGTAAAATTGAAGGCATCCATGGAGAAATGTACAAAAGAGATAAAACATCAATCAGTTATCCTTTTGTAGGAATACAAATAAGTGTTCTAGGAGCCTACAAGGATACCTCCTAAGAGGGTGATGGAGCATGAGATACAATTATTCCCGGATTATCCATTTCCAAACACCAAACTATATCGACAGTTTTTCATAGAAGTTGATGAAGTAAAGAAGTAGTTGCAATAGTTTTTTAAGCAAGGCGTGATCCGACCAAGCACCTCACCTTATGGGTCACCTATCATCATAGTACCCAATAAGGATGAGATTTGGAGGATGTGCATCAACTAAAGAGTATTGAAAAATATCAAGCTCAAGAATCGGTACACTCTTCATAGGATCAATGATCCATTGGACCAGTTGTAGCATGACAATTACTTCACCAATTTGGATCTCATATTGGGATACCCCTAAGTGTGAGTGAAGTAAGAAGACACTTAGAAGACATCCTTCAAGGATAGTAAAGGTATAGATGAATGTGCTATTTGGGAAGAGAATATATCTCATCTCAATCATGTGTTGGAGGCCTTGAAAAAATAAATTACTGGAAAACATTAAGAATTGTGAATGTGTATAGCAGTCCTTGGTGTATTTGGGATGTGTGATTGTTGGAGGAGAACTTAATATTGATCCTACAAAGATGGAGGCCATCACCAAGTGGCTTACTACTACAAATTTCACTGAATTTAGGATCTTTTTGGGGGAGTAAAACACCTTTACAAGTTCATAGCTTCCTTTTCAGTTGTGGCTACACCCTACCATTCCATCATAACTACCAACAAGGGATTCCAATGGGGGAAGAATCAACATAAATCCTTCGAATATATCAAGCGAAATATAAGTCAGGCACCAGTTCTTTCATTTACTAATTTGCAAAATCATTTTGAATTGGAGATAGTTGCAAGTGGGTATGCCATGGGAATGGTTCTGATGAAAGAAGGAATGTCATTATGTTTTCCTTACTAATTGTTTCATGGGGGATTTTATTGGCCCTCCCAGCAATCACCTTTCATTTTATGGAAGTCTGCCATTATTAAACTTTGGGAAAGGTTTATAATTGTTTCTTATTTTACTGATTTTGTTTTTTGAATGCTTACTCTTTAATATTTTGCAGGACTGCCTCCAATGTCATCAGGGCCCTACAAATTGTTATCTTAGGATGAAATGAAAATTTGTTATGATTGAAGGATTTTATCTTCTCATGTCGGTATCATGTTTTTGTTATTCACTCATGCTGATAGGATCACGTTGAGCTTATCAAATTTATGAGCGACTAAATTTTTAGGACCATTAGATATGTCAAATTATTTGTTACTTAATTGTCATTATTAGTCAACAGTAATTTTAATAGCTACGGAAAATTGAGATTATTTTTAACTTATCTCTTGGCCTATACCACTAACGAATATTCCATGTCAAATTTCATGCAAAATGTCATGAAATTAGCTTCTTTTTTTTAACATTTCATATAGCCAAGTAATTGCCAAATCTTTTATAGCTCCTAAATTTTTAGTTCATATGACCATTTGATGATTATGTTATAATATTTAAGCAATTAATGTGAATTGGGAGGTTGAATATTGTCATATATTATCATTATAAGAGGTATATTAATCTTAAATAACTATGATCCATAATTTATATGATTTATACGGCCTCTATATTATTCAAATATTATATTCAATTGATTATCATAACCTCTCAATCTTATATCCTAATGTTTTCAAACTACCAATGATTAACATTATGACTTACATTTGTGAAATTGATGATGTAAAATGAAGATTCACCAATCAATCACACATGTATTTTTATGTCTTTCAAAATTGAGCAGACCCTAACCTTACCAAAACATGATTTATCATCATTTCTCTATAATTGCTTGTACTCTCAGGCATTCGGTTTAATGTAGTTTCATACTTCCCATAAGGGCATTTGGATATTGCCGTGGAATCCAAAGGAAATGGTCTATCTATGGTATAACGTTTTCCTAGTTCATTCAATCTCATGCTCTATGTTTCAACCCTCTGTTAATTTGGTGGACCCTATAGTCTGTTTCGAGATGTGTGAAGTCAAATACCTTCAGGATTATGAAGAATATTTGGGGCCATTTAAAAAGATCGGTCAGATTCAGTTTCTGAGTAAATTGGATGGATACAACATGGAGGTCACCAAGGATTTTTCCCTATCATTTGATGGGAAAAATGCTCAAAGTGGGGAACCCAACATGTGTCTCTTTGAATATTTTGTTACTGAGGCCATGTAGCTCCCAAAGGAAGGGGAGAACTAGTTTAAGGGGAGTCGGCTTCAGAAGGATTCTTGGAAGCATTTTTTGATTAAGCCTAATCAGGAACTTGACATCATGCACAGTATTCCCATTAAGTTGTTCCATAAATGATGGCATGTGAGTTTGCAACACATACAAAGGTACATAACCTATGCGGGTCGATTTTCCTCTGTTTATTTCTATCATATGAGGTTTCTATTGATATTTAAGGTCCACCCAATTAATATTCCCTATATCTATTAAAACACCTCAAGAAACTGGCCATCAATATTCAGAAAACACTAGGCAATATTGATAGAAGTGTTTTTCACTTCATCCTTATTAAGATTCTAGTCTAATATAAGTTGTCTGATTTGGATGACAATTGGGAATCCTTGATTTCCCATAATCAGTTTGGGGAAAATCAATTTTGTCCTAAGTATAAACCAACTACCAGGAAGAAACAAAGGGCTTCTTTTTAGGAATACATTGATGATGAAAAATAAGCTCATAGCATGTCAGTTACTCATGGTTTCACCATGAAACCTCAAAAAATTCACATTCTAAATCGTGTAACCTCAAGGTTGATTCCAAATGTCCATAAGGAAAGGTTATTCAAGTAGTTTATGGAGTTGCAATATCTACTAAGAAAAAGGGTAAACAAGATCACCTTGGTTAAACTAGTCAATCCCCAATTGGGCTCGCCTCAAGGCCCATTACTTGTAGTATGTGTGGTCGTTGTCCTCATAAGCCTTCAAAAGAGCCATTGTTCATAGATCTCATCGATTCTAATGAAGAGACACATGAGGATTCTTCAGAGACATAGCATACTGATGAAGTAGTTATTCAACACACCTATATCTATACCCCTGTAGCAAGCCATAGCTATGCGAACTTTGCTCGCAATACAAAACATAGTAGCATAATTCGGCCATATTGTCATTTCCCATATGGAAATTCAAAGCAATTTGAATTCGTCGAATATTCGGTATAGATAAGATATGGATATAGATTCTTACTAATGAAAAAGTAAATTTTAAAAACCAATTTAAAAAAACGAAATTTTAATTATTTAATAACTCTAAAATATAAATAACATTCAATTTATTACTTTCTTATAAAAATGAATGGTTTTTAACATACATTTATGCTAATTTGGTTTATATATTTGATTAAAAGTATTATATATAAGAAGTCTACTTCCGTATTTTATCCGTATTGGATTTTTTTATTACGTATTTTTTCCGCATCGAATCGTATTCGTACTCTAATTATGCTACTATGATACAAAACATGCCAAAGGGGAGGGATCTCAATCTAACACAGATCATCACACTAATGATTTTCTTGAGACATTAAAACCTTCTCCACTATCTACTGATGGAATGCAAACTAATAGAGTCAAATGGTTGGAAACTGAAATAAAAGAACTTGAGTTAATCAACAGTTACCTAAAAGATGAAAATATTAACGTGAAGATCAATGTAGCTAATATAGTAGAAGAAATGGACAATATGAAATCTAAAAGGTACAAATATAAATGTCAAATGAATATTATGACTTGTAAGGGTAAAAAATGGTATTATTAAAACCAAATTAACAAAGCCATGATCAACAAACTTATATCAAAACTAAAAGAGGCAAGAAGGATGGCACCTGTACAGGTGTCCGTCAACGTAGCTCACAAAGTTTAGAGTTCATTTTGATCGTCCTACGCTTTTTCCATTTTTGAGATATTTGGTCAAAGTTTTGATTATCATATTATGTCTAAGAATCTGATATGTAAATCGATGGTCAGGTAACGGTCTCATTTTACTTTTCTTGTCATTATAATTCATTCATTTTCATAAGAGTACTTAATCAAAGATTCTATAAGCACTATGATCTATGATATTTATTAATAAATTTGGTAGCTGCTAAAAGTGTTTCATGTAGCTACTTGATATTTAAATGAATGTTAGGATTTTATTAATAATAATGACAGGCATTTTAATGTACCCCTTTTCTGAAAACATTTTATGTTTGAAGAAGACATTATCTTAACTTTTATTGTAATGCTATTATTATTATTATTATTAAATAAATAAAATAGGAGACACTCACCCAAGGAGAACTGTTGAAAGAGTGTTTACTGACCCACTAGGTGGAATGGAATCTGGGGTAGAAGGCAATGGACAAGTGGCAGCATCATGAGACAAGTAACTAGTTTTTGGTATGGGACAACTCCCTTGAATTGTGGTCATAGTACCCTGAAAGATGGGATTGGAGCTTGAGGCTAATTTATTAAAAACTGACAACCAAAAATACCTAGGCATCTTTTTAAGAGCCATCAAATTTGGACTCAGGTTCAACACTTTTCCTGACAAGGAAACTTACCTTGTGGTTCTACTGTATGCACACAGGAGATTCGATGAGGGGAAGAATAGGTTTTGATCATGGTGTAAGTCTGCCTTGTTTACTACTGAGTGCAGAGTTATTTCCTGCTTAGGGAAGAGGTTTTAGAGGTGTATTGCAAGTATCCATTGATTACAGGAAGTACAACCTGAGTGCCTTGCTTCTACACAAAGTCTTCTACCTAGTGGTTCAGTAAACAGGATCGGGGGTCCTAAAGGAGCAAGTGATTTGGCTGCTTCTTCTGGAGAAGGTTGGGAGGAACAAGCCTCTTTGGGTGTTTGTCCACCTTATCTAGAGTTACAGGTTCTACTTGTTATTTCAGTTCCTAAGTAGTCAAATTATTTTATGTAGTTGTTGATTCAGTATTCAATAGTTTAGAAACTGATAGTTATCACCATGCAAAAGTAATTATTTGATTTCTGATCTGGTTATGGTTATGTAGAATGATGATTAAGTATATGAAATGAATTGAATAAATGTCTTCCTTGTATTTTTCCACGTATTGTTTTCTGTACTGTACTCTAGTACAAGGAAGGAAAAATTAAAATAGATAAATGATATACAGTGATTGAATAGACTAATGTTGATTGAATAGATTAATGTAGATGTATCTTCCTTGAAATTTCCCTTATCTGTTATATTCTGCAATTTAAATTATATATGTCTAGACTCAGAAAAAATAACATCATTTCATATTACAGACATTATAATATTTCTATAGCAATAGAAGTAAACATTTCATCTTTGTACAAAATATAGGGTTTCATTGTAGGTCAATTATTTCCTTACAGAAGACATATGCTATGCACTCTCTTATCATTTATTTTCAAAACAATATAGTATTACAACTTCACTTTAGTCCTTCATCAACATTCATGAAATTTAACAGATGTAAAATAAAATAACTTTAATTTGGATGACTGTCCTAAATAGTATATAATTTTAGAATGAACATTTTTATCAAACAAATAAATATTTAAAACAAAGTCCGAGTGCACAAAGAACTTCCCTTTTCTGTATGCAATATTTTTGTTATGGGTTCAAAACCCTTATCATAGCTAAGCACATTTTATTAAGACTGATAGCCGACACCCTAGACAACACTAGATAGAGTCTTAAACTAAGGCATTATGCCTTTTTCCTTTTATTCTTTTTAGAATGCAGTTACATTACGTACATTGTAACCATATCACAGAAAAATTCATTTGATGAAAGGGATCAAGCCTTGAAACTTTACAAAACAATCTTTCATTATCCTTGATCAACATTTGCAGGATACAGTCACGTTATCAAATAAGCTTTACAGTGCCTAAACTAAAAACAAAGGAACGTTTTCGGCATTTCACAAAGTTTAGCTTGAAGTCAAAAACCTCAACATTCATTCAGTTAAGGAAGCAAATAAACACTAGTTTGGTTAGGGTTTTACAACCCTATGAAAACAAAACTCATTGAACTTAAGTGAATAGAAAACTTCTCAACAGGGTTCGAACACAAGGCCCTTGGCCTCTCTTACTTAAGCTTGTATCATAGTTACAGGGCTCGAGGCCATTGTTAAATAAACAAACTGAACATTGACAAAACAAAAACCTTTTATTTGACGAAACCAAAAATATTATAAGAGACTAAGTCTCAGCATCTACTCGTTGGTACAAATGAAACTGAGTTTGAAACTACATTCAAAGAACCAAGCCATTTGGCTCTCAACACTTAAACCCCCTTTTAAATATCTTAGCCACGCACAACACTTAAACAGATGAACAATCCATACTTCCAGATGAAACTTGATGCACGAGACTAGGTCTCAGCTTATATATTTACATATACAAAACTCCTGAAGCTATCCTATAACTAGAAAAAGTTTAAGATTTTGAAGTTACAAATCGAAGCATTAGCTCTCGGCCATCAAAACAAATCACAACAAACATTAAATTATAACGACACAGATTTCCTGGAGCATCGATCTCAGACACAAACTCACTGACACAGAATAAAAGCACTTAGGCCGAAGACCATCTCATTTATCCAAATAGTCGAGGGTTAAAACCCTTACGAATAAGAATTACAATTGTTACACCATAAACACTGTAGAACATAGTAAAGGTAGGTTGAGGGTTCAATCCTCCCTACACATGCTTCATAGCATATAAACATTATAATGGCGACCAAACCTTCAACCAAATAGTAAAAATGATAGCTTCGGTTAAACAAAACAACGACCAACGGTTGCCAGGAGAAACCTACAGGAGGAACCACCGAGACTTACCATTTTGTTTTAGCAGTAGTTCCCAATAGCTTGAACACAAAAACCTGGAGACATGAACCACTTGCCATTAACACAGAGAGAGGTTAAATTTAGTTTCAAACCTTAAACAATACTGACAAGTGCAACAACATGAAGGTTAATATCGACATTACCCTTTCTTAAAACGAAGGTCGAAACCGACAGCTTCTGCAACCGGCTTTGATTCCAAAGCTACTCAAATCGCTTTAATGAATGCGGAAATTACCTCCATAGTATCTGGTTTGGCTCTTAAACCCTTAAAGTAACCATCTTCCCTTACAGTTCGTGGTATCGAATCTGAGGACCACACTACACCCACTCCTTGCAAAAATGAATGCTAAGTTCACCACCTTCATCGAGGTAAGCCAAAGTGCTATTATGTTATTACCAAGAAATACCATGTGAAGCCAACCATGATGGATTCCAATAGGCATTCCACCAACATCACTTTAATGCACTTTAAATGATCTTGTCTACCACCAGTACGACGACTTGCCAGTGAACTTTGCAATAGGAACATCTTTCGGTTTAATCATAGACTATGCATTATAGGTCGGGTTACCACTTATCAACACCATCTTACCATTATCCAAACATTATAGCAATCCACGTTGAACAATTCTAAGGTTCGATCTTTGTCAAGAGAACCTACAACCATAAAACATTATGGTTACATATTATTATTAATACCTTTTTCATAATAACATTGCCAACCATGCATTTGACTATTACGTAGATTATTACATCAAAACCCTCGCGTTTTGCATAAAGATCTTGCCAATATTATAGTTTAGTTATGATGTTAATTATGCTCCAAGCACTATAGTGCTAAGTGGTACAAACTATAGAGAAAGCCAACATAATAATTATTATAGTTACTATGACCATACCCTAGTACTTAGGAAAACCATTATATTTCGGGTATAAAAATATTGTATAAGATCTAAAGAGATACAAAGAAATACAATGAGGTTGTTCGAACTTAGGATATGATCCTATACATACTTGATACTCAGTATAAATCCTTAGGTACGATTTGAAATACTTCACTTTGATTTCTATGCCCTAGGCACTATTCAACATTGGTACAAACTATATAAGAAGTGCATATAATAACTAGTTTATAACTATAAGGTACTATCACAATATCCTAAGCATTTAAAGAAGAGCCATTACTTGATTTAGAAAAAAGTTCATAAAGAACAAAGTTGTAACTATAGCCTTTTGACTTAAACACTATAATAATATTACATTATGAGATGTAAATAGATGGCATAAGATCCTAGCACTAAAACATTTAATACTTAGTATAATCTCCTCAAGTAGGATGTAATTACTTAATCGCTGTTTCGATGCTCATTTTGTACAAACACTTACATAGTTAAATAACATAAAAGTTGAGAGTAGAGTTTGATACGATTTAGTTATATCGTTGAAGCAATGATCAAAGCAGATCTCACCCTGAAAATCTTCACAAGTTATTCTATTTCTCTTTTAAAAACTTGAAAGTTATTTGACGATATTGTAGATCTCTGTACCTTCACCTTCTAAACATTATTATTCTCTTACCTGTGATCTGCATCAAGAATGTTCAAATGCTTTAGCAAATAGCTAAGTAAGCCTCGGGGTGCCCATAGGACCCCTTCATCATCAAAAGAAGAAAGCAAAAAGTTAGTGTATGTAAAACAAATACCAAGTAACTATATAGAACATCGACAACATTGCGTAAGTAAAACAACTCACTTGCAAAATCATTACAACAAATTATTTCAGCATGTCAATTAAATAAACAATTAAGCATTTATTATATTTCCGCACAGCTAGAATAAGTAATGAATATTACGTTGAATTTTTTTTTTTAATTTTGTGAATTTTCGGGACGTTACAGGCATATTTCATTTTTTATCACGTTGATGAAGTGGTCCATTTGCTCTAGATCATCTCAAGTAGTTATGAATATTGTTTTTCTAATTAATAAAGGCCTATAACTAGCGTTAAAAGCATATTGCATAGCTAGCTTTATATTGTTCAATGGAGTAAGTGTAACGATGTCCATTTAATTATCCGAGCCAAAATTTCTCATACCTGAAGCTATGTGGAGTAATCTGGTGAAACTATACCTATTAGATGATGATAATTGTTTAAGTTTCACCATCTAACGTGTAAAGGGCATTCATGTATGAGTCTAGTTTTGACAATTTTGTTGTACTGGGTTTAATGATTCAATCCATGAGTTTGGGTCTGTCAGTTATAGTCTAGCGCTATAAATACAAGTTAATTTTGAATCTTTGGGGTATTTCAGGGAGTAGTACGAAGGAATTCATAAGGAGTTACATGTAGCCTCTGTTCATGTTCCAATTGTTTCAATCTTATTTCAAAAACACGTTGATTTTATGACAACTTCGCTATGTTGGTATTTTTATGAAGTTTATTTCACTGTTATAAACTCCTTTTTATTTATTTTATACTTATATATGTTGTTGATATAATCCTTTGTGATTTATAGCCATACTTGTTTATTAACTCTTCGGGTGTCTGTTATCTAAATATGGCTCAATTATTATATTCTCAAATAGATGGTAATTGTTTTATCATTATTGTGATGAGTGTAATTTATATACAAAAAAAATTATGGTGTTATTGAAAATTAGTTTTACTTTTGAAATTGATCATAACATGATTAAAATTTTATTTAGATTTCTATAAAGTTTATTAGTATCAATCTCCTCTCAACCGAGATAGCGTATAGTTAGATAGTTAAAGAAAATTAATTATGATATTTAGTAGCTACAGGAAATTCCCTTACTTTTGCTATTGAAATAAATAATTAGTTTAGATTCTATTAGAAATTAGTTTGCATTTTAAGTAGATATAGTTAGTTGCATTTTAGTTTTAATAAACATATTTTTAAACATTCAGTCTCTCTAGATTGAGAGCACAAAACTCTCCCATAGACAACATGGTCTTTATTCATATGAAAAACAACTATTCCAAACGAATGAGGAACTATTTTAACGACCTTGTATGGGTTTTTTTTCCTTATTGATGAGTGAACACACTTGACCATAAACAAATGGAACTAGCATGAGGGATTTACTAATAAAAAATGGTTGGTGAACGCATTGCTAAACCTTCAACTAGTCACCTTTCCTCACCTGCTCTTGAGTTTTTAATTCTTGAAATATCATCTTCTTAGCCAAATAGTCTTCAATATGAAACTCTCAACACACCTGTTATAGACGTAGTTACGGATATAGTTGAATCATACAGTTATCGTTTGCATTATACTCTTGAAGACGTTGATAGATCTATTCAAGAGTCATGTCGAGTCTTAACTAGTCTGATATTAATCTCAACTTACTAAAATTCCACTAGTATACCAGAGTCTACCTAGAAGATATCAACCTCACCTTGATTTTACCACAATTGATCAAAATCCTAGAGAGACTTCAAGACCTATTTTAGGTACCCCAAATTATCAATTAAGTTCAATTCTTAGAGGCCCTTAACTAAAAAAAACATGTCTATATGCTTGCTTGATTTTGGTGAGACTGGTCAACCACCATCTCCTATGGAATCCCCACCTGATAGTCCTAGAGGTTTTTCCAGCAAGTACTCATCTAATTCGGAAGATCAATCATTTGAACACAACATGCATTGTACTGGGGGAGGGAATCATAATCCAAACATGCCTTGGATACAACAAGGAATTGTTACAGTTCCTGGTCTACAACACTCCCTACCAAAACATCTAGATAGATTGCTTCCAAATTTTAACCCTAGCAACAAGGAATTTGCAAATGACCACATCAATAAGTTCATACTAGCATGGATGTCCAACACGAGTACGTCGTTTGTAGACGTTTCCCTTGTAATTTCGAAGGCAAGGAATTTGCTTGGTACATCTCACTTTCCCAGGGATCTATTACCAGTTGGACTAAATTTAGTCAAGCATTTTTAAGTAAGTTTGGTGATAATAAGACACCAACTATTTTGGATATGGAGCTATCCTGAATCAAAATGGAAAATAAGGAAAGAATCAAAGACTTTAGCCAATGTTTCTTGACTCTTAAAAACAAAATACCAACAACATCTCAACCTCCAGAAGATATCATCATTGAAAATTATTCTTTTGCATTACCGTTATCCATTGGCATGTTTGTCAATAATGCTGGTAAAAAGACTTAATTAGAAATGTTTGATGAAGACATAAAAGTAGAGAAGAATTTGATTACCTATAGAGGTGACCGCAACACTAAAATTGATCCTCCTCCCGATAGGAAATCATAAATTTCTCCTAATCCACCTCTTAAAAAGAAATACCATCACTCAACCAAGATAGAATGCTTGCAACAAACAGTCAGAACTCTCACCAATGAAATTATCATTCTCAAGAGGAATAGTGGTGAAGGCCCTTCCAATAGGGTATTTTTCAGAACTCCATACAAATAGTTTCCCAAACCTTCTCTTAATAGACAAATCCCTCCTATTGAAGGCTTAAACATTGATGAGGGACCTGCAATATTATTAGGGTTGTAATTTATGGATCAGAACTCCCCCTGACAAACAAATTGAATAATTTTAAGGGGAGAAGGAATCTAAAATTGTTCATGAATCCAAATATTATACTTTACCTCTTAATGGTCATTTTTGGGACAATTCATGTAAGAATGTTGAATCTAACAACTAATTAGCTTTTGCCAATCAACATTCCTATAACACAGGTAGCCAAGGCCTCATCAATCCTCAAGATCCCTCAACTTATAACCATACCAAAAGAAGCAATCCCATCGCTGCAAATATTCCATTGGTATATTTATACATTCAAAATATTGGTCTGCAGTATCATATCATTGACAATTTGAAAAGGTAGCGAGTTAACATTTCCACGTTTGAGCTACTAACAATTTTCCCAATTTCGGGAAATCCAATTCAAAACATCCCTACTAATTCAATGACTCAAATAAACAAATTTTCAAACAGAAATAATTCTAATATCACTACTGCAAACAATGCTAATCCTAACACTAACAGAACTTCATCCAATTCAGGCAATCATAAAAAACCATTTGTTGATAAAGCTACTTTAGTTGGAAACAATTCAGGATCTAGTACTCCCCCTTTTCTCCTAACCTTTGAAATATTCAACCGCAATGTCCATAATTGTATGGTTGACTCTAAGGAATCATAAAAAAATGTCTTATTAGGTTTGTAAGAAACTTAGTGCAGAGTTCAATCCTTGTGAAACAAATATTTCTTAGCTTGACTGGTCCTATGTCAGAGTTTTAAGAGAACTAAAAGGAGTTCTAATAAGGCTGGATTCTAATATACAAGTCTATCAAGTCATTGATATAGTGGTCGCCAATATCCCAAATGCATATGGTTTGTTCCTTATTTATGATTAGTCACAATTACTAAATGGTTATTTCACAACAGAGTGGTCTCATCTATGGCTTCCCAAGAATAGGAAACCAAATCAATTCAGAATTAATAGAGACATGCATATGAAACATATGGTAATTGAATTGGATTCCCCTAATGAACCAATAACGTTTTTTGATTAAATTTTGGGTAATTATGGTTTTGTCTCATCTCTTGGAAGTTTTATTGCTGAAAACTCAACATTTTTGAGCTCAGAAAGGAAATAAAAAATATTACATTGTACTTATATTGAGGCTACTTCTCATGATGTTAATAGTGTAAATAATTTAGATATTATAAATTTTGTAATAAACCTTGTTCATAGTACTTCGATAGGTCAAAATCAAAAGAAGGTGCTGGTGCTGGCTGTTTGCTTTTGGATCCGAAATGTAATAAGTTTTTTATAGCTTACATAAACTAGAGTTTGACTATACAAACAATATAGCAGAGTATGAAGACCTCATTCATGGCTTGAAAAAGGGTTTCGACTTAAATGTTAAACTATTAGCTTCCTATGGTGATTTGGAAATCATAGTCAAACATGTACGCAATTCAATTCATTGCATTTCCAGTCATTTTAAAGACTACCAAACTGAGGTATGGAATTTGATTTCAATGTTTGATGCTTTTAATATAAATTCCATTAATAGGTCACCGAATCAAGAAACAAATTTATTAGCCAATGTTGCATCTAGGCTAATCCCTACTGAAGGTTTCTTAACTAGTTCTTTTTCAGTTGAGTTGATTTTTAGACCACCTATACCTGATAACATTACTAATTAGAATCTCTTTGATCATGGCCAATAGAATGTCAACATTTTGATAATGGAGGACACATTTAAGGATGGAGAAATCTGTAACATCCCTCCTTTAAGCCTTAGTAATTTTTATAAATGTAACTGATTATTCTACCGTTTATCTGGTGCGGAGCTCAAGGCCAAGGCCCCACCTGTGGACCTTGAAAGTTTTGTTTAATTCCTAAGTTGTAGGAGACTAAAAGTTGGTGACACAACTAAACGACGGAAAACTAAGTCCACTAAGGGTAATGGAGGTAAATGGTAGGGTGGCCATGAGAGATTAAAGTTAATAACGAAGGTTGAGGGAAGATAGTTAATTTACTTATTAAACTTAACTTTTAAAGTATCATCGTCGTAGTTGAGGAGATAGTCACTCGTCACCACCTTCTAAAAGTTATAAGGTTTATCTTGTATTATGAAGATAGCTACGACTAAATAATCCTAAGTAAACTTAAGAGATCACTCTATTGTCCCTAGCGTAACAAAAGGTGAGGGACATTTTGTTAAGTCAAGAATCCAATATAAGAGAAAAAGGAGATTTTTTCCCAAGAAGATAATTACTATATATATAATCATCCTACTCCTAAGAAAGAGTACTAGGGAACTTAAGTAAAAACTGAAAAAAAAGAAGCTTAGCTTAGTATTTGGAAGGCTTAGTTTATTTGATAAGCTTAACTTATGTATTGATAAATTTGGTTAAGCCCAGATTTTAAATCAATATATTAGTATGCATGGTGATACTAAGGGTTAAACAAATGTTTAAATTATATATATATATAGTATATATATGTATAAAACTAGAGTTAAATAAATGTGTGAATTATATATATACTATATATATATATATATAGTATATATATGTATAAAGCTAGAGTTAAACAAACATATAAATTATATATTTATATATATATATATATATATATAAATGTATATAAGGAAAAAGCTAAAAAAGCCTGTAAATTATATATATATAGATATAGTTATATACATGTAATCTATTTTGGTTAGAAGCAACTACCTTTAAAATAATTGATTTATTGGTTGAAGAGAAAACTGTAATCCTTAAATTGAATCATAGAGCACTCGTTATCTAACCACTTAAAGATTTCGTAGGATGGTTGTCTCCATATTGGAGCTCTCGAAATGCTTCACTACCACCTACTGTCTCCTTGGGAAGCACACCAACTACTTACTCTTTCCATCTATCTACTTAGAAGGCACGTGAACTATAGTGTCACCACTAAGCTCTTTTGGAAAGGAGGGGGGGTCTCGACCTTCTTAAGAGGGCGAACTAGAGAGGAAGGATGTTAAATTTTCTGAATTTACTTCAATATGATCTAGGATCTTAACTGAGAGAACAACATGTACAGCATATCTACAGCATATCAATCATAGAGACAATAATGCAAGCACACAAGAGACACAAAGATTTACTTGGGGAAAACCATAAAGGTGAAAAACCCCAATAACTTCCTCAGAGATAGATAGAGCAATGATACAACCAACCAATAGAGATAACCATAACCTAGCAGCAATCCTCCTCCTCCATAAGTGCGCCTCTCCTCCTTGAGAGCATATGTGAGAAGTGAGAGTGAGTAAATAGAGTGCCTCCCGCACTCTATTTATACTTGACTTGACTTGCCTTTTTACCTAACTCATGTCGGCTCGAACTTAACCACATAACATAATGCTGACTGGGCCGACCCCCAATAGGGTGGTCTAATAACCCTTTGACCCACATGGCCGACCCCCAATAGGGTGGTCTAATAACCCATCAAGTATAAGTTACGACACTTACAATATAAATGACGATACTTCCGTATAGAGGAATAATACCATCTCTATAGGAGTACATACAACATAAATGTGAAATACATTCCGAAGTTACATATACATCAACAAAGGAGGGCAAGATGGGGAAGGGATAGCTCTCATAGCTTGATCCCTATTTGAGTCTTGGAAGGCTGCAATAAGTTCTGATGAAGACAAGGGAAGGGATAGCTTGTTACAGCTTGATTCCTGTCAGTTTTTGTGTTGACATTTTTTTTATTTTCTGTCATCATGAGGTAGATCGCAGGTGGGCTTAAGTGCTTAAGATGAACCCTGTTAGGGTTGGAATATATATCACTGCAGAGATACATTTTTTTTATTAGTAAGTTACTGCATGTTTTTGTTAGGATATTCCTATACTCCATCCTAGTCCTAGCAGCATTTTCATTATTTGCATTTTCAGTCATGCATGCAGTTTAAGGGTTTGCATGCATCCTAGTCATCAGTCCTAGCACCTAGCCCTCAGTTAGATAGCCCCCGGAGCTTCCTTCAACTCAGTTTCATCCCTCCTAGAGCTTAGTGTGCCCTCCTTTCACCTACTGCATGAGAAAAACACCCTTCCTTACCTACCACTCAATTATCTTAAGTTCTCTCCTTGATTTAAGGCTAGACTGACTCTCAACTAACTATATCACTCCGATGGACCTCTAGTGAGACTTGACTACCCATTTTGACTTCAGTTAGCTCCTCATGTGCCCTCCATTGAGCCTCCTTCATTCAGTTAGTTCCAGTTACACTTAGTTACACCTACCACACTCAGTTAGACTCGGTTTGACTAATGGTTGACAGTTACTTGAGCATTGATGACTCCACTGATGATGAGATAGACTACTAGTTTTGCTCTGATGACACTCCAGTGATCTTTTGATTACTCCATGAAGGCTAATTCAAATTTCCACCTTAGGCATTCGAATCCTCATCCATTCTACTACTTATTTATCCATATTGTGATTAATTAATTAGTGTGTGCGAAGTATTTTTGCTTCTATCCGAGTTCTACAGTATTATTATTATGTTTCTCATTACACTACATTGACCACTCTTCTTCTATCTTCCTGCTTAATCATAATTACTCTTGTGAGGTATACATCATCTCTTAGATCTGCTGTGAGGATTTTCACATGGTATTAGAGCATGTTGAGAGTATTGTTTATCTCCATTCCTGAGAATTTTTTGCAGGTTATTATCAAGATTTCAAGTGCAGCAGTTGCAATAGTTTCTGCATTTATGCAGCAGTAGTAGTTGCAGATATTCAATATTATTTTTTCAGGTCTTGTACAACTTCAATGAATTCAGAAGAAATCCCTCCTCTTTCTCCATTCAACTATGATGAATGGAAACAAAAAATGATAGCATATTTGAAGAGCCATGACCTCTTTGATTGTTATTTTGAAAGAGAGTTCAAATTATCTGAAGAGAAGATTGACTGGTTGAATAAAGGTGACAAATCCCTTGGAAGAATGATGCTTTCTTTGCCTGAATACATGATGTACCAATACCTTGATGATGTTGAAACTCCAAAAGAGATATGGGCCCATCTGGATGAAATATTTGGCAGGCAGAATGAAGGAATTGGTCCAAACCCTTTCGAGAGCAAGAAAAGTGATGCATCCGCCCTCCTTGATGATCTCATTGATCATGAACCAGTATCAAACACATCTCATATTGAAGTTAGCCCCAAAGAAGAAGAACTTGCATATTCTACACTCATGCTCCAAATTTCTTCTATTTCAAATTCTGTGCCAGCTCACACTCTACAAATTGCAGAAGTTCCTAAATCCTCTCTTACACTAGAGTCTATTGGTTTGCATCATGATCTATTGAAAGTTTCGGGGGTAAAATAAATCATTGGAGGTAATGCATTTGCTCTCCTTGATCTATCTCCTCTTATTTACTATTATATGATCATTATTCCATGCTTTCAGAAGGTTATTGAAGAATATGGCCATTGCCATTCGCTTGGGATAATTTCTCATGCACATCATGGTTTTGATCTCACCTCTTATGGTTCAAAGGAGATCTCAAGAAACCATTGCCATTCGCTTGGGATAAATTCTCATGCATTTACTGGTTTTTTATCTCACCTCTTATGGTTCAAGGGAGATCTCAAGAAACCATGATTTAAGTCTTGGATCCAATTTGGATTCTAAGCAATCACTACTTGGGATAATTTATCATGCATATGATAGTTTTGATCTCACCCCTGCTGGTTCAAAGGAGATCTCAAGAGACTATTCTTCAAGTCTTAAATCTGATTTAGATTTCAAGCAATCATATGATGGATTTTTTGGCATGATCTCACCCATGATGGTTTGAAGGAGAAGACAAAAGACTATCTACACATTCATAGATTTGATCCTACCTCAGCTGATTCGAATCACAGGTTCAAGGATCATCCTCATACTTTTGGATTTGTTCTCATCACATTCGATTTGGAAGGGAAACTACAAGCACATGCTTTCTGAGCATGATCCACTTCTTCCCAAGAAGAAGATACCTCCAGACATATGACCAAGCATCACACCTGCTTGAGTTTGGAGCATTTATTTTTGTGTGTGCCTTACAGTCTATTTTGAGGGGGGATATTTTTCCCATGAGGTTTTCCCCATTTTCTCGGTTTATTGACTGTTATTATTCATTGTATTGGGTGACCTTTGGTCTTAGTTACCAGGTCCCAGGATGGATTAAGGGGGGGTGTTAGGATATTCCTATACTCCATCCTAGTCCTAGCAACATTTTCAATATTTTCATTTTTAGTCATGCATGCACTTTTAGGGTTTGCATGAATTTGCATGCATCCCAATCATCAGTCCCAACACTTAGCCCTTAGTCAGCTAGGCCCTGAAGCTTCCTTCCACTTAGTCTCAGCCCTCCTAGAGCTTAGTGCGCCCTCCTTTCACCTACTTCATGAGAAAGGCGCACTTCCTTACCTACCATTAAGTTATCTTCAGTTGTCTTCAATTCTCTCCTTGATTTAAGGCTAGACTAACTCTCAACTAACTGTATCACTCCGATGGACCTTTAGTGAGACTTGACTTCCCATTATGAATTCAGTTAGATCCTCATGTGCCCTCCACTGAGCCTCCTTCATTCAGTTAGTTCCAGTTACACTCAGTTACACCTACCACGCTCAATTAGACTCAGTTTGACTGATGGTTGATCGTTACTTGAGCACTGATGACTCCATTGATGATGAGATAGACTACTAGTTGTGCTCTGATGACACTCCAGTGATCTTTTGATTACTCCAGGAAGGCTAATTCGAATTGCCACCTTAGTCATTCAAATCCTTATCCATTGTACTACTTATTTGTCCATATTGTGATTAATTAATTAGTGTGTGTGAAGTATTTTTGCTTCTATTCGAGTTCTACTGTATTATTATTCTGTTGCTCATTACACTGCATTGACCACTCTTCTTCTATCTTCCTACTTAATCATAATTACTCTTGTGAGGTATACATCATCTCTTAGATCTGCTGTGAGGATTTTCACAGTTTTAGTTTTGGTCCTTGTTAGTACAGAGCAACGCCAGATGTAGGCAGAAGATAGAAACCGTAATTATCGTATAATTTGCATTACTATATTTCTGTATGATTACGTTTCAGCCACTATCGAAACAGAGAAATGCCCAAATGGGGTTAGAGACAGAAATTGTAGTTACATTTTAGGTTTTTTGTGTAGGCATGTTTAAGTTTTGGTCCTTGTCGAAACAGAGCAATGCCCAAATGGGGTTAGAGACAGAAATGGTAGTCTACCTTATATGTTTTTCACTGCGTTAATCTGAATGTTTAAGTTTTATCCTTGTCAGAATAGAGAAACACCCAAATTTGGGTAGGAACGAAGATCATAGCCTGCAGTAGCTTCTACGTTTACATTATATATCCATATCTGTAGATTATTATTATTATTTATTGTTGAACGGTTGTTGATGCTACGCAGAGCATCAGGGTTATCAATCCCTATATAATATATATATACACGCTGAATGCTTTGTTTTGTTGCGTAGTGATTGGGGTTATTAAATCCTACATAATCTTAGAATGGCCTATCATTATCTATATATATGACATAGTTTATGTATATATATTGGATGCATTTTTGGTATAGTTCCATTTGCCGACAGAGTTAAAAATGGAATTCTAAATGCATAGTCTTAGAACGATGTATATATGATTTATATATATTGCATAAGATTAGGAAGATCTATCATTTATATATATTGCATAATTTTAGGATGATCTATCATTTATATATACATTGGATGCATTTACTTTATATAGTTTCCATTTGACGACAGAGTTTAAAGATGGAATTTTGAATGCATGAATTTTATTTATTTGAGGATCCTTGTCTGACAGAGATCTAGATTTTAAGTCAAGTATAGATAATCGATCCTTGTATTCGTTTGTTTTTATGCGGAAAGGATTTCTTAAGGAATAGGATAGTGTAGAAGTTGAATCCGGTATGGATATCATTATTCTAATTGTTGTTCAAGATTTCTACCTTATACTGAGGAGATGGACACTATCAACTAAGTGGGGTTTGATAGGTAAACACATTGATTATATTGCATCTAGTAACTGCAAAAGAAAGAGATAGGGATTGAGAGAAATACCTCTTTTCGATAGCTGGTCTTAGCTTTTGCTTGGTCTCTCTGATCTCCTACTTGCTCTTCTGCTTGAAGAACCTGCAACACAAAAGATACCTTCATCAACGTATCTTAGATATAATGAATATGATGAAAGAATAAACAACTTGATCATCAAATATAACAAGATATTAATCCAAATGAATATACAATCTAGTAGACACTCAATTTGGGACAGGAAGGGTGTTTCAGTCTTTTTATTGCAAAAGGAACATAAATCGGTACAATATACTAGACCTATAGAGATGTTTTTGCAACTGGATCCTGGGCTCTTGCTCTTCACTTTGACTTGGGAATTCCTCCAGTGTAACAGTACTCCAAGTATTCTTTCCAAGTTTTCACACTTTCTCTCTAGTCTTTGCCACTAACCCCTCTCATGGATCCTCCTTGTATTTATGGGACAAAGTAGGCAGTTTAGATCAAGAGGTGGTTGCATTGGGAGGTTGGGGAAGTTGCATAAACAACTTCAATTAATCCCAATTCGTAATCTTAATATATTTTTTGATTTCATCTTAAGATGTACGTGGGTTTCATACAACAAGAGTAGCGTACAAGAAGCAACTTTTGTGCTTTACAACCTGCGTTTACAACATTTTGGGAGATGTACGCTAGTTGTCCTTGAGAAAAGTAGGGTATTTTTCCAAGGTGTATTTGGGTTTTCTATACAAAGAGTAGTGTACATGTTAAGAAATACACTGGTTTTCTATACAAAGAGTAGCGTACATGTCATGAAATCAAGAGAAATTGAAAGATTCTCAGCTGAAGAGTGTACTTCTAGCAGCAAGTCATCTAAGTCAACCTAGCTCTTCCATCCATAGTGTCCTTTTGTGTGATCAACAGGGTAATGTGATCATAGACAGAGAAGTGCAGATTTTACCTATAACAGATGCCCCCTAATGTGTGAAGTCAGAGGAAAACAATGGCCAAAATACATTATAATCCCAAGTTAGAGGAGGAGCAAGAAACCACAGAACCAAGTCACAAAAACACCTGAAATAACGATCAAGGTCAGCGAGCAATTACAATCTTGACATCATCGATGTGTAGCATGATACGACATGTTGATGTATATGTAACTTCGAAATGTATTTCACCTATGTATATTGTACTCCTACAGAGATGTTAGTATTCCTCTATACAGAAGTGTCATCATTTGTATTGACAAGTGTCGCAAGTGTCATAACTTGCAGTGATGGGTTATTAGACCACCAAGTGTGGGGTCGGCCCTGATTAGTATAACCATGGGTTATTAGACTGAGTTAGACAAGTCGACCCTGCTAGATTATTAGGTAGGTCAGGTCATGCATAAATAGAGTGCGGGAGGCACTCTATTTGATCATCTCATTATTCACTTCTACACTACTCGAAAAGTGGCGCACTAGTGGAGGAGGAGGTTTAGCTGCAAGGAGGACTATCTCTGTGTACTTTGGTTGTATCATTTCTCTTTCTATCTCTGAGGAAGTTGTGGGGTTTTTTACCTTTATGGTTTTCCCCAGTGAAACTCTGTGTGTCTATTGTGTCATGTGATTGCTTGGTGTGATTGATATGCATTGTTATACTTGATATGCTGTACATGTTATTCTCTCAGTAAAGATCCTAGAGTATGTTGAATTTATGCTAAAAAATTAATATGGTATCAGAGCTAACCTGAGAACAAGACACTGTGCAGTTGTGAAAACTAGGGTTTCTTGTTTATTGGGTTTCTGTCCACAAATCCTGAAAGGAAATAGGATATTTTGACTCTCCTCAGCAAGGTGCATCTTTCTCTCCAATCAGAATTCAATTCTGGGCACTTTCAGTTTTGGCCCTAAAAATTAGGGTTTCCACAAAAATAGGAATTTATGAAATCTGAGGACATAGCTGGAAGCTCCTCGAAACAATCGAATTTTAGAGATTTGGATCGATATTTTTGGTTGGGTGAAGCTCCGGGAAACTCAAACCCTAATTCAGGGTCCTCCCTAGTGAATCCAGGAGATTGAAAAGCATTTTTGAAGGGTGAAACTTTACAGATTTCAAATTCTGAATATACCAGGCTGATCAGCTCATAAAGGTGCATCTTTTTATCCTTTCAAAAAGTTGAAATTCACATTTTGAATTTTTAGGGTTTCTCTAACAAACCATAATCTGGCACCAAATCCAGATTTCTCCAAATCAAGTGGTAAGACCTAAATCTTTTCTATTTCCATTTGAATTACTCTTTAAGATGTCTCACCACACCAAGCTTGAGGATAAGCTTGAAGGGGTTGATAACTTTCGAGCATGGAAGTATAGGATTGGGTTGATCTTGGAAAAAAATGAATTGGACACCTACATAAGTTCTGAGGTCCCTGTCCTAGAGGAAGAAGAGGCTAAGGCCTTGCATAAGAAGAACTTGGTCAAGGAAAAGAGGATCATTGTTGATTCTAGCAAACACCATCTCATACCACTTGTTTCATCTCTAAAGACACCCAAGGAGATGTTTGATTCCCTAAACAAGCTATTTGAAGGGAAGAACATAAATCGAAAAATGACTCTGCGGAATCAATTGAAAGGGGTAAAGCTTCAGAATGGAGAGACCATTCAATCATATTTCTCTAAGGTCTCTCAGATCAAGGAACAACTTGAAGCTATGGATGAAGTGGTAGAGAATGATCAAATTGTCATGACCACTCTAAATGGCCTACCTAGGTCATGGGATTCCTTTATCCAAGGAATTTGTGCAAGGAGAAAGTTGATCTCCTTCAGTAGACTGTGGGAGGAATGTTCACAAGAAGAGGCTAGGATTCTAGCTCGAGAAGAAAATATGGGAAGTGAAGATCAAGCTCTCGCAGCTCACACCAAAAGAAGCAAGCCCAAGAAGGAGCACTCTCATTACAAGAGATCCTCTCACAACCATCAAAAGAATAAGAAGGATCTGAGATACTTCACATGTAATGAAAAGGGACACTTTGCTGCAGATTGTCCCAAGAACAAAAGGGACAACAACTTCAACAAGAAGAAGAAGATATCATGCTCATGCTGTTGAGGATGATGAACCTCCCAAGAAGAAGGATAGATCAGAAAGTGATGACTCATCAAGCAAAGATGAATATGTTCTAATCTCTGCTCTCATAGGTACTATCTCTCATGGTTGTAATGATTGGCTTATTGATAGTGGGGATTCCAAACACATGATTGGGTTCAAAGAATATTTTGTAAATCTATCTAAACATGAGTCACCCCATAAGGTGAAACTTGGGGATGACTACCAATATCCTATCAAAGGAAGTGGTGAAGCTTCCTACAACCTAAACTCTGGGAAGTCTTTGAAGATGAAAGAGGTTCTATATGTGCCTGGTCTCAAGAAGAACCTACTCTCCATATCTGCATTAGATGCAAAAGGCATGAGGGTTTCATTTGTAGATTGCCAAGTACTCATGTGGCCAAAGGGTAAGACCATAGATGATACAATAGTGATTGGAGAGCAAGAGGGAGGATTGTACAAATTGAAGAGACAACCTGAACATGCCGTGGTACATGAATCCATGGAACCAAGTGAACTTTGGCATAGAAGGCTTGCACATGTGCACTATAGAGCACTGCCAATTGCAAGTAAAGTTGTAGAGGGTCTTCCTAAAACTAGGACAAAGCATGAAGGGGTTTGCAAAGGATGTGCAAAAGGAAATAAAATTAAGAAGGCATTTCCAAGCAATGAAAGCAAAGCTAAAGGAATCTTGGAAATTATCCACTCCGATGTATGCGCTCCGATGTCATCTAGTTCTCTGAGTGGGTATGTATACTATGTCTCTTTCATTGATGGTTTCTCTAGGAATAATTGGGTTTACTTCTTGAAGAACAAAGATGAAATGTTTGATAAGTTCAAGGAATTCAAAGTCTTGATGGAAAATCAAACTGACAAGAAGATCAAGACATTCAGATTGGACAATGGTGGAGAATTCACTTCAGGTGATTTCAAGAAGTTATGCAGTGATTCAGGGATTAAGAGGGAGTTGAATGCTCCCTACAATCCACAACATAATGGAGTTGTAGAAAGGAATAATAGAAAAATTATGGAAGCAGCATGGGCAATGCTACATGACCAGGATCTGCCTATGCATCTATGGGAAGAAGTAGCTAGGACAAATGTATTTGTGCAAAACAAAACACCTCACAAGATATTGGACAACAAGACACCAGAAGAGGTATTCTCTTGTAAGAAACCTAAAGTCATCCATCTCAGAATATTTGGTTTCCCAGTATACACTCATGTTCCAAAGATCAAGAGGGAGCACACTCCAGTAGTTCCTGCGAGGAAGCAAATATTGAGAGGGAGTCCACCCTACAACTAAACAAAGATAAGTATTTGAATTGTCATTTCTTGCATACTTCTTTGTTTAAATAATATTCTTCAATGATGTTCCTAGACTTAGGGTGTGTATTATGCATATTAGAATAATTGCATTAATGAACAGTATACTACTAATATGCATGTGATGGGAAGTGGCCTATGGCAATGTACAACATTCCATTGCTACTTATCTAGAATGAAACCTCTTTGCTGACATGTTGGGAGTTGTGCACACTCTTAAAAATGTTCTGGTAGAGATTGGAAGGCATCTAGAAAGTTATGGGATATGGATAAATGTTGTATTGAAGCATTGGCTAAGATAATTGCATGACTATATGACATATTTATTTGTGTAAGAAATTTTTCTGAAAACTATGAGATGTTTTCTAATCATGCAATTTAACTTGTTTTGTAGGAAAGATTGTATACCATCACCTACAAAAGAAGGACTACAACATTTGTTCAACAACAAAGTTAGATATTGAATATATTGAAGTTCCCGAGATTCGGGAAGAATGCCATGATCAAGGAATATCAGTCGATCATGAAGAATGATGTTTGGGATGTGGTCACAAGACCTAAAGGAAAGTCTGTGGTGACTTCCAAGTGGATCTACAAGATCAAGCATGTTGTAGAAGGTAGCATAGAGAAATATAAAGCGAGATTTGTAGCTCGTGGCTTCTCCCATAAAGAAGGGATTGATTATGAAGAGACTTTTGATCTTGTGACCAGATACACTTCCATTAGATCAGTACTTTCCCTGGCTAGAGTGATGAAATGGAAGATACACTAGATGGATGTCAAGACAACTTTCTTGAATGGTGTAGTCGAGGAGGAAGTGAATGTGGAGCAGCCACTTGGTTTTGAGACACATGATAGGGAGTCATATGTGTGCAAGTTGAAGAAATCCTTGTATGGCTTGAAGAAAGCTCCTAGGACTTGGTATGGTAGGATAGACAACTTTCTATCCAGTTTGGTCTTTACCAAGAGTAAAGCGGATTCCAACCTTTACTACAAGGTTGAGGAAGGAAATCCGGTGATACTACTCTTGTATGTGGATGACCTGTTTGTAACAGGTGAGGATAGATTGATTGCCGACACGAAGAGGAATATTGCTGCCGAGTTCGAGATGAAGGACTTGGGGATGATGCACTATTTTCTAGGCATGGAGGTGTGGCAGAGTGCAGATGGAATCTTCCTTGGATAAGGGGAGTATGTAGTAGAAATCCTGAAGAGGTTCGGGATGATGGACTGCAAAGCCATGGCCACACCTATGGCATCGAACCTGAAGCTTTTGTATGATGCTTCATCTAATCCAGTTGATGTCACTGTGTATCGTCAGATGATTGGGTCCTTGATGTATCTAACGAACACGAGACCAGATATTTGATTTGTGGTGAACACATTGAGCCAGTTCCTGATGGATCCCAGAAGTGTTCACCTGGTTATTGTAAAGCATATTCTAAGGTACCTGAAGGGTACAATTGATTATGGGCTCAAGTATGATGCGAAACAAAAGTTTAACCTACAGGGTTATGTTGATTCAGACTAGGCAGGTATTGCTGCAGATAGGAAGAGCACTTCAGGGTGTTTCTTCAGTATGGGATCAGGTGTGATCTCTTGGTTTAGAAGGAAGCAATCCTACGTAGCACTAAGTGCAGTTGAAGCAGAGTATGTTGTAGCTTGTTCGGCTAGTTTTGAGGCAGTATGGCTAAGGAAGCTACTGTCTGAGTTATTTGATCTCCCATTGGATGCTACTGGAATATTTTGTGACAACCAGAGTTGTGTGAAGCTTTCTGAGAACCCGGTGTTCCACGACAGGTCGAAACACATAGAGATCAAATATCACTATATCAAGGATATGGTGTAGAGAGGAGCAGTGAAGCTCCTGTATGTTGCAACAGATGAGCAGATTGCAGATGTGTTGATGAAGCCACTAGCCATAGTGAAGTTCAGGTGCTTCAGAGAGAGGCTTGGTCTTCTTCAGATTAATGACACTTCGAGGAAGAAGTGATCGACACATTTGTAGGATCCATTCCGAGCATGGTGAGAGGAGGTTCCTTTCATGGCTATGGATGTAAGTGCTAGATGATGAGCATCAGGACAATGCTCCAGTTACTGCTATGTATATGCATCATGTTGGATGCTTGTTATGATTAGTTGGATCATGTATATGTATATGTATCATGTTGGATGCTTATTATGATCAGGTAGATCATGTATTTGTATATGTATCATTGTATGATCAGGTAGATCATGTATGATGACATGTATCAGGTGGATACATTGTATGATCATGTAGATCATGTATGATGATATGTATCAGGTGGATACATTGTATGATCAGGTAGATCATGTATGATGATATGTATCAGGTAGATACTGTGTATGCATCAGGTGGATGCATTGTATGATCAGGATGATCATGGATGATGAGCTTCAGGATGTTGCTCTAGACGATATGCATCAGGCTGATGCTATGACGATGATTAGGATGATCATGTGATGATGACATGAATTAGGACAATGTAGTGATGATGATCAGGATGATCATGTACATCAGGATGATGTATGGTGAGTATCAGGTTGATACTCTATGGCCATGGACAGGTTGTGCAGACAAGCATATAATATGGCCCTGGGAGGTTTGCAGATACTCTTTTGAGGTTTTGCCTATGGAATATAATATGGCCCTGGGAGATCCAATAGGTTGGGTTGTGTGCCTGTAATAAGTCTTGGGATGATCTTGCGAGGTTTTGTCCTATGACATATAATATGTCCCTGGGAGATCCAATAGGTGTGGCTATGTGCCCATAATAAGTCCTGGGATGCTCTTGCGAGGTTTTTCCATGACCACATGTAATATGGCCTTGGAAGATCTGATAGGTTGGGCTGTGTGCCCGTAATAAGTCCTGGGATGCTCTTGTGAGGTTTTGTGGTGACCACATGTAATATGTCCCTGGGAGATCCTATAGGTAGAGTTGTGTGCTCATAACAACCTGGGATGCTCTTGCGAGGTTTTGTGGTGAGGTCACATATAATATGTCCCTGGGAGATCCTATAGGTAGAGCTGTGTGCTTGTAACAGCCTGGGATGCTCTTGTGAGGTTTTGTGACACATGTAATAAGTCCCGAGGATTCCATAGTATGGCCAGTGATGAAGGCCTGTAGATAGTGGGCCTACATATAGTATGAAAAATGATTGGCTCTGTAGAACTTCCTATGACGAGTAGATCATAGATTGATTGAGATAGCAGCGGTAGTAACGATGACGATGATCTAGTGACGAGGATCCAAAGAAGAAGAATTATGCTAGCAGATTTGTGTCGAGAAATACCTTCCTAGTTAAGAGAGAGTGTTGATGTATATGTAACTTCGGAATGTATTTCACCTATGTATATTATACTCCTATAGAGATGTTATTATTCCTCTATACGGAAGTGTCGTCATTTGTATTGGCAAGTGTCACAAGTGTCGTAACTTGCAGTGATGGGTTATTAGACCACCAAGTGTGGGGTCGGCCCTAATTAGTATAACCATGGGTTATTAGACTGAGTTAGACAAGTCGGCCCTGCTAGGTTATTAGGCAAGTCAGGTCATGTATAAATAGAGTGCGGGAGGCACTCTATTTGATCATCTCATTATTCACTTCTACACTACTCAAAAAATGGCGCACTAGTGGAGGAGGAGGTTCAGCTGCAGGAGGACTATCTCTGTGTACTTTGGTTGTATCATTGCTCTTTCAATCTCTAAGGAAGTTGTGGGGTTTTTCACCTTCATGGTTTTCCCCATGAAACTCTATGTGTCTATTGTCTCATGTGATTTCTTGGTTTGATTGATATGCATTGTTATACTTGATATGATGTACATGTTATTCTCTCAGTAAAGATCCTAGAGTATGTTGAATTTATGCTCAAAAATTAACACAACATGATCTCCGATATATAACTAGGAGATGTATATAAAGAGCATGAACACTGAAAAACAAGCATGGATCCATGTCAAAATGAGAGATCATAGCCATAACAACAAACTGGATCTATGTCTCATGAAGAGCCAAAATTAGTGAGGCTCAATATTGTGCAGCTTGGGTCATAACATAAACATGGTGATGCAATTGGAGTCCCAAGGTCTTCATCCAAACAACCCAAGGTACAAACCCTATCCATGTGAATAAATGAGTTGAAGTCGAACATGGGGGGTATCGTTTGATTACTAGTCTTTGATGTATAATGCTAACAAACATGAGGGCTTCCATTGATAATGATAATGGGGCCCAAGGTACCTAGTATGATCCATCAAGTGTGAATAAGAGGACTTGAAGTCGAACACTTGAGTAACCTGTCGAATAAGAGACATTGATGTATTTCCATTATTCAATAGTGAGGGAAACTACCACTGATGACTGCCATCCCCGAGGTAATAACATAAACTCTAAACTTCATTCCCAGAGCATAATGACCTGAAGTCAATGGGAAGAATTCCGCTGGAAGGGAGGCATTAATGCATCCTCCATCATCCAACATGAGGAACACTCATAGGTATGAGCTAATGTGGAGTAGGACTAGTAACAAGATGAAACAAACTGACAACAGGATGGCCAACACATGAAGTCAAGGTAAACTGGAGAAAGGCCGACACAGGCTGTATCCTTGAACAATGAGCATGACAAAAAAATGACTTAGGCAGTTTTCAACATGAGGGGGGAAATGATATAAGTCTACGATGTAGGAGACATAACAGACCCTCCATATGGTTGGAAGAATAACCAACCGGGGGAGTTGACAACTCAGAGATCAGGTTCACCTTAAGGCCCAAAACTAAAACCCAACTGACATGAAAGACTCAAGTAGGTGTCGTGTTCAAGGATATGACTGACTTAACTGCCTTTGAAACTGAAAAAGATGTGATATACACTTCTTATCCCTTATTATTTTTGGTAAAATAATATCCTTCTTGTTGTTTTAATGAGTTCAATAAAGATAGAAAACTCAATAATTCCAACCATGTAGTAAGTTTAACGATCCCATGGGAGGAAGACTTAGGACCTTCTTCATTGTTTACAGAGTTCGAAGAAGAAATAGAAGAATACTCCATAACACTGATCTCTGAATTTTAATATTGAGCCGAGATATGTTCTTTCTCGCCCGTGTTTTCAATTTTAAGGAGTCTGAAAAACTTAAAAAATAACTCCATACACCTACTCGTGGATTTTAATATCGAGCCCAAGTAGGTTAATGCTTGCCAGTGTTTTCCTGTTTATAGAGTTTGAAAAAATTAAACAATCCTCTATATACATTCTAGTGGATTTCACGTCGAGCCCGAGTAGGTGAATGCTCGCTTGGTGTTTTCATGTTTCGAGAGCCTGAAAACCCTAAAGAGAGGCTCCAAAAGTCCTTTTTCGTACAGTTAGTTTCCTCCCTCTAAAAATTATAAAACAATGAGAGGAGAACTCTTCAAGCCATGTATGACTAGAGTATAGATTTTTCGTAAATGATCCACAAAGGTCCAGAAAAGGGGTAAACTTATACCTAAGTGGATGTCGCTGCAAATCCTTTAACGAGTCTGAAATGACAACTATACTCGGCAATCTTGTCATATTTAAAGAGTCTAACAAGAATGTGAAAGAACTCTATAACAATCTTTTTTGTAAAGTTTTAATGAGCCCAAAAATGTAAACTTGTGACCTCCTTACTATTTTTAACGAGCTCAAAGGAGAGGTGGAAGAATGCTCATAGCCTCCTTACTATTTTTAACGAGCTCAAAGTGAAGGTGAAAGAAATGCTCGTAAACTCCTTACTGTTTTTAACGAGCTCGAAGAAAAGGTGGAAGAATGCTCATAGCTTCCTTACTATTTTTAATGAGCTCGAAGTGAAGGTGAAAGAATGCTCGTAGGTGGAATCAATGTCCAAATGAATGGCAGACTGCATTATAGAGTCTAGAAAAACTTCATCAAAGGGAAGTATTATATCCTAGATGGAACACATATCTAAACATTCAGATGGAGTCATCACCTGGTCAATTGCCAGGATCCAGTCCTAAGAAGGTAAGCATGAATTTAGAGGCTTCTTCTTAGTAGCAATTGGACTCAAGGAACAATATGCCACATAATTTGATTGTGACATGGTAGGGCCTACTGGTGAGGGATATACTTGGTCTATAGTTGGGTAATAAGAGGGATCAACAAATGTAAGCTGATCGATAGTGACAATGCTTTCATTATGAGTAAAATGCATCACACAAAAGAGCGTAGACACCACAGCCTGCATAGCATATAATTAATCACACCATAGGATCATATCAAAGTCCATAGGGTTCTTTAAAACCATAAAATCAACTAAGACTGTTTTTCCACTCAAAGTAACAAGTACCTGAGGGAGGAATCCCAATGGTTCACTAGGTCTTTTATCGAAATTCAACGGCCAATTAACAACTAGAACAAGGTTAGGAAAACCTAAATCTCTCCAAGCATAAGGGGATAAGATACTAACAGAGGCTCCTTCATCTACAATACATCGATGAACTACATGGTTGCCGATATTAACCTTTATTTGGAAAGGTGTAGCAGAAGGAAGGCGAGGCCCAGTTAGACTATTCCAATCAAAGGAAATGATCTCAGAGCTTGGTAGGGGTTCACTCGACACAGATGAAGTGCCCCTAATTTCAGAGAAATTTGAACTGGTAATGTAGAATACTTCAGGGACAGATGCATCAGTCTCTGAAGGACTGATGGGATTGGTCGAAGATTGCATCGATTCGATCACTTCACTCTCCGAAGAAAGAGTGGGGTTGACTAAAGATTGCATTGGTTCAACCACTTCATCAACCAAAGGTTGATCAGGCTGTTTGGAATCTATAGACAGTTTAGGAGTAGAGGATCCTTTAGACATGGACCACACTCTAAGCACCTCTGGAATAGCATGGCACCGGTGGGTAAGGTGATCTCCCTTACAAAGTTTACAAGGGAACTTTGGCTTGTGTCCTATAAGCTTAGACTCCTTTACAACAACAGTACTCTTAGCATGGCTAGCATTGGTTGACAGCTTACCCCCAGCATGACTTGCATTGGCTGGTTGCTCAGAATAAAAATACTTTTGAACTATGGACCACACTCTTTGCACTTCTGTAAGTACAGGGCACAAATAGGTCAGGTGGTCTCCCTCGCAAAACTTACAAGGGAACTTAAGCTTCTGTTTATTAGGTTTTTCAACAATGTTAACATTCTCAGCATGACTTGCAGTGGTTGATTCAGTGTCTCCCGTATGACTCACAGGAACTGGTGACTTGTCATTAATATGACCAGCAGTGATCAATGACATGTCCTCAGCATGAGCAATAGTGGTTGAAGACATGCTTTCAGTATGATTTGCAGCAACTGAAATTTTTCTCCCAGCATGAACTCTAGAGTTTGGGTAGGTGCCCCCAGCATGACCTTCAAAGGCTGGGTGGGTGCCCCTAGCATGACCTTCAGAGGCTGGGTGAAGAGGTTCAATATGATTTCCAGTGACTAAGCGAGTTCTCCCCACATGACCACCATAGGTTGGGTAGGTGCCCCCAGCATGACCTTCAGAGGCTGGGTATAGAGGTTCAGTATGATTTCCAGTGACTGAAATTTTTCCCCCAACATGACCACCAGAGGTTGGGTGGGTGCCCCTAGTATGACCTTGCTTTGGCATCTTCTTCCTATTACTCCTCCTTCTATTCCTTTTAGACTGCTGGTTACTAGTATTACTACTTTCACCACATGAGGTAGAAGGAGGAGGAGAATATGTTACTAGAAAAGCGGGCATAGGGTTATGATGCTCTTGATGTGAAGTGATTACTGGAGAAGCATCAGGAGCATGCAAGGCGTTCAAAGTGGAAAAAAACCAAATCGGTATCCCTATAGTGAATCCCGAAAGATTCAAGGTAGCCATTAAGGGAGTACCAATGTTTCCAATGAATGGAAAAGCACACGGAGCCCCTTCAACAGGGGTCCCTTGATTGTTCCTCACCGGGGTGCTTTCCATAGTTTCTGACTCAATGGGCCAAAAATATCTAAGGCCAAAAAACAAGTGACACAAAGAGCACACCACTAAAAATTTCCTAATGTAATCCAAACCAAAAAAATAGATGCCTTCTGGAGGGAAGTCTGGGATGATTAGGGCCCAGAACTAACCAACGAAGGATGAAGAACAGTTACCTGGGGTCCACATATAGGTCCTCTGGGTGCAAGCATTTGAATCACCAAACCGCCTTCCCAAATTTTTGTAGAGGGTTTCCTCCCACATTGTTGGAGGGGCCTAGATCGGCCTGTTGACTAGGCCCTCCGCCCGACCACTCTATAGCACATATCGACAAGTCGCGTCGAATAGTATAGGTCAGGTCAGTTGGATAAACTGACAAATGGTTATGTAACTGCATTTTCATATATATATCTAGGCTGGTGAGCCGATGTATTAGAGAGATTAGTTCTATGACTGTATTCTTCTCCTGCTGGTTAATATAGAGGCTTGTCTCTCTCTCTATCTCGTCTCTTTTATCTGTATCATTGTATATGCTTGCTTATATTATGTAGTGTATCCATGATAACCACATGAACCTTGGGACTACAACATCTGGTTCCGTTGCTAGTTGCTACATGAAAAATTACTAGCAGCATGACCTATGATTTAAGAACAGGAGATTAGAGAATGGTGGGAGAAGAAAATCGCGAATTACCTACAGAAATATGCGTGAGGGAACCAGCTGACGATTAGCCAAGCGAGAGATTGATTCTTCTCCTATGGAACTGAAGCATAAATGGCCTCTATACTTTGTGTTAAGGACTATTGTCTGTGTCTGTGTTTCTCAGTGATGAGCTTCACTATCCGAAGTCGATCTGAGCAAGAGTCTGTAATGAGTAATATGAAGATAATGCTGAAGAATTGTTGAAGATTGACTCCAGTTGTGTGTTCTAGTCTTCTGTTCCGCTATTGTATTGTATGGTTATGAAGATAATGCTGAAGAATTGTTGAAGATTGACTCCAGTTGTGTGTTCCAGTATTGTGTTCTGCTATTGTATGGTATCATAGCCTGTGTTGAGATCTATTGCTATTATTTACTGTTTCTCTATTGCACTTCATCCCCTTTTAAGTCGGGAAGGGTTTTTATATTCAAAGTCTGGTAACTAGCAAATCGTTGGTATACGCATTCACCCACTCAGCTCTATCAACCATCAAGGGTATTCAGGCATTCTTCTTCAGCATTGTGCTACATTTCTCCAGGTTCATATTTTAAATTTATCTCTTCCATTATGGATTCTTCAAATAGCAATTTTTACTTCCCTGAATCTGCTTCTTCTAGAAAAGAGAAACATAGTAAGCGATGGTCATGGTTAAATAAATATTTAAACAAGACTGATTCTGATACTCTATATCATACTCGTGTTGTGTCTCAAGAATATGAACCTCAGCCAAACTGGTATTTGCATGAGATTGATGTCAATAAAATACATGATCTTCCTATGTTTAATATTCGTGTTGCTCAGTTATTTCGTTTCACTTCTGTTAATATTCCTATATTTGTTGGTCAGACTGTATATCAGATCTCGTTAATCAAATTTGAAGATATTGCTTGGGGATTAGAACAGGAATATAAATACATTCATATTGGTTTAATATAGTCTGGTATCAACCCTCTTGTCCGTTTTGGATTAAATACTTCTTGTCTATCATGTGTTCTAGATTCACGTCTTAACAAATTTGAAGATGCTTTATTAGGTGGTTTTCAGAGTCCTCTAAACAATGGCCCTGCATGGTCATCTCTTGTTCCCCGATATCAAGTTTCTCTTACAGATCCATATATTAATGAGTTTTTGCAAGCCTATATCCAGTTTTCAGGCTTTGATGTTTCCCCCCAATCCCAGATCGCTCAATTACATTGTTCTATCTATATTCGTTTTGTGTCAATGACCATGCTTGCAATTAATCCCAAATTGCAGAAAAGAGCATTACATGAAGGAGTTTTTGTTGGTCCAGGAAATACCACTCCCCTTCAGCTTGGTTTTTCACAAGTTACCTTGCCTGAAGAATGGAACAGTTCATACCAACCCTTATCCAAGAAATATCCAGAAATCCATGAAAGCTCTGCTAAACAATTGCATATTGTACAAAATCCCGATGGGAACACTTCTCTTAAGTTTGGTTCTACACAGTCATTCACCCCCTTGTCTTCACTATCTAGATCCGCTTCTCATTCTCAGTTTATACCCTGTTCAGTACATAGTCCTTTACGTTCCTCTATGCACATGCAGCCCTATAATGATCAGCTCTGTTAGCACATGGTTAGCCATAGCCAGCTGCCTTCAGCCACTTGTAGATTTTGTAAAGATAAACAGGTTGCAAAAAATACAAAAACCTTTCATTCAATAGATGGTTCATCTTCTGCTGAAGTTTCTACTTCTTCTGCACATAAAGGCCAACATTCTAATTGTTCTGACTGTTCATCGTTAGTTCGAGAAATCAAAATTTTATCTCTTCCTAGAGAAAAGGGTGCTTTGTCTTACCTTTCAGCTCGACGTCTCGACATTGGTAATTCCAGTCCTGCTTTCAAAGAAGGAATCTAGTTAGATCTCCAATTTCTCAAGTTATGAAGTCCAAATGATCCCGAACCTGCAGAACAAATCAAGCTATGGAATTATGCAAACTTTCAATTTGTTTACATTGCCCAAAACTTAGAAGATGTGGCTAGAGATGTTTTAGACCTTAAAGCACATCTCCAAACATTGCATGGTTCCATAAACCACATCCCCAAGACTGTTGATGAATTAGTCCAGCAACAAAAAGAAAAAACAGTTTAGCTGTTAGAAATTGAGTCCAGTCTGGATATCATTACTAAGTCTGTTGAAAATCTACAAACAACTCTCCCATATCCTCCTTCTCCCCCAGATTATAACCGGATAAATCAAGAAGGCTATAAATTTAGATATCATTCTGCTAGTTCTGAGTCTCATAAATATCTCAAGCAATTGAGTCCCCAGAGACTGAAAACAGTCCAGCACAGTGCTGCGTTAGCAAGAGAAAAGTATGAAATGTTAAAGCAGGGAACAACCTCTCTTTCCTGTCATGATATCAAAATGGCCTCATCTACTATTTCTATGGATTCAGAAATGGGTGAAACCTCTAACCCCAAACGAAATCGAGTCGAATCTCATTTCTTCCAGAATCAAACATGAAGGATTTCTGGCAGAGACATTAGCCATGATAAGTTCCGCAGTCCATTCACCAAATAGACAAATGAGTTAAAAAATGTTGATATCCAGATTGACTCCAAAGACTTGTCCAAAGGATTTGGAAATACATTGATTATAAATTTTGATTGCATGAAAAATGATCACATTCTAACTCTGTTCCAAAAGATTAATGCTTGGGCATTTCAGTGAAAAGCAGAAACAAAAGCATCATGGAAAGAAATTGCTACACATCTCACATGGTCATTCATCGGTATTGCAAAGCTATGGTGGGAAAAATTATCTGAAGAAGAAAAAGAACATATTCTTGAGGATAAGTATCCTTTAGAAGCTCTTTTTAAAGCCTTAGCTCATGAGTTTCTAGGAGCTTTACCTCCTGATGCATCCCATACAGCCCAATTGTTTATGTCTCAGAAGCTTTGTGACATTAATCTCCTTCAAGAATATTTCTGCACTATGCAATATATGCTATACAAAATAACTGATCATCAAAATGTAGCTTATCTCCACCATTATCTTTCCTCTCTTCTTGGTAAGATTAAAATTCTTGTCACTACATATTTATCTGATCATCAGGTAAAGATTGAAGACCTCTCCCTTGCTGGTCTACACCAACATATACTGACAGCTCTCCAAAAAGAATGTGTTGTCCTGAAAACACAGAAAAATATCCAAAAACAAATTTTGTTTCTCAGTCTGCCTGTCAGCAATTTCGTGAAACTGCCAGTTATGGATGTTTCAAACCTCATCCTCATAAGGCATTTGCATTTGCATGCAATTTCCATTCTAAGAACTCCAGCAAAACCTATTCACAACACCGTCCTAAATTCCAGTCCTCCTCTCGAAAAATTTCCTATTACCCAAATAAATCTTTCTTTCCACATAAACATAATAGGTTTGTCTTCAAAAAAAGGACTCAACCACTCAGAAAGTCTACTTGTTATATTTGTGGCAAACTAGGACATTGGGCGAATAAATGTCCCGATAGAAAGACAAAGTTTCAGAATAAGCTTTGTGAGATTTTTACCACTGAATATAATCCTAATGATTGGTATTTAGTCCCAGCATTGCAAACTGATGATGAAGGTTTCTCTATCCATGATTCAACCAATGAATCTGAATATGAATCTAACTCAGATGAGTTAGATATCCAAAATCTTTCTATTAACTCTGACAATTATGATGATGACATAACTTTTATCAGCAATTGTTTTATGCTCTCGATTGCTTCTATAAAAAGTCAGATAGAAGAGCTAGAAGAAAGAAAGGAAAATCTCTCACCTGGTCTCATCATCATTAGGAGAAGAATACAAGAAAAAATTGATGAATTGACAAAGAAGTTGCCAGACTTACAACAATCAGATTATACTCATGAATGCTCGGATCCCAGCGAAGCCGAGTTACTTCGAAAAATTGACTTTTATGAAAATAAAATCAAAAGGGACAGAGAGCAGTTATCCAATCTAGCTACTAGTATTCAAGAATCCTTACACTAGCTAGATGAGTTGAATTCTGAATATATTCAGCTTACATTGAGCAAAGCCCACAGCTTTACCCCAGTTTCAGAACCATCCCCTGAACCAGAATCATTTCCTGAACAAAAGAGTTTGGGCGACAGAACGGTCATCACCGTTCATATCAAAACAGAAGGGTATAAAGCTTATGAAATAGATGCCCAAGTAGATACAGGCGCTATGAATAGCTATTGCAAATATAAAGCTATTCCAGAATATTTTTGGCAACCTATTTCCATACATTTCAGAGCAGTCAATAAAGAGCTCATCAAAGTTAATTGTATTGCTCCATATTTTCCTATCTTATTGGGAAAAGCCAAAACATATGTTACATTATACTGTCTAGACACACGAGTAGACATTCTTTTAGGACAATATTTTTTCAAGAAACACCTGCCCATGGCAGTCAGAGAAGATTCAGTTGATTTCACAGTTCAAGGAATTATGACTTCTATTCCAGTAAAGTCTGATTTCATTATCAAAATCTCTCCTGAAAAGCCAGACATTGTTGAAGAATTAGTCAGAGAGCTGACCAAAATCAAGAAAATAGTCAAACATGCAGACCTCCATGGTCAAGAGATCCTTGCAGACATAATACAGAAGTTGAAGATAGATTGTACTTCTGATCATCTAAATGCTTTCTGGAAAAGAGAAAAATATTATGTCACTCTCCCATATAAGTAGAATGCATAGATCAAGCCCCAAAAAGCATCAGCAAATAACATGAGCCCAATAGAGCAGCAAGCCTGCAAAGAGGAGATACAGCAGCTGCTAGACAAAAAGTTGATTGAATCTTGTAAGAGCGCCTAGGCATGCCCAACATTCTACGTCAACAAGCATCCTAAGTAGAAAAGAGGAAAGAAAAGGTTGGTAGTCAATTATGGAGAATTAAATAAAGCTTTAGAACCAATCAGGTATCATTTGCCTCATAAAGATTTAATTTTATCTAAAATTGCAAAGGCAAATGTCTTCAGTAAATTTGATCTTAAAAGCAGATTTTGGAAAATTAACATTACACCAAAAGACAGGTATAAGATTGCATTTGTAGTTCCTCATGGCCAATATCAGTGGACAGTCATGCCATTTGGCCTGAAAAATGCTCCATCAGAATTCCAAAAAAGGATGGAAGACATTTTTTTTCCATTTATATTTTATTATTGTATATATTGATGATTTACTCATTTTTAGTAGGGATGTTGCAGAGCATAAGGTGCATCTAGAGCAGTTTTATAAATTTTTATTTAAACATGGGATTGCTCTTTCAACAGCCTCAGATAAGTTTGTTGTTGCACAAACATCTATTGAGTTCTTAGGACTCCATATTTCCTAAGGGAAAATAATTTTGCAACCGCATGTTTTGCAAACACTTTTAGAATTCCTTGATAAGTTACAGGATATTAAGCAAGTACAACGATTTCTTGGTTGTTTGAACTATATCAGACAGTTCTATCAAGCACAAGAAAAAGACACAAAGTTGTTGCAGAAAAGGTTAAAGCCTGGAACAAAGTGGATAGCAGAAATGACTAATACAGTCAGAAGAATCAAAATAAATATTCAGAAGCTTCCTCCCCTATCTCTTCCAGTTCCAGATCTCCCATTCATTCTAGAGATTGATGCTTCAGATCAAGTTTGGGTAGCAGTTTTGCTGCAAAAACATTCCGAAAAAGAAGAAGTATGTGCATACACATCAGGGACATTTTGTGAAGCAGAGTTCAAATATCCATCCTCGCATAAAGAGATTTTAGCAGTCAAGAAAGGTATTCATCGTTTTCGATTCTTTCTTAAGAGTGTTTGTTTCACAGTAAGGATAGATCTCAAGCACATGAAGGGCATGCTCACTAATAGAAGATTGTTAGAACATGGCAATGCGAGAGTTCTAAGATGGGCAGTCTGGCTTCAAGGTTTTGACTTTGAGATTGTCTACAAAGCTGGCAAAGATAACCATCTTGCTGATATGCTCACTCGAGAAGGATCACAGTGCCGAGAGATTAAGGTTTTGAAAAAGGAGAGACTTCGTCCTCAATAGCAACAGATAATTCAGTCCTTGTTTGTCATGAATGCATTTACTGCTATTGCAGCGATTGTTTTCAAAACAACATCCAAACTCTTCCTTTTGAAATCCAACAGCAAATACTCCAAGATTGGCTAAATTCTCCAGAGGGACGTCGTAGCTACAATATCAATTTTAACAATCCTCTTCTCAGAATCAACCATGTTAATATGATTATTGGGTATTTTCATTTGCTTTCAGGAGAACAACAATTTTTTGTTTATATTTTTGACCCTGCTATTAGATGGATAGATTTTTATGCCATTCACCAGCTTGCCAGAGCAAATGGAAAAGTTATTGTATGTTTCTTTTGTGGTGATCTTCATACTCACCAGTGAAGTCCCTAGACGAAGATTTTATTCTTTTTATATGTTCCAAGAATCTCAGCCTTAGAGCATGCCTCTCCCCAGGTTTTCATTCATGTCCTGAAAGATGAAATATATGGTGCCTCTCTCATCTATGGTATTTTCCAGTTCGACATCCTTTGGAAAGGTGCTACTGTCCACCCCTCAGTTACTCCAGGACAAGAATTCAAGCTCATTATCAAACACCATTTCTTTGGTGATGTTTTTGTTCCCAGCTACATGAGACCTGAACTTTTCAGGTAGTCGCCTTTCTTTGCATGTTTCCGAGAAGATTCCCCTCACTGGATGGCGGATGTAATACATTATGGTACTGATTATCACCGCCAATACTTTCTACAAGATTCTTCAGAAGACAACGAACTTGACCATGATGGATTTGGGTCCGAGGGATTTGATTCAAATCATAGTCCTCCTGACTATGGTTAACAAGTTTAATTTTGTCTTTTATGGGTTCTTTCATGAATCTCCACTTTGTATAAATCTTCCTAACAGATCATGTCTAATTTTTTATCTTACTTTATGATTGTCTTTAGTGGGTTCTTTGAAAAGAATATTCACATTGTACAAACAGGTCATCTCATGGTGCGGATGTCTCTTCGCGAGTTACCCGAAAACCAAAGATGCCTTGTCAATTAAAAAAAAAAAAGGGAGCATCTCCGTGGTCCATGAGTCACAACTTTAGATACCGACAGCTTTTACTATTTAACTGTTCTAAATAATGATTCATTGATTCCTTTCTCGCAATGCACTCTTCTTTTTGTCTAAATAAGTGCTTGAGGGTTCATTCTGGGCATTCGAGTCTGAGCATTCTAGTAGTTAGAGCTCTGCAAGTGTCTGTAAGTATTTGTGTTTGTAAAGAGTCTGAGTGTGGGAAACGAGCAGAAAGTGGCTTCGACGTTGTTGGGTTCCCAGTGTGATAGTCTAGTGAGCATATGCAGAGACGCCCAGGTAGCCATGTGGTAAGTTACATCAGCTGCTGAAACTGAAGCATAAACGACCTCTATACTTTGTGTTCAGGACTATTGTCTATGTCTATGTTTCTCAGTGATGAGCTTCGTTGTCCGAAGCCGATCTGAGCAAGAGTCTGTAATGAGTGATATGAAGCTAATGCTGAAGAATTGTTGAAGATTGACTCCATTTGTGTGTTCTAGTCTTGTGGTCCGCTATTGTATTGTATGGTTATGAAGATACTGCAGAAGAATTGTTGAATATTGACTCCAGTTGTGTGTTCTAGTCTTGTGTTTCGCTATTGTATGATCAAGCACTTATTTATACAAAAAGAAGAGTGCATTGCAAGAAAGGAATTGATAACTCATTATTTAGAACAGTTAAACAGTAGAAGCTGTCAGTATCTCAAGTTGTGACTCATGGACCATGGAGATGCTGCCTTTTTTTTTTTTTTTTTAATTGACAAGGCTTCTTTGGTTTTCGGGTAACTCACGAAGAGACATCCGCACCATGAGATGACCTTTTTGTACAATGTGGAGATTCTTTTCAAAGAACCCACTAAAGACAATCATAAAGTAAGATACAAAATTAGACATGATCTGTTAGGCAGATTTATACAAAGTGGAGATTCATGAAAGAACCCATAAAAGACAAAATTAAACTTGTTAACCATAGTCAGGCGGACTATGATCTAAATCAAATCCCTCTAACCCAAATCCATCATGGTCAAGTTAGTTGTCTTCTGAAGAATCTTGTAGAAAGTATTGGCGGTGATAATCAGTACCATAATGTATTACATCCTCCATCCAGTGAGGGGCATCTTCTTAGAAACATGCAAAGAAAGGAGACTACCTGAAAAGTTCAAGTTTCATGTAGGTTGGAACAAAAACATCACCAAAGAAACGGTGTTTGATAATGAGCTTGAATTCTTGTCCTGGAGTAACTGAGGGATGGATAGTAGCACCTTTCCAAAGGATGTCGAACTGGAAAATACCATAGATGAGAGAGGCACCATATATTTCATCTTTCAGGACAGGAATGAAAACCTGGGGAGAGGCATGCTCTAAGGCTGAGATTCTGGGAACATATAAAAAGAATAAAATCTTCATCCAAGGACTCCACTGGTGAGTATGAAGATCATCACAAAAGAAACATACAATAACTTTGCCATTTTCTCTGGCAAGCTGGTGAATGGCATAAAAATCTATCCATCTAATAGCAGGGTCAAAAATATAAACAAAAAATTGTTGTTCTCCTGAAAGCAAATGAAAATGCCCAATAATCATATTAACATGGTTGATTTTGAGAAGAGGATTATTAAAATTGATATTGTAGCTGCGGCGTCCCTCTAGAGAATTTAGCTGATCTTGGAGTATTTGCTGTTGGATTTCAAAAGGAAGAGTTTGGATCTTATTGTGAAAACAATCGCTGCAATAGCAGTAAATGCATTCATGACAAACAAGGACTGAATTATCTATTGCTGCTAAGGACGAAGACTCTCCTTTTTCAAAAACCTTAATCTCTTGGCACTACGATCCTTCTCAAGTGAGCATATCAGCAAGATGGTTATCTTTGCTGGCTTTGTAGACAATCTCGAAGTCAAAACCTTGAAGCCAGACTACCCATCTTAGAACTCTGGCATTGCCATGTTATAACATTCTTCTATTAGCGAGCATGCCCTTCATGTGCTTGAGATATGTCCTTACTGTGAAACAAACACTCTTAAGAAAGAGTCGAAAACAATGAATACCTTTCTTGACTGCTTAAATCTCTTTATGCGAGGATGGATATTTGAACTCTACTTCAGAAAATGTGCCTGATGTGTATGCACATACTTCTTCTTTTTTGAAATCATTTTGCAGCAGAACTACTGCTGTTGGCGGGAAAAACTACCCTATAATAAGGAAAAGGATACTATCAACTGAAAGGGGATGACAGGTAAGCATATTAACTGTGTTACAGAGATGTTCATGAAAGGAAATAGGTTATAGGTCTTGAGAACATAGCTTTCGAATGATGTTCAATCCTAGCTCTTATTCGATCTCGCGCTCGATCCTCAAGTCAACCTCCCGTTCAATAAACCTGCAATACAAGTACCTTTCTCAGCGTATCTTGGATAATATATAATGATGAAAAATACAAAGCAACTTAAACATCCAATATTAACCAAAGCAGATCCTGTGATGCACCTGCAACAATTAATTAATACGAATATGCGAAATAGCAGAAATGACAGAACTCAGAATCACTTTTATATTGATCACAGGCCACTTCGAGGGGGCAACCTCCTATGAGCAATCTCAATACAAATAACTTCACGGTGCCTTCATAGGTCTCAACGCACACTTATATACTAAGTCTAGGCACCAATACCATGGGTCAAAACCACGGGCCACTACAAACTATGGATCAACAATACTACGGGCGACTTACAAAGCATATGCGCCAACAACAATAACACAAACTATTGATCAACAAATACTATGGGACGACTTACAAAGCATATGCGTCCAACAACAACATACTAACAAAGTAAAGACATGGGTTCCTAACATCCCCTCCCCCTTAAAAAAAGCTTTGTCCTCAAAGCTTTAGATGTGGAAATTGTTGTTGAATCTAGAGTGGTTACCATGTAGCATCCTCTGGTTGCATGTCGTGCCACTAAATTAAGAACTTTGTGATAGAGCGAGAGCGAAGCTGACGCGTGCGCCGATTGAGGATGGCCTCTGGCTTCAAAAGGATGGATCCTTCATTATCCAGTTCAGGTAAAATCATTTGGACACTGATGTTGGTGCCAAGAACTTTCTTTAGACAAGAGACATGAAAGACTAGATGAATGTGGGAAGAAGGAGGAAGTTCCAATTTATAAGCAACGGACCCAATCTTCTGAAGAATCCGATATGGCCCATAGAGCTTTGGAGCGAGCTTATGACGCCCTTTGAGTTTCAAGGAGGATTGTTTGTATGGCTGGAGATGAAGAAAAACCATATCGCCGACTTGAAAACTGCGCTCAGAACGGTGCTAATCAGCTTGTTGCTTCATGCAATTTCTTGCCATGTGAAGATTGTCCCACAAAATGCGAAGAATCTGATCATTGTTTCCAAGGACCGTGTCAACTTCCTGAACTGGTGGGGGTGTATGGAAGAAGAGCTAGAGGTTCCTGACCATAGACTGCTTCATATGGGGTCATTTTAGAGGTGGTGTGGTAAGAGGTATTGTACCACCATTCAGTGAGAGGAAGCCACTTTGCCCACTGATGTTGTTGTTCCGAGGTGAATCAACGAAGATAAGTTTGCAAGAATTTATTGATAATTTCAGTCTGACCATCTGTTTGTGGGTGATACCCTGAACTCATCTTCAGTTTGGTGCCAGTGTGGCGAAATAGTTCTGTCCAAAAATGACTGGTGAAAGTCGCATCACGATCCAAGACAATGGAAGAAGGGATACCATGAAGACGAAAGATCTGGTCCAGGAAAATTTGAGCGATGGAGGAGGCTGTATAGGGATGGCTGAGAGCACAAAAATGACTATATTTGGGGAGGCGATCAACCACAATGAGAATCACTTTCTTCCCACCAGATTTAGGGAGCCCTTCAATGAAATCCATAGAAATATCTGTCCAAATCCGTGTAGGTATGGGAAAGGGTTCAAGCAATCCCGGAAGGAGTGTCGTTTCACCCTTATTGCACTGGAAGGTATCACATTCGGCCACCATCTGTTGAATTGTCCTTTTCATGCCCTGCCAAAAGAAGTTACACCGTGCTCGTTCATACGTTTTGAGGAACCCAGAGTGCCCTGCCGATGGAGAAGCATGGAGTTCATAGAAGATAGCCTATTGAAGATCTGTGCTCTGGGGAAGCACCAGACGACCCTTGTATCGCAGAGAATCACCATCCCAAGAGTAATGTGGTACAGCAGAAGGGTTGTTGGTCAAGCATTGGATGATTTGAGATAAGGAAGAGTCATTGACATAACCCTATTGAATAGATTGCAACCAATTTGTAACAGGCATAGAAATAGCTGAAAGAGAACCTTGGGAATCAAATGTGCGAGAAAGAGCATATGCCACAATATTGTCTTTACCCTTCTTGTAAGTGATCTCATAGTAATAACCCATGAGTTTGCTAACCCATTTCTATTGTGCCGGGGAGGAGACACGCTAGTCTAAGAAATATTTCAGATTCTGGTGATCAGTCTTAATGCAGAAATTATTTCCTAATAGGTACGGGCGCCACTTCTGTACTACATGCAAAATAGCCATCATTTCCTTCTCATAGGTAGAGGCAACTAAATTCTTACCTGAAAGGGCTTTGCTGGTGAACGCAATGGGGTGTTCATCTTGAAGGAGAACAGCACCAAGTCCATTGCCGCAAGCATCACTCTCAATAGTGAAGGGCTTGGAAAAATCGGGCATAGCTAGCACAGGTGTAGTACACATAGCTTGTTTTAGTTTGTCAAATGCACACTGAGCAGCAGGTGTCCATGTAAAAGCATCCTTTTTCAATAGAGTAGTTAATGGAGCTGCAATCTTCCCATAATCCTTGACAAACTTGCGGTAGTAGCCAATCAACCCCAAAAAACCATGAAAGCTCTTGAGTGTCTGAGGATGCGGCCAATTGTTCATGGCATCGATTTTGGAAGGATCCACGCGAACCCCATGTGCTAATATAATGTGCCCGAGATACTCAACTTCCTTCTGTCCAAAAACACATTTAGACTGCTTGGCATGGAGATGATGGTCAGAGAAAAGTTGCATGACAAGATCCAGATGTTGGAGATGTTCATCCCATGTTTTACTGTAGATGAGGATATCATCAAAGAATAACAGAATGAATTTCTGCAAGTAGGGTCGAAATATTTTATTCATTAAGGTCTGGAATGTGGAAGGAGCATTAGTGAGGCCAAAGGGCATGACCAAAAACTCATAATGGCCATCATGTGTGCAGAAAGTTGTTTTAGGGATATCATCCTCATGAACCCGAATTTGATGATACCCAGAACGAAGATCCAACTTGGAGAAAAAGTGAGCCCCATGAAGCTCATCAAGAAGCTCATCAACAACAAGAATTGGAAACTTATCCTTGATGGTGAGGTGATTAAGTGCTCGGAAGTCAATGCAGAGGCACCATGACCCATCTTTTTTGCGGACAAGAATAACTGGAGAAGAAAAGGAACTAGTGCTTGGGCGAATAATACCTTGCTTCAATAAGTCCCGAACGAGCATTTCAATCTTCATTTTTTGGTGGAATGGGTAGCGATAGGGCCTGATGTTGGGAGGAACACTTCCAGGAAAGAGATGAATACGATGGTCTTTTGGCCTGGAAGGTGGAAATCCCACTGGTTCAGCAAAGACACCTATATATCGATCCATAATTTGTTGTAGATCCAAAGGAGTAGCGGAGACCGCTGATGGTTGCATCTGAATGGAATGGATCTGAGCGATGACACCATGTGAATTCTTCTTGAGGAGTTTTTCCTTGTGATGAGAACTGATGATGCTGAGAGAACCTTGTTGTAATCCTGTCAATGTGTGTTTTTGTCCATTGAGGGAAAACTGCATCCAAAGTTCAGCAAAATCCCATAAGATAGGGCCAAGTGTGCATAGCCATTGAGCGCCCAAAACCACATCACATCCGCCTAAGGGCAAGGAAAACATGTCAGAGCGCAAGGTATAATCTCCCATAGAGATACACACATTTCGACACTTCCCTTTGCAAGGTAAGGTTCCCCCATTGGCAATCATGACTTCAAAGTTGGAGCAAGGATGGATAAAACAATCAGCTTGTTTGGCAATCCGAGGGTCAATGAAATTATGAGTGCTACCAGAATCAATGAGTATTGTAAGAGGAAGCTTCTTGAAGTAACCCCTGACCTGCATTGTTTGGGGGGTGGTGATTTCAACTAAAGCATGGAGAGATATCTCTGGTTGGTCATCCTGAGACGGAGGGTCAACAGGCGGTTCCTAAATGTCGACCGGAGCATCCAGTGTTTCTGGATCTTCGTCACCAATTTCAGAGGCAGGCGGAGACTCCACATCCAAGAGATAGAGCTTTTGCTAAACACATCTATGTCCCCAAGTGAACTTCTCATCACAATTATAGCAAAGCCCCTTTTCTCTACGTGCTTGCATCTCTGTTTCAGACAAATGCTTGATAGGAGTCGGTCGAGGAGCCTGTGGTATAGGTGGTCGCTGAGAACCCATATTTCGGAAGGGAACAAAAGTGGGATTGGAGCGTTTTTGGGCTGCAATCTTGTCTTCTGCCAACTTAGCCAACCCTAGGGCCTCCATCATTGTGGTGGGACAGAACATTTTGACCTCAGAGTGGATGGCATCCTTTAGACCACTAATAAAACAACTCCGATAGAAGTCATCAGACAATCCGTCGATGTGGTTGGCTAGGTTCTCAAATTCAGTTTGATATTCTCTCACAGTGCCAATTTGGTGAAGTTTCATGAGGGCTCTGATGAAGTCATCAAAAGCACTAGGACCAAATCGTTGCAAAAGGAGCTGGAAAAAGTCTGACCATTTGGGCTCTGGATGAGCCTCGATGTACCAACGGTACCATTGAAGAGCTTCCTGTTCTGAGTGAAAGGATGCCAGTGGAACTTTGTTGACATCAAAAGTATTATGCAGACTGAAATACTATTCTACACGATAGATCCATCCAGTTGGATCAGTACCATTGAAGCGAGGAAAATCAAGCTTCGGACCATGGAAATTGCTGGAAGAAGAGAACCCATTGTCTGATGAAGACTCGGACTGCCGTTTGTTGTTCATAGTTGAATGTTCAAGATGGAGGCCGATAAATTTTTCATCCAGATCCTGTAGTTTGGCTTGGATGGCTGCAAGTGCTTCTTCCATGATTTTTGCTCTTGCACGGGTGACAACCATAACTAGGAGTTTTTTTTTTTTTGACTGGGTAGGAAAACAAAAACAGGAACTGCTTCAGTAAGGAAAAATCTGGACTTGGGAAAAAATTTGAAGGGTAATTGGGATTTGACTAGGTTTTGGACACTGTCGACTAGACAGGGAAGCAAAAATGATGATTTCAGAAGTGGGGTGAAAGAATAGGAAAATTTGGCAGAGAAGGACAAAGAAGCAGAATTCAGAAAGGAACTCTGTGGTAAAATTTGAAGGTGATTGGGTGAAATTTGAGGAAATTATGGCAAACCCTAAAAATAGACAAATGTGGGGTTTTGGGCTTTGGGAAGGGGAATTGGGGATAGGGTCCTCAGGAATGAAATATGCAGAATGGGATGACAGGGGTTCCCCGAAAATTTCAAGGGAAACATAGTGAAAACGAGGGAGATATGGACAAAAAAATGAATTTTATACTTTTTTTTTTTTAACAGACTGGAGCGGCTATGGCTCGGAAGGGATCTGGAACAACGCCGAATGGATTGAAAACGACTGGATCTGAAATGGCACAGTAGTGATCAACAATAGTTCAGCTGAAAGTAGATATGGACCCCAGGTATGTGCGGCTTCCTAACAGTTCAGGGGTTTCACTCGGCCACCAATGTTGTCTGACGGCTTGCATATTGGGGCAGTACCCCTCACTCCATGGCTCAGGTAAAACTGATAACCGCTTTTCCACAAACAACAGCTCTTGGTTTACCTCACGGTTGGGAACTAGTCAATCAGGTAGGGGTCGTTGCCCTTTTCACTGGCAGGTCCTTTCAATGGGCCAGATACTTTGGGGTTCCTGTGGTACTCCTCCTAATGAGTTTTAGGGCTTATGCCCAAGTACTTCCCACAGTTAAGCGGATAGGGATTATTCCAAAATCCGAACCTGCAACAGATGCAAAAAAAAATTTGGCAGAAATTTCACCTAGCGAGCCCAAGAAAGTGCTCTGATACCAGATGTGATGCACCTGCAACAATTAATTAATACGAATATGCGAAATAGCAGAAATGACAGAACTCAGAATCACTTTTATATTGATCACAGGCCACTTTGAGGGGGCAACCTCCTATGAGCAAGCTCAATACAAATAACTTCACGGTGCCTTCATAGCTCTCGACACACACTTATATACTAAATCTAGGTGCCAATACCATGGGTCAAAACCATGGGCCACTACAAACTATGGATCAACAATACTACGGGCGACTTACAAAGAATATGCGCCAACAACAATAACACAAACTATTGATCAACAAATACTACGAGACGACTTACAAAGCATATGCGTCCAACAACAACATACTAACAAAGTAAATACATGGGTTCCTAACAGATCCAACAAGTATATCACTTCAATGAACACTTAATTTGGGACAAGAAAGACGCTTCAACCTTCTATTGTCAAATGCAAATTGATGATACAAAGTATACCTGACTTTGTGACATGCTCCTGCAACTTGATCCTGGGGTCCTGCTTTTCTCTGGCTTGGATATCTTCCATCATAATCTCCTCCAATGCAAGCTTCTCTTTAAAAGTCTCTTAATAACATTCATGTCTCTAACCCCTCTCTTTATTCTCCCTTGTATTTATAGTACAAGGGAAACAGTTCAGGTCGAGAGATGGTTATGGAGGAAGTTGGGGAAGTTGGAAAACCAACTGCAACTAATCCTCTTCGTGAAATGAATTAATTTTTAATCATCTTTTGAGGTGTACGCTACTATTGCTCAGTGAAGTAACGCTCAGGGCTCTACTATAGTGTTTGTAAACTAGCGCTCATCACTTTTTGAATGTTGAGCGCTACTCTGTTGAAGAGGAGTAGCGCTCATAAGGCTTGAGCGCTACTATTGTACACTAGAGTAGGGTACAGGCCATAGTCTATTGAAGTAGAGTAGCGCTCATGTCTCAAAATAATATTTTTAGGGTTTTTCCAGTCTTTCCAGGAGGTGGAGTAAGTCAAAGTCTCATCTAGGGTCAACATGCTCCTCCATCCAAGTTGTGCTTTTGTGTGATCAATAGCTCAAGGTGATCACAGATGGAGAGGTGCAGGTTTGACCTATAACAGATGCCCCCTAATGTGTGAGGTCAGAGGGAAACGATGGCCGAAATACATTATAATCCAAAGCCAGAGGAGGAGCAAGGAACCGCAGAAACGAGTCACAAGAACACCTGAAACAAAGATCAAGGTCAGCGAGCAATTACATTTTTTACATCACATAGATGTGCAGTGTGATACAACTGATCTCTGATACATAACAAGGAGATGTATATATAATATGGCCACTTGGAATACAAGCGTGGGTCCATATCAAACTGAGAGATCATAGCCATAACAACAAACTGGATCTATGTCTCATGGAGAGCCGAATATAAGTGAGGCTCAGTCTTGCACAACTTGGGTGATAACAGAATGAGGTACTGTCATCCAAAATCCCAAGGTCTTCATCCAAAACAATGCTAGGTACAAACCCTAACCATGTGAATAGATGAGATAACAGTCGAACATGGGGGGTATCGTTTGATTACTAGTCATTAATGTATACCATTAACAAACACGAGTACTTCCACCAATAACGATGATGGGGCCCAAGGTACCAAGTACGATCCGCCAAGTGTGAATAGATGGACTTGGAGTCGAACACTTGGGGATCCTATCGAAGAAGAGACATTGATGTATTCTCAACATTCAACAGTGAGAAAAATTGCCACTGGTGACTGCAATCTCCAAGGTACTAACCGAAACTCTAAACTTCATTCCCAGAATAAAATGAGTTGATGTCGATGGGAAGAAGTTCATTGGAAGGGAGGCCTTAAGGCATCCTCCATCATCCAACTCGAGGAACACTCAACTGGTATGAGCTGATATGGAACAAGACTGACACTAGGATGGCCGACACATGAGGTCAAGGTAAACTGCAGAATGGCCGACAGAGGGTATATCCTTGAACAGTGAGCATGACACAAAGTGACTCAGGAAATTTCCTACATAATGGGGTAAATGATAAGCCTGAAATGTAAGAGACATTATCAGACCCTCCATATGGTTGGAAGAATAACCAACCAGGGGAGTAAACAACTCGGAGATCAGGTTCACCCTGAGGTCAAAAACTAAACCCAACCAACAAGATAGACTCAAGTAGGTGCTGTGTTCAAGGATAGAACTGACTGAACTGCCTTTGACATTGAAGATATGACACATCTTTCCCATCCTTTATTCTTTTTAGATAAAAGAATACCTTTCTTGTTGTTTTAATGAGTCCAAGAAAGAATGAAAACTCAATAGATCCAACCATGTAAAAAGTTTAATGAGCCCATGGGAGGAAGACTCAAGACCTTCTTCATTGTTTACAGAGTTCGAAGAAGAGATAGAAGATTACTCTATATTACTGATCTCTAGATTTTAATATCGAGCCGAAATTTTTTCTTGCTCGTCGGTGTTTTCAATTTTAAGGAGTCTGAAAAACTTAAACAATAACTCCATATATGTGCTCGTGGATTTTAATATCGAGCCCAAGCAGATTAATGCTCGCCGGTGTTTTCCTGTTTATAGAGTCTGAAAAACTTAAACAATCCTCTTTTCACCTATCCGTGGATTTTATATCGAGCCCGGATTGGTCTGTGCTTGGTGGTGTTTTCTTCTTTATAGAGTTGAAAAACTTAAATAGTCCTCTACTTACCCTCTCGTGGATTTCACATCGAGCCCGAGTAGGTGAATGCTCGCTTAGTATTTTCATGTTTAGAGAGCCTGAAAACCCTAAAGAAAAGGCTCCAAAAGGTCTTTTTTCGTGCAGTTAGTCTCCTCCCCAGAAAAAGTATAAAACAAAGGGAGAAGAACTCTTCTAGTGCATACAGAAGTATACCTAAAGTATACCTTTTCCATAGTTAATCCACCTAGGCCCAGAAAAGGGATAATTCTATAGTCCAAACAAGAGCTTAAAATGACTTAAAGGTCAGGTTCTGGGATCATAGCTTCATAATCTGCCAAAACTAGGTCTTCAACAACATATTAGTAAACGTGACAAAAATCTCAAATGATATATGAATTTGAACTTTTAACTAGTTGACAAGGTTTAACATCGAGAATTTTAAACTTAGGAGATCGATCCTACAAAAATTTAAAGAAAAATGAGAGCTGGATAAGTGAACATTAGAATTACACCATATGTATGTTTCAATTGATTAATTAGTTGATTTTGATAAAATTTTGAAACTATGGAGAACTAAACAATGGTGGGTAAAAATTAAAATCCAATTCATATATATAGTTTCATTTTAAAACTCAATTTCCAGTTTCTTTTTGTAGGGCAAAGATTTGGGGCAAACTTGGCATTTTCAAATCTCCGTGGCGATCAAATCAAGCATCCAAACACCGTTCTTCTTCCACCAAGTGAGTTAGAAACTTCCCCACTTGCATTTTTATGGTTTAGTTTTTATTTTTTGAGCCAAAAACTGCTTGCCAGGCAATGCTCACAACTTCTATTGCGCAGGCACTACTGTGTAACAAGAGCAGTAGCGTGTAAAGGAGATGAGCACTACTATGCTCATACAGAGTAGCACCCATACGTTACTGTGTAGTATACACAGTAGCGCTCAAGCCTGAAAACTTAAAAACAAGCGCCGAGATTAAAAAAATTGTCATTTTTTGTGCAAGATGGTTCTTCAATGGAGGGAGAGAGAACATGAGGACATGATAGGCTGGCCATGCAAGACCCAGCCACTCTCCATGCTCTCCGAAGATGCAGTTTATTGAAGTTTTACCGAACCGTAAACATGAGGGCCCTAAACAAATTATTTCGAAGACTTATTCAGTACTGGGATGTGGATACCAATACTTTTGTCATCCGTGGGAAAACTTTGGAGCTTACAGTTGATGATATTTATTTCATTACTAGTCTCTCACGGAGGGGAGATGTAATAAATCTGAAAGGGTCTTCTCATGTGGGCATAAGGTCTGTGCAAGAGTACTTGAATACATATTGTGTGGCTGGAGCTGAGAAATCAGGAAGCCAAATCTTGATTTCTACCATTGAAGGCCTCCCCTTGAAGGTGATAATGAGTATGATTAACTGAGTGGCAGGTAGTGCCTCACCACACCTAGCTTCCAGGCACTCTATGCATGTTGGTGTACAATGCTTACACGGTCATGTATACGATTGGTGTACTAGTTTATTGGCGAGCATGAAAGCTCAATTGACAGGTTGTAAATCTGGCACAATGAAGAATTTTGGGTATGGTAGCATTTTGTGTACTGTCTTCTTTGAGAGGATGTCTGCTATTAGTTTGGGGATGCCTCTACCTCAGGTTAACCCCTGTGAGCCCAGACTAGGCCGTTGGGGTGACATATTCCTCTGCCAGGGTGGTGGGGAAAGTCACTACTGTTATCATACTGATGATTTCTTGGGGTGGTGGGAGAGGTAAGTGCCCGCCTTCAAGCAGTTTCCATATGCTGGATTGGATTTCCGTCATGATCCGGAACTGGTGCTTCCTCTAGGTGGAGCCTGGGGAGATATTGGTATGTTTAATTTTGAGAATTATTTAATTTTTTCAAACTTTTCAAGTATTTGATTTTTATGAATGAATTTTGAAGTATTAAACAAGTGTCATATGCAGATATTGGGCCTGTCTGTCCCAAGGGACATCCTACCATCTTTGTGAGGCCAGCTGATATTACTGCAGCAGATGCTATGTTGGGGACCATAGAGAGAAAAGTGAGTCGGTTTACTCATGAAGTTCCTGCATGCCGTATGGATCAGATACCTATTGATATGCAGGAAGATGTAGTTGGGGTGCCCCCAACATGGCTTAGGGTGCTGCGGAAGATAGCTAGGCTAGTCATATGTTATCGCAATGCAGTAGATGATGATGAGGTCCCTCCTTCTCCATAAGAGAGGGATACATTCTATGTATATTTTTGAGGCTACTATGCCCAGTTTTGTACTTTTATGACATGACTTGATAGACTTGTGATCCAAAACTCATATATTTTTTGATACAGTATCGGTTATTTACATATGTATGTGCTTGAATTTTATGTGTGAAATGTTGTTTATGAAAGTGTATGATACAAATGCCAGTCTAGCACATAGTTTGATAATGAATCAGCTAATGCATTTAAATTTCTTGGAATGTGTTCATATATAAAAGAATCAAACTATCTTTCCAATAGTCTAACTCATAGAAACTAATGTAGCAATCCAGGATCTCTAATCTGCTAGACACCTATTAACTGAAATACAATTAGTTGTGAGTCAAGTCTTACCTCCAAATGTGAAATGCCATGACTGAGAGCATCTCGGAGAAGGTCTATAACTGCACTGTATTCAACCACGTTATTTGTGGTGGGACCCAAACAAACCCCCCCCGAAGAGACAAGTTGGCCAGCGGGTGAGTAAATGACCCAAGCTGATGCAGCCAACTGACAGGTGTGGTGACTAGCACCATCAGCAAATCCTAAGAAATGTTCAGTCAACATATGCTACACAAAACGAAAAACACACAGAAGATTAACTAACAAGCATAATGAAAACTAGCTCTACAAAAATATACAACTATGTTACAAGAAAAAGTATGTCAGTCTAAGCATAGTACTTCTTTAGGTAGAGCCCATTTCTAGGCTCGGCCAACTTATTACCTTTGTAATCTATTAGTTCATAGGCACCTTTCTTCAGTACTTTGGAAATTATATAAGTTCCGAGCCACCTGGACTTGAATTTGCCAGGTCCTAGGGGTTCTTTGTCTTGATCCCAAAGTAGGACCAAGTCTCCTTCAAGGAAAACCCTAGGTCTAATAGACTTGTCATACTGTCCTTTGACTCATTTTTTGTGGACTTCATTTGTTGTGAGCGCGTCGTGGCACTGTTCATCTAGATGTTCTAAGTGTAACAAACGTTCTTCTAGTATTGAAGTATCCGGTAGTAACTGAACGGCTAGTTTTAGCAAAGGAATCTCGCATTCAATTGATACGACTGCTTCTATCCCATGTACAAGTTGGAAGGGAGAGAATCCGGTAGCAGTCTTAACGTTAGCTCGGTAAGCCCAAAGAGCCGGGTACATCATGATGTGCCAGTTATTTCAACTGGCATTAACAGTTCTTTGCAATATAACCTTTAAAGTTTTGTTCACTACTTCGACTTGTCCATTCACCTGTGGATAGTATGAAGACGAATGTTCTTGTCAAAAACCAAGCATTGTATACAACTCGGTCATCATGCTATTCTGGAAATGACTTCCATGATCAGTCACTATCTCTTTAGGTATGCCAAACCGTGCAATAATCTGATAAACATGAAATAAGCAGCAGTTTCTCAATCTACCTTGACAGTAGGCATTGCCTCCGCCCACTTAGTAAAGTAGTCAATGGTAACGATGATGTAATGATGTCCTCCAGCCGAAACTGGATTGCAAGTCATGTAATCAACCCCCCATTTTGTGAAGGGACCTGTTGTAATCACAAGATGAAGAGGAGATGGGTGTGCCCTCATTTTCTTAGTGAAAACCTGACATGGACGACAACGTTTCATGGCTTCTACACAATCTTTAAAGATCGTGGGACAAAAATATCTGGCACGCAGTATCTTATGAGCTATTGCCAACCCGGAAAGATGTCCCCCGCAAGCTCCATTGTGGGCATCATTTAATATTGCTTCGGCTTCTTCTCAAGTTAAGCAACGTCGTAAAATTGAATCTACCCCACGTCGATACAAAGTATCTGAGATGATGAGGTAGTTCTTCGCATGGATTTTGAGCTTGCGTCGCTCTTCTCAAGAAGAAGTAGTAGGACACCTCAAAGTTTGGAGATATACTAAGATATTCCCATACCATAGGTCAAAGGAAGCAATGAGGAAGATATGTTCATATGGGAAAGATGATTCTTCCTCAACGTACTCTAGGTCACTTGGAAACTCTGAGATTAGCTCAGCGAACACTAGTGATTTCTTCGACTTGGCCGATTGGAAGACCAAATAGAACTCCTGTAGGATTACAATCCATTATTATATTTCCCATCGATGATTCGTCAGGTGAGAACGTACTGGAAAGGATTGACTTCTGCTATCATAGTAGTAGTTCGTAAAATTATATAGTGATGAAGCCTCTGTACCACATAGACCGCGGCAAGTGCTAACTTCTCAACGTGCGAATATTTAACCTTAGGGGCTATCAATGCATGAGAAAGATAGTAGATAACATGCTCTTGGAGTGTATAGTCTTCCTGAACTAATACTATACCAATTGTATTAAGAGACGCTGCCAGATATAAAAGAAAATATTTTGTGTAGTCTGGCGGGCTCAACAAGGGTGCTGAAAGAAGTGCCTTTTTTAATGTTTCAAAGGATGCTTGAGCAGCCTCGTCCCACACAAAGTAGGAGTCTTGTTTGAGTAGCCTCATAAAACCTTTAGTAATTTTAGCATAGTTTATGATGAATCGCCGTAATAAATTAGACATGCCTTGCAGACTTTGGAGTTGTCATAAGGTATGAGGAGGAGGCAGATTTACAATCGCCTCTACTTTCAGCGGGTCGACCATTATGCCACGACTGGAGACAATGAAGCCCAGTAGACGTCTCGATTCAACACAGAACACACACTTATTAGGATTCAAATTAATCTTATATTTTCTGCATCTTTCAAACACCTGTCTAAGATGAGATGGATGATCCCATCTCTTTCGAGATCGCGCTGGGAGATCATCCAAGTAAGGTTCTACTATGTGTTTGATATCATGAAAAGCGAAATTCATCGCACATTGGAAGGTAGCTCCAGAATTCTTCAAGCTAAATGGAATCTTCCAGTAAGCGAAGGTTCCCCACAGGAAAATGAAAGTTGTTTTATGCTGATCCTCGGGTTTTATTTGTATTTGATTGTATCCCGAAAATCGGTCCATGAAAGAGAACATCTCATGTCCCACACAAGCATCTATGATTTGATTGATAAACGGTGTAGGATAGTTATCTTTCGGACAAGCTTTGTTCAAGTCCCGAAAGTCAGTACAGACTCTAATGGTAGCTTGCTTCTTATAAACTGGAATGGGGTTTGAAACCCATTCCGTCATGTCAATCGGATAGATGAAACAGGATTTAAGCAATTTTTCAACCTCTGCCTTGATGGTGGCCACTTTTCTAGGGTTCACAGGATGGATCTTTTGTCTCACAGGTTTTGCGTTAGGGTATGTCGTGATGACATGCTCCATGATGGCTGGGTCTATACCTGGCATCTCCTCATATGACCAGGAAAAAATGTCATGGAATTCTTTAAACGTTTTGTATACAGAGCGATCTCTTCTGGAGAATAGTCTGCACCAACAAAAATGTTTTCCATGACCCCGGGTTTGGTGTAAATGTTAATCAGAATTGTTCTCGATATGTTAGCCATATTTCCCTCACCATAAACAGATCTCGAAGTAGAAGGAAAAGATGACAAATCAATAAATCCACCGGATCTCATAGGGAATTCCCCTCTCTCAATCCTGTCTAGATCTAGAAGCATGTAGGACCTGTGATGCATATGTTCCCATGGTTGGTCCAGGCCCATCATGACTTCTAAGATGGCTTCATCAGATGGAAAAACCATGTCTAAACAATCGAACGAGTGAGTAGAATTGAGTGACCATGCCAGAGCATAGTCCATATCTGACTCAGTAGAGACTGGAAGAGTCATGATATGTTCCGTTGCAGCATTTTGTGCTTCCATATAGGCCACTTTTGCAATGGATGGAGGCACAGAAGGTTCTGACGTAGTGGGAAGGATCCAAGTATCAGTTCTTAAACCAACCGTGAATGTTTCGGTAGAAGTACCCACATCAGAACGCATAAAAAGAATAGGGGAGGGGAGGTCGAAAGTACCTATTAACGACCCGTAAAGTCCTGCTCCTAAACTCTCATTAACCGGGGCAGTTTGATCAACTAAGGGAATTGTGGTCTCTGAAGAAGTCTGGCTGTTTCTCTGAGTAAAAGAAAGTTGATCGACTGTAACGACCTTACCTTCAAATGGGAACATAACAACTCGAAAAACTGCCGATGCAATAGCTCACATGGCATATGTCCAACTCCTGCCTAATAACATATTGTAATCAAGAAGAGCATCCAGAACTTCTACTTCTACAGCAACTATCTTATCGGCCAATGTGACATCAAATGATGGAAAAACCCCATGTGGACGGAAAGTCCTGCCATCAAATGTAGTAAGTAGTGTGTTAGAAGGGGCTAACTCGGGGGAACCCAAAGCTTTCCAACAGGAAATTGACATTACGCAGGTCGATACGCCCTCATCTATGACAGCTCGTCTGATGGTCATTGGGCCATGGATGACTTCGATTTGAAGAGCAATGTGGTAGGGCAACCAATATTTGATATCAGCCATATCAAATCGTGCAGACATGTTAGAGGATTCCATACTTCCAATAGCTGCCAGAAGTGCATTCCGTTGTAAAGGACAACTTTGCAAGACTTCTAAGGTAGACATTGCACAAGGGGTCTCGGCTAAATCTTCAACCACATTGTAGTTGGAGGCTTCCCGAGTGTTGGGATTGTGCGATGCCCGTTTCAAGACACCTTTCGGGATCTTGGGCATTGGGTCCACAGGTATGTCGAGTGGAGTGGAGGATTCTGGAATCTCTTTATCCTTTTTCTGTGTGTCCGGGGTATAATTCTTGGCTCTCGTTTGTAAGAGTGCATCCGAATTAACCATGTTAATACAAGTTTGATCAACCGTAGCATGTGTAGTGCCCCCAGTGTTGGAGGTGCCAGAAGCTGAGCTCTGCCCCTTAAGGAATGGATCTTTCAGTACGGTAGGCTTCTTTTCTTGTAATAGCTTCTGGGCTTCTTCAAGCAGAGGGCATTGGTGAGTAAAGTGGTCCTGCTTGCAAAGTTTACAAGGGAACTTAACCTTATTTTTCTCTTTGTTACCCTCCTTGGCATTCTCTTTTTTGGGCTTCTGATGGTTCCCCTCTCCTTTCTTGCCCTTTGTTTTGTTATTGGGCTTCTGAGGGCCCTTTTGATTGTTCTAAACCTGGTTGACAGATTCAGAAGTAGAAGGAGAGGTTGTGACGGAAGAAACTTCTGCAGTCGATTGTTTGACAGATAAGGCATGAACCTGTTTGGTCAATGCTTCGAAAGCTGCAAAGTCAACTGAACCCACTATGCTGTCAGCATGTGGTCTAGGTTTAGGTCTACTCAAATTAGTATTCAATCGCGGTGCATCAAGTATGATCTCATACAGTAACCCAGATTGTGCGTAAACGAGATCTAACTGCTGGGTCCATAGGATGGCTTCTTCCTCGTTAGACATTCCAGACGTAGCTACTTCCTTAGAAATGTAAGGAAGGAGTGATTTCAAATACCACTCAAGAAGGAATTCTGGAGGTATGTTGGCTTTAATGAGCCTCTTCTGTCTTCGCCACTCCTGAATGTGATCAGATAAATTAGTGGCTTTATTTTTCCTAAATGTAGACAAAAGGTCTGTTCCGGCATCATACCGAACAGGAAGCTGGAAGTGATTCAAAAAGACAGTCGCGAGATCCCCAAAATTAAAGAATGTAGCTGCAGGCAACTCAATGTACCATTTGGCTGCAGCACCGGTTAAAGTCCTTTGGAACAGTCTCAATCTAATGGAATCTTCATTTAATGAGTTTGAGGAGCACCATAAATGGAAAGTAGTGACATGGTCACCAGGGTCTTCACCTGTTTTGCCTTCAAAATTTGGAATGTTCGAAGGTAACTTGGTAGGAACTGGTGGCCATGTAGTGTTATGATACACTAGATCGTTGGTCAGCTTGGAAAGATCTAGCAAATTTAAAGTTGCCAGAAATGGTAAACGAGGCCGGTAAGACGGTACTTGATAAGCTGGGGTTGAAAAAGGGGAACCACCCATAGTTTGACCCGTGAATTGCTGGTAGGGGTTGCCCCCAGCCGTCTGCTAGTAGGGGTTACCCCCAACCATCTATTGGTAAGGGTTTCCCCCAGCCATCTGCTGATAGGGGTTTCCACCTACCATCTGTTGATAGGAATTGCCGCTAGCTACTTGTTGGTAGGGGTTCCCCCCTGCCATCTGTTGTTGCGCGAAAGTATTATTGAAATTTCCCCACCCATATGAAAGTGGGTTAGTGCTCTGTGGGTTCGTCCACTGTGGCTGGGTGTTAGCCTCGCCATATTGCTGGTTAAAAATATTACCCCCTCCTCCTGAAAATAAGGAAAAAGGGACGTTACCTGCAGGCATATTACCTTGATTCATGTTGGGACCTGCAAAGGTATTGAAACCAGTGGTAGCTGACGTAGACAGTGCGGTCATGGTACTCATGACAAGCACAGGTGCAGAAGCACTTGGCCCTACAGCGGGTGTGGAAATCCAAGAGCGGGTGTGGAAATCCAAGTACTGGGTATATGATATAACGGTTGAAACACAGGAGGTGGCACTAAATTGGCTGTACTGCTAGGTCCAACAGTAGGTGTAGAGGTAGATGCCATAGTTGTTGAACTCGGCATACCTAACGTACTAGTATTAAAACTAAAGGACGGAGTGGACACAGAGGTTTTCTGTGCCGAACTCAGTGTAGCAGTAAAAGGAGGATTTACAGTGTTAGTGTTCATACCTATGGTGGGAGTTTGTGGAACTCCCTGTTCACCTCCTAGAGTAGACATAAAATGTCTAGGCAAGAAATTATATGCACTATAATCGTGCTGCTAGAAACCAACGGGTAATAGAAGCGGATTTCTACGATTAGTCATAGGAGGATTAAAGGGAGTGTTGTACTCCGCAGAAGTAAGATCTTCAATCTCAACTGAACTAAAATGTCGTTGATCTGGATTACCCGATTGTGCAGTTTTGGTTTCTCAGGAACCTCTATTTCAGGGTTTTCTATTGCAGTTTTTTGTTCTTCAGGAAACTCAACTTCAAGAGGTAGTTCCTCAGGAATTTCTATTTCAAGATTTTCTGTTGTAAAAATTTCCTCAGGAAGTTCTATTTCAGGAATGGTTTCCGAAGGAACACTGGGGTTTACCCGTTGTCATCTAGCTGGCAGTAATGGTTCTGTTCTAAGTGGCAGAAGGTTTTGAATCCTTCTCGATCTACGAAGTTCTTGGTTCTCCACGATTATATATAAGAATAAAACTAGAAAACCTAGTGGCCACTAAGACTAGGGGGAAAACAACATGCCAACTAAAAAGTCCTAAGTATGCAAACCAAGCAAACAAGATGCCTTCCGGAGAAGAGTTTGGGATGATGAGGGACCAGAACAGATCAATGAAGGATGAAGAACAGTTACCCGGGGTTCACAATACAATGACTAAGGGTGCAAGCGCTGGAATCACCCAACCGCCCTCCCAAAGACCTGCAAGGGATTTCCTCCCACGTCTGTCCTAGGTACAACAGATATACCCTCCGATGTCACCTGTGTATGAACCTATGGTCAGATACTCAGGATACCACAACACCAAAAAATCCTGGGGGAACAGTCTCTGGTCAAATTAGGAGGTGTGGGCAGGGTAACTGAGCCCGAAACTCAAAAGAGTCCCCAAACGTGATCCAATCCTGGTATATGCTCAAAACAGAAAGTAGGAGGAGTATTCCCAACAATCTGATCTCACAAGACTTACTGCATAGATCCCAGGCAAGCTTTGAGTGAAGTGGATTTACCTGTGATAGTCGAACTATGATTTTTGCGTAATGTGTGATCTTGAGTGGTTTAAGGTGATTTAAACTCAAGATCCTAACCAACACTAGTTGGTGTAGTGTATCCCTAAAAAAGAAAAATTGTTTCTATTTAATTTTATTAAAGATTTTTTAGGGCTGTTATTACTCAAAAGGTAGTGCGTTTGTGTGGCATGGTTGCAACAGAAAAGCAAGAGTGCATAAATTCTAACTTTTAACAGCAAAACTTTTATATTTTATTTTTTCATTTAAAATTCTTTCCAAACTGAAAAAACTGAGCAAATCTAATTAAATTTCTTTTTTGTTTTCTTTTGAAATTGTACACAAAATAATCTCCGCTATCTTGTAACAAATATAAGCCTTATTAATCTTAAGCTACCAAATTTTTTGTTTTTTCTGTTATTATAAACGAAAAAGAGGTATAAACATGGAAAGCAAATAAGACTTGTGTGCAATGTGTACGTATGGCTAAAAATGGTTCCTAAGCTTACAGCTATCAAGGCACTAGCTCAACAAAGACTTGTCCTACAGGTTTTTTGCAAAAGAAAAAGCCTTCATACTCGGAAACAAAGTGGGGTGAAAACAAAGGAGAAAGATACTTAAAACTGGGAATCCAACACAAGAGGACTGACCCAAAGCATCAAACCCTAACAAGACCACTAACCAAGCTAACAACCACCGTACTAATACAAGGACTGAGAAATGAATCAGCCTAAAGCACTTTAAACACACTTGAAACCAGAAAAGACAAAAAGTCAAAGAAGGTTGGAAATCAACAAGTTCGGAAGACACCCTAAAGGCTCCAAAACATACCAAACCCTAAAACAAAGGATAAGATAGGTAAAGAGCAAACAAATGTTGCTACAAACAGTGAATGCAAAAGCATACAGGTTTGTAAATCAGCAACATACAGTTAGGGCAAGAATAAGTGGAAGTGTTCACCAAAGAACAAAGCCTAGTCTTCCAAAAGAGTTATAAATAGTCCAAACATTCCACAAGTAAGCAAGTGATCTAAAGATGGTAAAAAGACTCAAAGAAAGGTTCTAAGACTCAAAGAAAAGTTATAAACCTCAAATACCAGTCAAGGAGATCTAAAAACAAAGTCAGAAGACCACCAAAAAGGCAGAAAACTCAAACAAACCACTAACAGAAGGCTACAGGAATATACCCTACTGTGCAGTAGGGAAACTAGTGCTTCTGAAGAGATGGGCGCTACTGTATGTATAGCAAAGTAGCGTATGGGCGCTACTATATGTATAACAAAGTAGCGCTCAGGTCTTAAAAAGTTAAAAACTGACTTTGAAAAGATGCAAAAAGACTGATTGAAACAGAGAAAAACAAGCAGGGGGGTACCTACAGGGTCTCTCAGCACATAAAAGGAGTTGAAATGGTTATGGGAAGACAAACAAGAAAGGTTTCCTACAGCAAAAACACAATTATCCCGAGCAGAGTCACCAGTCTGTTGGTGGGAAAAACTACCCTATAGTAAGGAAACGGATACTATCAACTGAAAGGGGATGACAGGTAAGCATATTAACTATGTTACAGAGATGTTCATAAAAGGAAATAGGTTATAGGTCTTGAGAACATACCTTTCGAATGACGTTCGATCCTAGCTCTTATTCGATCTTGCGCTCGATCCTCAAGTCAACCTCCTGTTCAATAAACCTGCAATACAAGTACCTTTCTCAGCATATCTTGGATAATATATAATGATGAAAAAGACAAAGCAACTTAAACATCCAATATTAACGAAAGCAGATCCAAACAAGTATATCACTTCAATGAACACTTAATTTGGGACAAGAAAGACGCTTCAACCTTCTATTGTCAAATGAAAATTGATGATACAAAGTATACCAGAGTTTGTGACATGCTCCTGCAACTTGATCCTGGGGTCCTGCTCTTCTCTAGCTTGGATATCTTCTAGCATAATCTCCTCCAATGTAAGCTTCTCTTTAAAAGTCTCTTAATAACATTCATGTCTCTAACCCCTCTCTTTATTCTCCCTTGTATTTATAGCACAAGGGAAACAGTTCAGGTCGAGAGATGGTTATGGAAGAAGTTGGGGAAGTTGGAAAACCAACTACAACTAATCCTCTTCGTGAAATTAATTATTTTTTAATCATCTTTTGAGGTGTACGCTAGTATTGCTCAGTGAAGTAGCGCTCAGGGCGCTACTATAGTGTTTGTAAACTAGCGCTCATCACTTTTTGAATGTTGAGCGCTACTCTGTTGAAGAGGAGTAGCGCTCATGAGGCTTGAGCGCTACTATTGTACATTGGAGTAGGGTACAGGAACTATTCTATTGAATTAGAGTAGCGCTCATGTCTCAAAATGATATTTTTAGGGTTTTTCCAGTCTTGCCAGGAGGTGGAGTAAATAAAAGTCTCATCTAGGTTCAACATGCTCCTCCATCAAAGTTGTCCTTTTGTGTGATCAACATCTCAAGGTGATCACGGACGGAGAGGTGCAGGTTTGACCTATAACAGCTGCCCAAACTTGATCTGAAGCATTAGTCTCTAGAATGAATGGGAGATCTGGAACTGGAAAAGATAAGGGAGGAAGCTTCTGAATATTTATTTTGATTCTTCTGACTGTATCAGTCATTTCTGCTGTCCACTTTGTTCACGGATTTAACCTTTTCTGCAACAACTTTGTGTCTTTTGCTTGTGCTTGATAGAACTGTATGATATAGTTCAAACAACCAAGAAATCGTTGTACTTGCTTAATATCCTACAACTTATTAGGGAATTCTAAAAGTTTTTGCAAAACATGCGGTTGCAGAATTATTTTCCCTTGGGAAATCTAGAGTCCTAAGAACTCAATAGATGTTTTTGCAACAACAAACTTATCTGAGGCTACTGAAAGAGCAATCCCATGTTTAAATACAAATTTATAAAACTACTCTAGATGCACCTTATGCTCTACAACATCCCTACTAAAAATGAGTAAATCATCAATATATACAATAATAAAATCTAAATCGCGAAAAATGTCTTCCATCCTTTTTTGGAATTCTGATGGAGCATTTTTCAGGCCAAAAGGCATGACTGTCCACTGATATTGGCCATGAGGAAGTACAAATGTAGTCTTATACCTATCTTCTGGTGTCATGCCAATTTGCCAAAATCCGCTTCTAAGATCAAATTTACTAAAGACATTTGCCTTTGCAATTTTAGACAGAATTAAATCTTTATGAGGCAAAGGATACTTGATTGGTTCTAAAGCTTTATTTAATTCTCCATAATTGACTACCAACCTTTTCTTTCCTCTTTTTTGCTCAGAATGCTTGTTGACGTAGAATGCTGGGCATGCCCATACGCTTTTACAAGGTTCAATCACCTTTCTGTCTAGCAGCTGTTGTATCTCCTCTTTGCAGGCTTGCTGCTCTGTTGGGCTCATGTTATTTGCTGATGCTTTTTGGGGCTTGATCTCTACATTGTGCTTATATGGGAGAGTGACATAATATTTTTCTCTTTTCTAGAAAGCATCTGGATGATCAGAAGTACAATCTGTCTTCAACTTTTGTATTATGTCTGCAAGGATCTCTTGACCATGGAGGTCTACATGTTTGACTATTTTCTTGATTTTGGCCAGCTCTCTGATTGATTCTTCAACAATGTCTGGCTTTTCAGGAGAGATTCTGATAATGAAATCAAACTTTTCTGGAATAGAAGTCATAATTCCTTGAACTGTGAAATCAACTAAATCTTCTCTAACTACCATGGGTAGTTGTTTCTTAACAAAATCTTGTCCTAAAAGAATGTATGCTCCTGTGTCTAGACAATATAATGTAACATATGTTTTGGATTTTCCCAATAAGATAGGAAAATCTGGAGCAATAAACTTAACTTTGATGAGCTCTTTATTGACTGCTCAGAAATGTATGGAAATAGGTTGCCAAAAATATTCTGGAATAGCTTTATATTTGCAACTGCTATTCATAGCGCCTGTATCTACTTGGGCGTCTATTTCATAATCTTTATACCCTTCTGTTTTGATATGAACGGTGATGACCATTCTATCACCCAAACTCTTTTGTTCAGGAAATGATTCTGGTTAAGGGGTTGGTTCTGAAACTGGGGTAAAGCTGTGGGCTTTGCTCAATCTAAGCTGAATATATTCAGAATTCAACTCATCTAGCTAGTGTAAGGATTCTTGAATACAAGTAGCTAGATTGGGTAACTGCTCTCTGTCCCTTTTGATTTTATTTTCATAAAAGACAATTTTTCGAAGTAACTTGGCTTCGTCGGGATCCGAGCATTCATGAGTATAATCTGATTGCTGTGAGTCTGGAAACTTCTTTTTCAATTCATCAATTTCTCCTTGTATTCTTCTCCTAATGATGATGAGACCAGGTGAGAGATTTTCCTTTCTTTTTTCTAGCTCTTCTATCTGAATTTTTATAGAAGCAATCGAGAACATAAAACAATTGCTGATAAAAGTTATGTCATCATCATAACTGTCAGAGTTAATAGAAAGCTTTTGGATATCTAACTCATCTAACTCAGATTCATATTCAGAGTCACTAGTTGACTCATGGACAGAGAAACCTGCATCATCGGTTTGCAATGTTGGGACTAAATCCCAATTAGCAGGATTGTATTCAGTGGTAAAAATCTCACAAAGCTTATTCTGAAACTTTGTCTTTCTATTGGGACATTTATTTGCCCAATGTCCTGGTTTGCCACAAATATAACAAGTAGACTTTCTGAGTGGTTGAGTCCTTTTTTTTAAGACAAACCTATTCTGTTTATGTGGAAAGAAAGATTTATTTGGGTAATAGGAAATTTTTCGAGAGGAGGACTGGAATTTAGGACGGTGTTGTGAATAGGTTTTGTTGGAGTTTCTAGAATGGAAATTGCATGTAGATGCAGATGCCTTATGAGGACGAGGTTTAAAACAACCATAACTGGCAGTTTCACGAAACTGCTGATAGGCAGACTGAGAAACAAAATTTGTTTTTTGAGATTTTTCTGTGTTTTCAGGGCGACACATTCTTTTTGGAGAGCTGTCAATATATGTTGGTGTAGACCAACAAGGGAGAGGTATTCAATCTTTACCGATGATCAGATAAATATGTATTGACAAGAATTGGAATATTATCAAGAAGAGAGGAAAGATAATGGTGGAGATAAGCTACATTTTGATGATTAGTGATTTTGTATAGCATAGGTTGCATAGTGCAAAAATATTCTTGAAGTAGATTAATGTCACAAAGCTTCTGAGACATAAACAATTGGGTTGTATGGGATGCATCGGGAGGTAAAGCTCCTAGAAATTCATGAGCTAAGGCTTGAAAAAGAGCTTCTAAAGGATCGTTATCCTCAATAAGATGTGCTTTTTCTTCTTCAGATAATTTTTCCCACTATAGCTTTGCAATATCGGTGAATGACCATGTGAGCTATGTAGCAATTTCTTTCAATGATGCTTTTGTTTCTGCTTTTCGCTAAAATGCCCAAGCATTAATCTTTTGGAACAGATTTAGAATCTGATCATTTTCCATGCAATCAAAATTTATAATCAATGTATTTCCAAATCCTTTGGACAAATCTTTGGAGTCAATCTGGATATCAACATTTTTTAACTCATTTGTCCATTTGGTGAATGGACCGCGGAACTTATCATGGTTGATGTCTCTGCCAGAAACCCTTCGTGCTTGATTCTAGAAGAAATGAGATTCAACTCGATTTCATTTGGGGTTAGAGATTTCACCCATTTTTTAATCCATAGAAATAGCAGAAGAGGCCATTTTGATATCATGACAGACAAGAGAGGTTGTTTGCTGCTTTAACATTTCAAACTTTTCTCTTGCTAATGCAGCACCATGCTGGACTATTTTCAGTCTCTGGGGACTCAACTACTTGAGATATTTATGAGACTCAGAACTAGCAGAATGATATCTAAATTTATGGCCTTCTTGATTAATCCGGCTATAATCTGGAGGAGAAGGAGGAGATGGGAGAGCTATTTGTAGATTTTCAACAAACTTACTAATGATATCCAAACTGGACTCAATTTCTAATAGATGAACTGTTTTTTCTTTTTGTTGCTGGACTAATTCATCAACAGTCTCGGAGATGTGGTTTATGGAACCATGCAATGTTTAGAGATGTGCTTTAAGGTCTAAAACATCTCTAGCCACATCATCTAATTTTTGGTTAATGGAAACAGATTGAAAGTTTGCATAATTCTGTAGCTTGATTTGTTCTGCAGGTTCGGGATCATTTGGACTTCGTAACTTGAGAAATTGGAGATCTTATTGGATTCCTTCTTTGAAAGCAGGACTGGAATTACCCGTGTCGAGATGTCGAGGTGAAAGGTAAGACAAAGCACCCTTTTCTCTGGGAAGAGATAAACTTTTTATTTCTCAAAATAATGATGAATAGTCAGGACAATTATAATGTTGGCCTTTATGTGTTGAAGAAGTAGAAACTTTAGCAGAAGATGAACCATCTATTGACTAAAGGGCTTTTGTATTTTTTGCAACCTGTTTATCTTTACAAAATCTACAAGTGGCCGAAGGCAGCTGGCTATGGCTGACCATGTGCTGGCGGAGCTAATCATTATAGGGTTGCATGTGCACAGAGGAACATAAAGGACTGTGTACTGAACGGGGTAAAAACTGAGAATGAGAAGTGGATCTAGATAGGGAAGACAAGGGGGTGAATGACTGTGCAGAACCAAACTTAAGAGAAGTGTTCCCATCGGGATTTTTTACAATACGCAACTTTTTAGCAGAGCTATCATGGAGTTCTGGATATTTCTTGAATAAGGGTTGGTATGAACTGTTCCATTCTTCAGGCAAGGTAACTTGTGAAAAACCAAGCTAAAGGGGAGTGGTATTTCCTGGACCATCAACAACTCCTTCATGTAATGCTCTTTTATGCAATTTGGGATTAATTGCAGGCATGGTCGTTGACACAAAACGAATACAGTTAGAACAATGTAATTGAGCGATCTAGGATTGGGGGGAAACATCAAAGCCTAAAAACTGGATATAGGCTTGCAAAAAATCATTAATATATGGATCTGTAACAAAAACTTGATATCGGGGAACAATAGATGACCATGCAGAGCCATTGTTCAGAGGACTCTGAAAACCACCTAACAAAGCATCTTCAAATTTGTTAAGACATGAATCTAGAACACATGATAGACAAGAAGTAGTTAATCCGGGATGGACAAGAGGGTTGATACCAAATTATATTAAACCAATATGAATATATTTATATTCCTGTTCTAATCCCCGAGCAATATATTCATATTTGATTAACGGGATCTGATATACAGTCTGACCAACAAATATAGGAATATTCACAAAAGTAAAACGAAATAACTAAGCTGCACGGAACTTAAACATAGGAAGATCATATATTTTATTGACATCAATATCAGGCAAAGACCAGTTTGGCTGAGGTTCATATTCTTGAGACACAACACGAGTATCACATAGAGTATCGGAATCAGTCTTGTTTAAATATTTATTTAACCATGACCATCGCTTAGTATGTTTCTCTTTTCTAGAAGAAGCAGATTCAGGGAAGTAAAAACTGCTATTTGAAGAATCCATAATGGAAGAGATAAATTCAAAATATGAACCTAGAGAAATGTAGCACAGTGCTAAAGAAAAATGCCTGAATACCCTTGATGGCTGATAGCACCGAGTGGGTCAATGGATATACCAACAATGTGCTAGTTACCAGACTTTGAATATAAAAACCCTTCCCACCTTAAAAGGAGATGAAGTGCAATAGAGAAATAGTAAATAATAGTAATAGATCTCAACACAGGATCTGATACCATACAATAGCGGAACACAAGACTGGAACACACAACTGGAGTCAATCTTCAACAATTCTTCAACATTATCTTCATATTACTCATTACAGACTCTTGCTCAGATCGGCTTCAGACATCGAAGCTCATCACTGAGAAACACAGACACAGACAATAGTCCTGAACACAAAGTACAGAGGCCGTTTATGCTTCAGTTCCAGCAGTTGTTGTAACTTACCACAAGGCTACCTAGGCATCTTGCTAATATGCTCACTCAAGAAGGATCACAGTGCCGAGAGATTAAGGTTTTTGAAAAAGGAGAGTCTTCGTCCTCAACAGCAACAGATAATTCAGTCCTTGTTTGCCATGAATGCATTTACTGCTATTGCAGCGATTGTTTTCACAACAAGATCCAAACTCTTCCTTTTGAAATCCAACAGCAATAACTCCAAGATCGGCTAAATTATCCAAAGGGATGCTGCAGCTACAATATCAATTTTAATAATCCTTTTCTCAAAATCAACCATGTTAATATGATTATTGGGCATTTTCATTTGATTTCAGGAGAACAACAGTTTTTTGTTTATATTTTTGACCCTGCTATTAGATGGATAGATTTTTATGCCATTCACTAGCTTGCCATAGCAAATGGCAAAGTTATTGTATGTTTCTTTTGTGATGATCTTCATACTCACCAGTGGAGACCCACGAGCGATTTGTAGAGTCTGTACTGACCACATTGAAGAAACTTCTGGATGAACAGACCAGTTGATGAAGCAAAACGGAAGCTATTGTCGAAGCTAATCAATGGAGGACATACAAATCTATCATAGTGGTGTGAAAATATTGCAGAAGATTTTGATGAAGAACAAACGATCGAAAATTGAGTCTCGATAGACGAAATAAGAAGAAAGTTCTTCACCGAATTAGCTGATCAATTTCTGTGTTCTCTGCCGACATTATTGTTTAAATTTTTGATTGACAAAGGTGTCGCACATATTGTTGAAACAAGACCGTTGCTACTTCCACCCCTTCCAAACTCTAACTGGGAGGAGAAAGAATGTAAGTGGGAAAATTTTGTAAAGGAATGCGAATGGGAATTTTTCTTGAACAAATGATGGTCTGCACTTCCCCAATAGTCTAGAAACCTTCGGGCCATCATTGGGGGGGTGATGAAGCATGATCTGATGTATCTAGTTTGATGAAACTCAACATATGACAAACGACATGACCAGCAGTGGAAGAAAATCCAACAAAGACAGACTCTTGGGTCACAAAAGCACCCCAGATATTCAGAAAATCAAAAGAGAAAAGAGGAGGCAGCGATGTGAAGAGCTGCGGGAGAATGCAATTGCGCTCTGGAGGACACGAGGATCAAATGTCACGATAGATGCAGAAGAAAATCTGCCAGAATCAAGCCGAGCCCACAATGATCGAGGTGTTGAAGAGGAACTATCGCCGATGGATGAATACTTGTGGATAAAGTGTGGTAGAGATATCCAAGTTCAAATACCTGAAATGGTAGCACCTTTGTTTCAATTTCGTTTAACACAAAGCGTTCGGGTGGAAGAAATTGTCGAAGAAAATCTTGGTCTCCATGTTGGTCAGTCGGGGATTTGGAGTCATCGAAGCATAGAAGGCAATGATATTAATAGACTATTTATTCATCGACCAGAGGAAGGAAATTGGGTATCTTATCAACCTGAATTTTCAAATAGCAGATTTCATCTAGTGTACTCATAGCATGATGAAGCGCCCCCCCTACCAATACCAAGTTTGAGCGACTCGACAAGCACATCAGAAAGATTTAGTGAAATCTCGTTCGAGCAAAAATATAACTGGATTTCAACAGAAGTGGTTGAAGAAGGAAGATCTAGCGATATCGAAGAAGATATAGTTACTGATTTTGAAGATAGAGAACCAAGTCCAGAAAGACAGCTAATCAAAATTAACGAAGCACCAAGTGTTGATTATGGAAATAACCCACCCACACCTCCATCAAATTCTCAGAATAATACATTAGCAGACATGGCACACACAACAACACACCTTCCGTTCTACGAAGGAGATGAAGACCCAAGAAGACATTGGTTTGTGTGCGAAGCAATATGGACAACCAATCAAATTACCAATAAAGAAAGAAAAATTGCTCAATTTGTTGCCCCGTTAAGAAAAAGAGCACTGACATGGTACATGGGGTATATAGCAAAATCACCAAATGCAACAAAAGCACAAATCAAACAAAGCTTTCTGGCCTTCTTTATGATTGAAGATGCGACATACCTGGCAGCAAAACGACTGAAGACAATAGTCCAAAAGCCGATAGAAACCGTCAAGGAATATGACAAGAGGTTTAAAGACCTCTTGAGCAAATTAGACTATGAAATCAAAGAAAAACTATTAGTCAAATGGTTTATTGCTGGTTTAATCAATAAAATCAGAATACATGTCCGTCGAAAAAATGTTAATACATATGCAGATGCACTAAGAGTAGCACTAAAAATCAAAATGGATGACGAATACCCTTTAGTATCCATGGATAGACACGTCGAAAAATGCCTTGAAAGTATGGAACAAGCTATCAGAAATATGATGTTAAAAGGACCAGAAGTATGGTGTACAACTTGTCGAACTTCAGGACATACCAAAGATTCTTGTCGAATTGAGGATCGGCGATAAGAAGTAAAACTCATTCAATCCAGATGTTTCTGCGATCTATGCAAAGAGTATGATTCACATACCACAAATGATTGTCCATACAATCTGAAAAATAAGAAGGCAAGATGGTGTCAAATTTGTGAAGTAAATAGACATACAATTGAAGAGTGTCATCTGAACCTGAAAATCGGAAAAATTATCATGGAGTGTACCAGACAAATTTTGTTGAACAGAACCAAGATAGAAATGCAGCAAATGATAGATTCGAGAGAAATGATGGAAGAAATAACCAGTACAATCAAAATAGGAATGACAGATACCCAAGGTATAATGATTGATGGTATGATCATCGATATGATGGCTACAATAGACGCGATGGATACCAGAGTCGCGGTCGTGGTAGTAGAGGTCGTGGCATTCGATCTGGTCGACCTGGTGCATGTTTTACATGTTTCAGCGAGAATCACTAGCATGCAGAATGCCCTTATAAGGAAATAACTGATCTTAAATTTTGTACAAAGTGTGGGGTAGGCGATCACTATTTAGAGGATTGCCCTACCATGATCGAGAAAATAAATAATAAAAAGAATGTTCATGTTTTATCTTGTATTCAAAAAAATGATGTGCTTCATACAAAAAACTTGCATATTGTAACAAGGCAAGGCACTCACAATGGTCAAGATAAACCTCAGATAACTAGAATTATCGATAAGGAGAATTATCCAAATCCTATAAAACAAAAATCTGTGTATAAAGATGCATCCGACATATTTCATGACTTAGCAACATATGAAGATGTTCTCAATGAATTGCTCAAATTAATTTCAAATGAAGAAGCTGTAGGAAAAATGATTGACATGTTACATAAATTAAAACATGTCGAGCAAAGACAAACTAAAAACATTTGCCGACTAAAACAAAAAGAGAAAAATGATTCCGACCCATTAGTCGATCTCGACATCAATGGATATCATGTACGACAAGTCGTACTAGATTTTGGATCCCAAGTGAATATCATGACTCGTGATACCTGGGACCAACTCGGTCGACCTCAACTACAGGAATCAGGCATCTACTTAAAGCTCGCAGATCAAGGATTAATTGATCCGATTGGAGTATGGAAAGGAGTCGAAACTTCCATTAAAGGTATCACGTCAACAATAGACTTAGAAATCATCGTCCCAAAAGATGATGCAAGCTCATTCCCTACATTGGTCGGTCGACCATGGGAACGAAAGATGAAGGATTCAATTTCCTTAGATAAAATCCATATCAAGTTGAAAGGCAATGGTCATAAGGTTATTGTACCAATATTCCCATCTCAGGGAGAACCTTGGTCAGAATCTACATAAGTCGATAATGATGTCCGACAGCTTTACCGAATAGATAATAATGAAGATCGCATTGAGCCAAACACCCAAGGAGAACTTCATCTCGGAGATCCTATCTCGCTCGGATACAATTCAGATGCAGAACTTTATGACTGGCAAATAGAGAATTATGATTTACATGCAAAAGAATGCTGGACTGTGGAATCCATCTCAAGGAAGAAAATAAAGAAGTGTCTCTTAGTATCTTACACACCGAATATTTTTGAATGAAAAATGCGAGCATATCCAACACTTGTTCGAAATAAAAATGTACAATACGGTAGCTCGACATTAAGATATAAAGAACGTGATTTACCTGATGTTTATGTCGAACAGGTATCCAAACATGTCAGAGAGCAAGGACGACTAAAAATTTTGGTAGAGACATTCACTGGTCAAGCTGCGAGATGGTAGGACACTCATCAGTTGAAACTCCAAAATTGGAATACCGCATCAACGTCTTTCATAGAAAGGTTTGGAGGAAGAAAATTGACAACTCAGGGTGACATTCCCTTGTTTACACAAGGACAAAACCTTGAAGCTCACATTGACTGTTGTGAAAAAGAATGGAGAAAATTAGGCTATAAAGAGCAAAGAAAATGGCCTCACCTCTTCCCCAGAACACTCAATGATCTACCTGACAAATAGTACAGGATGGAAGAAGCAAGAGGAGAAAATTTCTTTTGGAAAGACCTAAAAGAAAATTTTATTAAGGATTTCCAGTTTTCTCCACAGGATGAAAGAATAGTCGAAGCAAGAAAAAGCATTAAAGAATTTCAGCATCCAATAGAAACATTAACACTTGGAGACATACAGAAGAGTATGCACCCACCTAACACCTGCTACAATATAAAGACGATAGAAAAACAACACTCGACAAGACTGAGTCTAGAAACAGAGATGTCAGTAGGAAAAAGTTTTCAATAGAGAAAGGATCATCCCAATGTGTCAAATCCCGTAAGAACAATCTTAAGCACAAATATTGTAGAAAAAGATGAACCCGAAAGGTTATCAGAAAAATACTTTCACCAACTTTCACACAAATCAAAGAAGGTGAAAGATAGATAAGTAACAGTCGTGCACCAGAATGGATGGACGCGAAGTTTAAAACAAAGGAAGTAGATATTTCAAACGACAACCGACCGAAAATGGAAAAGATTGGCGATTACTAGAATGAGGAACAAACAGCAGAAATCTCCAGTATTCTCAAAGAATTTCAAGACATTTTTGCTCGAGACTACAAAGACTTGAAAGAACTTGTAAAGGAAATGGGCGAGATGAAAATTGATATTAAACCTGACACCAAACCCGTAAAGAAAAGACCCTACAAACTTGCTCACAAATATAAGGATATTGTCAAAAAGGAGATCGATAACATGCTTGCTGCAGGAATCATATATCCTATCGACCAGTTGGAGTGGGAAAGTCATATAGTCGTTCAGCCAAAGAAACAAGATCCGACACGACTGAGAATCTGTGTCGACTTTCGGGAACTGAACAAGATACAACTATCCATAAACATTAAAAAGTGCATCTTCGCGACACCTATCGGCATATTACTTGGCCATGTAGTTTGCAAAGAAGGAATCAAGGTCGACTATGCAAAGATCAAAATTATCCTCGACCTAAAGCCTCCAGTTAATTCGAAACAAGTACGAATCCTGTTGGGTCATACCGGATATTACAAGAAGTTTATCAGACACTATTCCGATATGACTTATACTCTCAAAGAATTGCTAAAAGATGATCGAGATTATACATGGACGGAGGAATGCGACATTTCATTCAACACATTGAAAAGAAAAATGGTTGAAGCACTGATTCTCTGATTTCCAGATTGGTCAAAGAAATTTCATGTACATATTGATGCATCTGGAATAGCAGTGGGAGCCATCCTAACACAACCTGGAGACGATGACATGGATTATCCTAATGTATTCAGCAGTCGAAAATTGAATAAAGCTGAAATAAATTATTCTATGACCGAAAGAGAGGCATTAGGTATGGTATTTTCCCTTCAGAAATACCATCATTATTTATTGGCTAATCCCTTTGTATTTTATACAGATCACCAAGCTTTAAAATACTTAGTCAATAAACTGTTGCATCACAAGAGACTATGTCGCTGGTTATTATTATTTCAAGAATCTGAATTCGAAGTAATCATTCGACCTGGAAAATCTAATGTTGGACCAGACCATCTGTCGAGATTCGACACGAGAGAAGAACCGACAAGAATTGAAGATGACTTACCAGACGCACACTTGTTTTTCATTGAAGCAGTACCTTCAAAACTTACGAAAATTGCACAATTTCTTGAAAATGGGCAAGCTCCGGAGGGAATGAATGAGAAAAAGAGGAAGATATTAGCAATGAAAGTATCCCCCTACACGTTAAGCAATGGATTCCTTTATAAAATTGGCCTGGATGATATACTACGCCGATGTGCACTTGAGCATGAACGACAGGATATAATTATAGAATCCCATGCTAGACCAACGGGAGGAAATTATCATGCAAACATAACAGCTAGAAAAATCCTGCAGGCAGGAATTTGGTGGTCGAGAGTTCATAAAGACTATCGAGAGTTTGTATCTAAGTGTGATAAATGTCAGCACATGGGCCGACCACTACCAAGAATAGAAATTCCATTGATCCTAATTAACCCTAGCCGGACATTTGAAATTTGGGCTATCAATTTTATTGGACAATTTCCAGTAGTGGGAAGACGAACAGGTGCTCGGTATATTATCACTGTTGTCGAATACGTTACCAAGTGGGCAGAAGTAGAACCAGTCGAAACATGTTCAAGTGAAGTTGCCGCTAAATTTATTTATGAAAACATCATAATGCATTTTGGATGCCCCATAACATTGATAAGTGACCAAGGTACGCACTTTGTATGCAAAACCATTAAAGCATTGACTAAGGAATTTGTAGTTGATCATAGAATAAGCACAGCATATCATCCTTAGTAGAACAATGCAATAGAATCATTCAATAAAACAATTACAAAAGGACTGACGAAAATTTGCAACATAGAGAAAGATGATTGGGACAATAAAGTGCCTGCTGTCTTGTGGGCATATATAACAACATATAAGAGAATGACAGGACATACACCATTCTCACTTATCTATGGGAAAGAGGCTATCCTTCTGTTACATTTTCGACAAAAAGCACTGACCATTGCAACATCTCTACATATCGACGTTGAAGACACTCGACATGAATGGCTATTACAGCTGTCAAAGCTGGATGAAAGTCGATAGTTGGAAATAGAACATCAGAGAGTGCAAAAACAGCAATAGAAAGCATGGCATGATAGAAATATCAAACAAAAGAATCTGACAGTTGGAGATTTAGCACTCCTCTATAATAGCCGAGTAAAAGGGAAGCCAAATAAGTTGCATACAGAATGGATGGGACCCTATATCATCAAAACATTAAATCCTAATGGCTCAGTCCGATTGAAAATGTTACAAGGAAATATTTTCAGGAAAGTAGTAAATAGCACCCGACTTAAAAGGTATAAATCATGAATATTCGAAAAAAAAAATGGTTAGAAATAACCGAAGGATAGTACTATAAGCAATCAAGCAAATATAACAGAACACGGAAAAAGCAGAAATGACAAGAGAATGGCAGAAGAAGGAGGGAAAAAGAAGAGAAAGAAGTCTGGTGCACAACCGTCGATATTACAGGCACCGACAAGAACATCGACAGTTTACAAAAGAAAATACGGCATGGCAGAAGCATTGGAGCTCGAACCGACCAAACATAATTAGAGAAGCTCGTCGACATAACACAATGAATGAGCTATCGCAGCGCCATAATGACAAAGCAATAATGGCTAAAGATAACCGCGCCACTAGAATTAATGCATCTGACGAAGTGTTGATATCCGGCCAGTCTAATTTAATAGCTCTATCAAATCAACCATTAATACAAGCCTCTACATCTTGTTCACCCGTGCTGAGTAACTCCACCATAAATCCGTAGCTCAAGGATTCTTGGTTACTCTTCTCCCGAGAACTTGAACTCCAAGAAATAGAATTCCTTGACTCCACTAAAGCTAATATCACAACCTTGCACCCTGAATCTGCCATGGCTCCCTAAAAAACTTTAACAGCTAGTAGAGCCGCCGCAATGTCAGTTAGAGAACTGGAGAAAGAACAAACACCACTGGAAACTAAATTCTAGTTGATTCGAAATGCAAAGACATTAGCACCCACCTGGAAGAAAGCATGGAGGAGCATTGAAGATTGGGGGAAGGAGTCAAATGGTCACTAGAGAGAGGAAGCATGACGGTTGTAGACAACCACAATTCTGCATTACCTGAAGGCACCTTTAATGGATAATTTTGGAGGATTGAAAGAAGTCATTGCACAATTCATCGTTAGCAGATATCACAACAGCAAGCTTTACTTTGATGTTCCGGTTGAAATCAATGGTGAAATCATCCACAAAATAAATGGCCTTTCACATAAAGGAGATGTTGTACCAACAAGTTTAGGTGCAGACTTGATTGATGAGTTTGTCAATTCTCCTACTGGAAAGAACTCACGAGGTATAGTCGTGAGCCAGATTGTTTTTCGCAATTACAAAACTGCAGCCTAGATTATATCACATGCACTTTCGCGGACAGGAAGAGGTTCATACTTGAAGACTGAAATGCTAGATGCTGTCAAGAATATGGCTATGAATGGCAAGGTATACAAATGGGCAAATTAATTGGCTGACATTCTCAAATATACATGCCATAAGTGCCAGGAGGAGGGAGCTAGCATTTGCTACCCATCTGTACTCTTTTGGATTGCTATGAATGTTGGCGGGAAAATATACCCTATAGCAAGGAAACTAATGCTATCAACTTGGTTGGGGTGACAGGTAGGTGTATTGATGCTATTACAGAGACATTTACAAAAAGAAAGAAGTTGTAGATCTTGGGAACATACCTTTTAATCGAAGTCTGATCCTAGCCTTGACTTGATCTCGTGTTCAACTTCCAAATCCACCTTTCCTTCAGCAAACCTGCAATAACAATACCTTTCTCAAAACATTTTGGGCAGTATATAAAGCTTGAAATAAACAAAAACAATGTTTAACATTCAGCATTAACCAAAATAGATCCAACTTAAGATGCCATTTCATAACACATTCAAATTAGAACAAGAAAGACACTTCAACCTTTATTAGTCAAAAGTAGAATGATGTACAAGTATACCTGATCATGAAACAGGCTCCTACAACTAGATTCTGGGCTCTGGCTCTTCTCTGACTTGGATGTCTTCAGCATTAACTCCTCCAATGCAAGCTTCTTCAAAGTTTTTCCATTAATCACTCTTACTATGTCCAATTTTTTAACCCTTCTCCTTTAACCTTCTTGGTATTTATAAGATTAAAGAAGCAATTCAGGTCGATATGTAGTTATGGAGGAAGTTGGGGGAGTTAGGAAACTACCATCAACTAATCCTCCTCGAGAAATTAATTTATTTTTTAATCATCTTTTAAGATGTCCGCGACTCTTGTTCAGTGGAGTAGCGTATAGGGCGCTACCCTAGTGCTTAACAACTAGCGCTCAATCGATTTTACATTGCGAGCGCTACTATGCTGAGAAGGAGTAGCGTATACTTGGATATGGGCGCTACTATTATACAGTGGAGTAGCGTATGGGCGCTAATCTCTTTGAGTAGAGTAGCGCTCATATCTCAAAATGATATTTTTTGGGGTTTTCCAATAATGTCAGGAAAATGGAATGAGTTTTCATATCATCCAAGGTCAACATGCTCCTCCATCCAAGTTGTCCTTTTGTGTGATCAGCAGCTCAAGGTGATCACGGACGGAGAGGTGCAAGTTTGACCTATAACAGATGCCCCCTAATGTGTGAAGTCAGAGGGAAACGATGGCCGAAATACATTACAATCCAAAGCCAGAGGAGGAGCACAGAACTGCAGAAAACAAGTCACAAGAAACCTGCAACAAAGATCAAGGTTAGCGAGCAATTACATTTTTGACATCTTATAGATGTGCAGTGTGATACAACATGATCTCCGATACATAACAAGGAGATGTATATAAAAGCATGGCCACTTGAAATACAAGCGTGGATCCATGTCAAACTGAGAGATCATAGCCATAACAACAAACTGGATCTATGTCTCATGGAGAGCCGAATATAAGTGAGGCTCAGTCTTGCGCAACTTGGGTGATAACAAAAAAGGAGATAATGTCATCCAAAATCCCAAGGTCTTCATCCCACAACAACCCTAGGTACAAACCCTAACCATGTGAATAGATGAGCTGATAGTCGAACATGGGGGGTGTCATTTGATTACCGGTCATTGATGTATACCGTTAACAAACGCGAGGACTTCCACCAATAATGATGATGGGGTCCAAGGTACCAAGTACGATTCACCAAATGTGAATAGATGGACTTGGAGTCGAACACTCGGGAATCATGTTGAAGAAGAGACATTGATGTATTCTCATCATTCAACAGCGAGGAAAATTGCCACTGGTGACTGCAATCTCCAAGGTACTAACCGAAACTCTAAAATTCAATCCCAGAATAATGATTTGGTGTCGGTGGGAAGAAGTCCGTTGGAAGGGAGGCCTTAAGGCATCCTCCATCATCCAACTCGAGGAACACTCAACTGGTAGGAGCTGATATGGAATAATATGCAACAAGACTGACACTAGGAAGGCCGACAATTGAGGTCAAGGTAAACTGCAGAATGGCCGACAGAGGGTATATCCTTGAACAGTGAGCATGACACAAAAGTGACTTAGGCAGTTTCTGACATAATGGGGTGAATAAGTCTGAAATGTAAGAGACATTAACAGACCCTCCATATGGTTGGAAGAATAACCAACCGGGGGAGTAAATAACTCGGAGGAAAGGTTCACCCTAAGGTCAAAAACTAAACCCAACCGACAAGATAGACTCAAGTAGGTGTTGTGTTCAAGGATAGAACTTGACTGAAAACTGCCTTTAACAATGAGGATATGATATGCCGTTCCCATTCCTTATTCTTTTTAGATAAAAGAATACCCTTCTTGTTGTTTTAATGAGTCCAAGAAAGAATGAAAACTCAATAGGTCCAACCTTGTAAAAAATTTAACAAGCCCATGGGAGGAAGACTCAGTACCTTCTTCATAATTTATAGAGTTCGAAGAAGAGATAGAAGATTACTCTATATGTACTGATCTCTGGATTTTAATATCGAGCCGAGATCTGTTCTTGCTCGCCGGTGTTTTCAATTTTAAGGAGTCTGAAAAACTTAAACAATAACTCCATATATCTGCTCGTGGATTTTAGTATCGAGCCCAAGCGGATTAATGCTCGTCGGTGTTTTCCTGTTTATAGAGTCTGAAAAACTTAAACAATCCTCTTTTCACCTATCCGTGGATTTTATATCGAGCCCGGATTGGTCTGTGCTCGACGGTGTTTTCTTGTTTATAGAGTTGAAAAACTTAAACAGTCTTCTACTTACCCTCTTGTGGATTTCACATCGAGCCCGAGTAGGTGAATGCTCGCTTGGTATTTTCATGTTTAGAGAGTCTGAAAACCCTAAAGAGAGACTCCAAAAGGTCCTTTTTCGTACAATTAGTCTCCTCCCTCGAAAAAGTATAAAACAATGAAAGGAGAACTCTTCTAGTGCATACAAGAGTATACCTAGAGTATACCTTTTCCGTAATTAATCCACTGAGGCCCGGAAAAGGGATAATTCTATACCTGAGTGGATGAGCCTTCAGATACTTTAACGAGCTCGAAGAGGACAAGTTTGCTCAGCTATCTTGTTTAGGTTTAAATAGTCCAAACAAGAGCTTAAAATGATTTAAAGGTCAGCTTCTAGGATCATAGCTTCATGTCCTGCCAAAACTAGGTCTTCAACAAAATATTAGTCGATGCGGAAAAAATCTCGAATGATATATAAATTTGGAATATTTAGCTAATTGACAAGGTCTATCATCAAGAAAATTGAGCTTAGGAGACGAATCCGACAACAATTAAGTGAAAATTGAGCTTGGATCAGTGTTATACTGTATTGTGTGTTTCAATTGATTAATTAGGGTTTTTGAAAGTTTTTGAAACTATGGAAAATTAACAATTATGGGTAAAAATCAAAATCCAATTTATATATAATTTCATTGTTTAAAAATCAATTTTCAATTTGTGTTGTAGGGCAAAAATTGGGCAACATTTTGTGAATTTCAAATCTCCACTGCGATCAAACCGAGCATCCAATCACCAAACTGCCTCCACCAAGTAAGTAGAAATCTCCCTAACTTGCAATTTCATGGTTTGTTTTTAAATTTTTGAGCAAAAATAGCTTGCAACGCAATGCTCATAAGTTTTTATGCATGGGCGCTACTGTGTAAACACAAGAGTAGCATACAAAATCAATGGGCGCTACTTTGCTCAAACAGAGTAGCGCCTACACGCTACTGTGTAGTATACACAGTAGCGTACATACTTGAAAGCTTATTTACAAGTGCCGAGACTCAAAAAAATTTGGTTTTTTGTGCAGGATGGTCTTACAATGGAGGGAAAGGGAGCATGAAGACATGGATAGGTTAGCCATGCAAGACCCGGCTACCCTCCATGCACTCCGAAGATGCGGTTTGTTGAAATTTTATCTAACCGTAAACATGCGGGCATTAAACAAACTATTTCAAAGACTGATTCAGTATTGGGATGCCGATACCAACACCTTTGTCATCCGTGGGCAAACATTGGAACTTACCGTTGATGACATATACTTTATTACTGGTCTCTCAAGGAGAGGGGATGTAATCAACCTGAAAGGGTCTTCTCGTTTGGGTGCACGATCAGTGCAAGAATATGTGAATACATACTGTGTTGCCGGAGCGGAAAAATCGGGAAGCCAAGTCTTGATTTCAACTATTGATGGTCTCCCTTTGAAAGTGATCGTGAGCATGATCAACCGAGTAGCCGGTAGTGCATCACAACACTTAGCTTCCAGGAATTCGATGCATATTGGTGTACAATGCTTGCATGGTCATGTTTATGATTGGAGTACTAGTTTGCTGGCAAACATGAAATCTCAATTGATAGGTTGCAAATCTGGTTCAATGAAGAATTTTGGGTACGGGAGTATTTTGTGTACATTATTCTTTGAGAGGATGCCTGCTATTAGTTTGGGGATGCCTCTACCACAAGTTAACCCCCGTGAGCCCAAACTAGGCCGTTGGGGTGACATTTTTCTCTGCCAGGGCGGTGGGGAAAGTCACTATTGTTACCATACTGATGACTTCTGGGGGTGGTGGGAGAGGCAAGTACCCACTTTTGAGCAGTTTCCCTATGCTGGATTGGATTTTCGTCATGATCCAGAGCTGGTGCTTCCTCCAGGTGGAGCCTGGGGAGATATTGGTATGTTTAAATTTTGAGAATTTATTTAATTTTTTCAAACTTTTTCAAGTATTTGATTTTTTTTTTATGAATGAGTTTTAAAGTTCTAATCAAGTGTCATATGCAAATGTTGGGCCTGTTCATCCTGAGGGCCATCCTACCATCTATGTGAGGCCGGCTGATATTACCACAGCAGATGCTATGTTGGGAACTCTGGAGAGGAAAATGAGTCGGTTGACTCATGAGATTCCTGCATGCCGCATGGACAAGATACCTATTGACATGCAGGAAGATGTTGTTGGGGTGCCCCCAGCATGGCTTAGGGTGCTGCGGCGGGTTGCTAGACTAGTCATATGCTATCGCAATGCGATAGATGATGAGGAGGTCCCTCCTTCTCCATAGGAGAAGAAAACATTATATGTATATATTTTTTAGGCTACTATGCGCAGCTTTTGTACTTTTATGACTTGACTTGAGAGACTCATGACTCAAAACTCATATTTTTTGATACGGTACCGGTTATATACAGTATCGGTTATTTACATGTGTATGCGTTTTAATTTTATGTTTGTAATGTTGTTTATGACAATGTGTGATGCAAATGCCAGTCTAACACATAGTTTGTTAATGAATCAGCTAAAGTGTTTAAACTTCTCGAAATGTGTTCATATCTGATAGAATGAAAATGTCTTTCCAATAGTCTAACTCGTAGAAACTGACGTAGCAATCCTGGATCTCTAATCTGATAGACACCTGTTAAATGAAATACAATTAATTGTGAGTCAAGCCTTACCTCCAGGTACGAAATGCCATGACTGAGAGCATCTCGGAGAAGTTCTATAAGTGCACTGTATTCAGCTACATTATTCATGGTAGGTCCCAAACAAACCCCCCCCCGAAGAGACAAGTTGGTCAGCGGGTGAGTAAATGACCCAAGCTGCTGCAGCCAACTGACAGGTGTGGCGACTGGCACCATCAGCAAATTCTAAGAAATGTGTGGTTGACATCTGGTACACGAAATGAGAAACACACATAAGATTACCTAACGAGCATAACAAAACTAGCGTTACAAAAATATACAGCTATGTTACAAGAAAAAGTATTTCAGCCTAGGCATAGTACTTCTTCAGGTAGAGCCCATTTTTGGGCTCGGCCAACTTATTACCTTTGTGATCTACCAGTTCGTAGGCACCTTTCTTCAATACTTTAGAAATTATAAAAGGTCCGAGCCACCTGGATTTGAATTTTCCAGGTCCTAAAGGTTCTTTGTCTTGATCCCAAAGTAAGACCAAATCTCCTTCAATGAAAACCCTAGGTTTAACAGATTTGTCGTACTGTCCTTTGACTCATTTTTTGTGAACCTCGTTTGTTGTAAGCGCATCCCGGCGCTATTCATCTAAATGTTCTAAGTATAACAAACATTCTTCAAGTATTGAAGTATCGGGTAGTAACTGAACTGCTAGTTTTAGCGAAGGAATCTCGCATTAAATCGGCACAACTGCTTCTATCCCATGCATAAGTTGGAAGGGAGAGAAACCGGTAGCAGTCTTAACATTGGCTCGGTAAGCCCAAAGAGCTGGGTACAGCATGATGTTCCAGTTATTCCGATTGGCATTAACAGTTCTCTGTAGTATAACTTTTAAAGTTTTGTTCACTGCTTCAACTTGTCCATTCGCCTGAGGATAGTATGAAGACGAATGTTCTTGTCGAAAACCAAGCATTGTATATAATTCAGTCATCATGCTATTTTGGAAATGACTACCATGATCAATCACTATCTCTTTAGGTATGCCAAACCATGCTATGATTTGATTAAACACAAAATAAGCAGCAGTTTCTCCATCTGCCTTAATAGTAGGCATTGCCTCTGCCCACTTAGTAAAGTAGTCAACGGCAACGATGATGTAATGATGTCCTCCAGCTAAAACTGGATTGCATGTCATTAAATCAACCCCCCATTTTGTGAAGGGACCTGCTGTAATTACAGGATGAAGAGGAGCTGGGTGTGCCCTCATTTTTTTAGTGAAAAACTGACACGGTCGACAATGTTTCACTGCTTCCACGCAATCTTTAAAGATCGTGGGCCAAAAATATCCAGCACGTAGTATCTTCTGAGCTGTTGCCAGCCTGGAAAGATGTCCCCCACAAGCTCCACTGTGGGCATCATTTAATACTACCTCAGCTTCTTCCCGATTTAAGCAGCGTCGTAAAATGGAATCTACCCCACGTCGATATAAAGTATCTGATATGATAAGGTAGTTCTTCGCATGGCTTTTGGGCTTGCGTCGCTCTTCTCGGGAAAAAGTGGTAGGACATCTCAAAGTCTGGAGATATATTAAGATATCTCCGTACCATGGGTCAGAGGAGGCAATGAGGAAGATATGTTCATCAGGGAATGATGTTTCTTCCTCAATGTGTTCTAGGTCACTTGGAAATTCTGAGATTAATTCAGCGAACACTAGTGATTTTTTTGACTTGGTTGATTGGAATACCAAATCGAATTCTTGTAGAACTACAATCCATTTATTGTATTTCCCACCGATGATTCGTCGGGTGAGAACGTACTGGAAAGGATTGACTTTTGCTATCACTGTAGTAGTTCGTAAAAGTATATAGTGACGAAGCCTTTGTATCGCATAGACCGCAGCAAGTGCTAACTTCTCAACGTGCGAGTATTTAACCTCAGGGGCTATCAATGCACGAGAAAGATAGTAGACAACATGTTCTTGGAACATATCGTCTTCCTGAACCAAAACTATACCAATTGTAGTAAGAGACACTGCCAGGTATAAAAGAAAATCTTTTGAGTAATTTGGCGGGCTCAACAAGGGTGCTGAAAGGAGTGCCTTTTTTAAAGCTTCAAAGGATGCTTGAGCAGCTTCGTCCCACACAAAGTAGGAGTCTTGTTTGAGTAGCCTCATAAAACCTTTGGTAATTTTGGCGTAGTTTATGATAAATCACCGTAAGAAATTAGACATGCCCTGCAGACTTTGAAGTTGTCACAAGGTGCGAGGAGGAGGCAGATTTACAATCACCTCTACTTTAAGTGGGTCAACCATTATACCACGATTAGAGACAATGAAACCCAGTAAACGTTCTGATTCAACACAGAACACACATTTATTCGGATTCAAACGAATCTTATATTTTCTGCATCTTTCAAACACTTGTCTAAGGTGAGCCGGATGGTCCTGTCTCTTTCGAGATCGCGCCGGGAGATCATCCAAATAAGGTTCTACAATGTGTTTGATATCATGAAAAGCAAAATTCATTGCTCATTGGAAGGTAGCTCCAACATTCTTCAAGCCAAATGGCATTTTCCAATAAAAAAAGGTCCCCCATGGGCAAATGAAAGCTGTTTTATGTTGGTCTTCGGGTTTAATTTCTATTTGATTATATCCCAAAAAACCATCCATGAAAGAGAACATCTCATGTCCCGCACAAGCATATATAATTTGATCGATAAATGGTGTGGGGTAGTTGTCTTTTGGACAAGCTTTGTTTAAATCCCGGAAGTCAGTACAGACTCTAATGGTACCTTGCTTTTTATCAACCAGAACGGGGTTTGAAACCCATTCTATCATATCAATCGGATAAATGAAACCGGCTTTGAGAAACTTTTCAACCTCCGCCTTAATGGCGGCTGCTTTTCTAGGGATTGCGGGATGGAGCTTTTGTCTCATAGGTTTCGCGTTAGGGTATGTCATGATGACATGCTCCACAATGGTTGGGTCAATACCTGGCATCTCCTCATATGACCAGGAAAAAACGTCGCAGAATTCTTTAAAAAGTTTTATATACAGAACTATCTCTTCTGGAGAACAGTCTACACCAATAAAAATGTTTTCCATGGCCCCGGGTTTGGTGGAAATGTTGATTGGAATTGTTCTCGATATATTGTCCATATTTCCTTCAGCATAAACAGCTCTTGAAGTAGAAGGAAAAGATGACAAATCAACCAATCCACCGGGTCTCACAGGGAATTCTCCTCTCTCAATTCTGTCTAGATCAGGAAGCATGTAGGACCTATGATGCATGTGTTCCCAAGGTTGGTCCAGGCCCATCATAACTTCTAAGATGGCTTCATCAGATGGAAAAACCGTATCTAAACAATCGAACGAGTGAGTGGAATTCAGTGACCATGCCGGAGCATTGTCCATATATGACTCAACAAAGACTGGTGGAGTCATGATATGTTCCATTGCAGCGTGTTGAGTTTCCATATAGGCCACTTCTGCAATGGAGGGAGGCACAAAAGGTTCTGATGTGGTAGGAAGGATCCAAGGATCAGTTCTTAAACCGACCGTAAATGTTTCGGTAGCAGTACCCACATCAGAACGCATAAAAAGAATAGGGGAGGGGAGGTCGAAAGTGCCTATTAATGACCCATACAGCCCTGCTCCTAAACTCTCCTTAACTAGGGCGGTTTGATCAACCAAAGGAATCGTGGTTTCCGAAGAAGTCTGGTTGTTTCTCTGAGTGAAAGAAAGTTGATCGACTGTAACGATCTTACCTTCAAATGGGAACATGACCACTCGAAAAACTGCCGATGCTATAGCTCGCATGGCATAAGTCCAACTCCTGCCCAATAACATATTGTAATCGAGCGGAGCGTCCAGAACTTCTATTTCAACAACAACTGTCTTACCGGCCAAAGTGACATCAAATGATGGCAAAACTCCATGTGGACGGAAAGTTCTGCCATCAAATGCAGTAAGCAGTGTGTTGGAAGGGGCTAACTCAGGAGAACCTAAATCTTTCCAACAGGAAATCGACATTACGCAAGTCGACGCTCCCTCATCCACTACAGCTCGTTTGATGGTCATTGGACCATGAACGACCTCAATCTGAAAGGCAACGTGATAGGGCTACCTGTCAAATCTCCATACAAAAAAAAAAATAAAATTGTTTTGTTTTGTTTTGTTTTGTTTTGTTTTGTTTTCCTTTCCTTAAATCTTAACCTTGTAATTTTCAGTTCGTTACAGTACCTGAGTAGAAGACAGTTTACATTTATCGGCATTTAATTTGTTAAAGTCTTCGTAACAAAGAACTTATGGGTGTTCTTTCCTTATTCTCCTACTAGCTAGAAGGTTTATTATGTTGACATACCACTTACTTAGCTGCGGCTAATCCTTCCTCCTTTCCGGTATTCAGGTTCCTATGTTTTCAGGAGTTTTTCATGATGTCGCAACCAGGTATGGATATTTTTAACAAAACCAGTTTTACTGTTTTGTTTACGCCTTAGCGTCGCACTTAAACATAGCATAAAATTCCACCAAGACTAGAAGTTTGGATTAAGGAAGTATTAACATGGTTCTAAATTGATTTCCTTATGTCAATACCAACTTTGAAGAATACATTTCCATACTATCAAGGTGGTAATTATTAACAATGCACAAAACTCAACATGTCATAGAGTGATAAGAACACTAATGTCATTAAAATCTTGAATGTTTAAAATTTGAATGCTATCATATGTATTACCCAACACAAATATTAAACCAATCTCGAAATATCAAAGTTGAACACTATCAATGTATTGCCCAACATTACTATTATACGTACCTTGAATATCCAAGTTTGAATTACAGTTTGGACGCTATCGATGTATTGCCCAACATTACTATTATACGAACCTTGAATATCAAAGTTTGAATTTATAGTTTGGACGCTACCAATGTATTGCCCAACATTACTGTTATACGAACCTTGAATATCAAAGTTTGAATTATAGTTGGACGCTACCAGCTAGGTGAAATTTAATAAGCCGCATATTAAAATGTAACCCCATTCCCCATGGAGGAACTTACTCTAACATTTAATACGCAGGGTACACGTACAGGGGTCATTCACTGCGGTTTCCAGACGGCCATGTGAAAACAATTAATGTGCTCGAAGGTTATGGGGCCATCTGCCCTGAAAGGACAGGGTTGGTTGTCTCGGCATTTGGGGTGAGTAACTCCTCAGTAAAACTCGAAACTTGCTGGGATAAATTTTCTTATTGGCATTCAAATATGGGGTTCACAGGCTTACTACACCAAACCCTGGCGATCTGTTCAAACTTCAACCTCATGTTATCACTGTATCTCCTTCTGCAATGAGGAGGAAACGATTAATGCACTCGTGGTTACTCCAGAAGGGATGCTCCTTGTTTTAAAGGCACGGCTACTCTCCTGCGTTGCCTCGGAGGTAACCTCCGATACTATAACTTGCCATTTTTTAAAACAATTACTGGTAGTGTATTCTAATACCATTTTGCTAATACTGAATCCGTTTTCAATGGTGGTAGGCATTTTTCCAGCTCGAGACAGCGCAGGTTGCAGAGGGAGCCTATATTCGGTAAGTGGTATCGCTTCCTTGCCTTCAAATGATGACAGGGAGAACTTGGAAGGTCCTCCTCAACGACAACAAGGGTGTTGAAATGTCATGGTTAGTTCATTTTAATATCGGGGTTTTCTGTTTCTACCCCGAATACCCTAACGAAAAATTATCCAGAGTCTGGAACAATCTTTTTGTAATGCTATGAGTGAAGGGATTTAATATTCGTGGTTCTACAGTCTCAGGGTTAGCACTGGGATAGTGATCTTGATCTTTTGGGGTCTTAAAATCCTATTTAGATAGGACTACAGAATGGGTATGCTGCCGTTCCCACTTCTTTAAGTATTATAAAACCCTCTGTATTATTTTTCTAAATGCAACCTTTTTGGATGCCCGTGTGTAGATAAATGTCTGACAAAGATATCGTGGGGGCTGGAAAATATATGATATTATAATCCGTATTTGCAACAGTCGTGGGGCAAATTTTTAAAGGGTTCTGTATTTAAAGAACTCTGGATTTTTGTTTGTTTGCCTCTATTTTGTGAACGGATTGTCTATAGGATGAGAAGTGTGTCTTCATTCCAAAAGACTTATCAGCCAAATCGAGGTGTGGGTCTATTGTATTTTCTTATTCCGAAATGATTTAGAGTATTCCCGTCAAAGCATGGAAAAGCTGTTTCAAATTCCTAAATGGCTGTGGAGACAATGCCTGGAACGTGACCATCTAGGAGTTCTAAGATATCCATATTTTAATGTTTCTTCTCAAATCATGCTGTCGATGTTTTTAATTTCTATATACAATTGTAAGGACATTTGTCTAGAACTTTTCATAACAGAATCGATATTCGAAAAGATAATGATATGGTATTGCTAGTAGTTCTGTTATATAATTTATTTTCTTCTAAACTTCTACTGTCGATGTATCTAGTGTCTAGATACCCTAACTTCCAGTGTAGTAACGTTGGCGACCCTCGAATAACATTTTATTACTTGCCCTTTCCATAAATTACTGTGAATGAGCGTTAAGGATTTAGATCGGGGTTTTTCCCTAAAGTTAGGGTTTTATCCGTGAGGAACAATGAAAAATTGAGGCGTTCGATTCTGAAAGAATTATATATATATATATATATTTTATATATCAAACCATTCCGTGAAGGCAATGGCATAGGTCAGATCTATCAACTTGGCAAATCGTATCCACAAACCGATTAAAAGCATAGGAATAATGGAAACAATCTACAGTTTGGTAGCATAAAATTTTATGGTATAACCTATTCAATAACTGATAAAGGAGAACATAAATCCGGCAAAGGCATATGATCTATGTTTAGAGGGTAGTAAGAGATCCAAAAGAAAGATACCAAATGAGTTTCCAGAATTAAATCGGGGTTTTTTTTTTTTTTTTTTAAACGGTTTGTAAACCCGGATAGGATCGGTTTAATAAACAATAACAGAAATCCTGCAATTCTTTACTGAGGCTTATAAATAAATTGTAAACCCTGATAAAACAATTCCTCTGCGACTACATTATTCATTCCATTTGGTTGCTGGTTTATCATTATTACCCAAAACAATCTATGTTACAGATCAAGCAATATTTCAATAACAGTAATTACTTGGATACCATAAATGCTATACTTTAACAAAAGGAGGCAGATAAATAACAGGAATTTCTTGAAATCTGAGATAACAAAACCTGGAACTTGAAACCAAATGCAGTAGGAACAGCCACGTTCCTCCCAACCGTAGATTAGGTACAAACACCAAGTCTGTCCGCAATCACCCCCGAGCCAGACACATGCATGGAGAAATGTGGACAACTAACCTCAAACTCAGTCTTGTTTTCCCGAATCCCTTGCCTAACACAGAGTGCTCACACAACAAGTAAAAATTCTTTCCGGCATACTCAACAGCGTCCTGCCTCCTCACATATGCCATGTTTTTATAGTTTTGCCTAGGTCTTACCATTAGCAGCCAATTCCTCATGGAATTTTCGCAGCTAATCAAATCCCTGATTTTCAGGGTGTGTCTAGTGTCTTAAATACACTCCTGACACTTGTTCTGGTTTCCCAGAGGCTAACTCTAACCTGTCCCCCACTTCTCCATGCATGATCTCCTCATTTAACTTGGCTGTTCCTACTCATTCTTTTATTAATAGAATAAAATTGTTTGTTTACATCAGTCCTCCTAGGACTTAAGTCAGTCGATTTCTCATCTGGCTTCCTCATTGCATAATCTCAAAATTAATAAAAATAATTTTTTAAAAAAAAATAAAATAAATCAGACATAATGTTTTTTCATCATTGGAGAGGGATGTCACACTACCGGTATTTGACATCAGTCATATCAAATCGCGCAGACATGTTGGAGGATTCCATACTCCCAATAGTTGCCAGAAGTGCATTTCATTGTAAAGGACAACTCTGCAAGACTTCTAGAGTAGACATGGCACAAGGGGTCTGGGCTAAATCTTCAACCACATTGTAGTTAGAAGCAGCCCGTGTGTTGGGATTGTGTGATGCTCTCTTCAAGACACCTTTTGGAATCTTGGGCATTGGGTCCACAGGTATGTGGAGTGGAGTGGAGGATTCAGGAATCTCCTTATCCTTTTTCTGCACTTCCGGGGTATAGTTCCTGGCTCTAGTTTGCAAAAGTGCATCCGAATTAACCATGTTTATAAATGTTTGATCAACCGAAGCGTGCGAAGTGCCCCCAGTTTTGGAGGTTCCAGAATTTGAGCCTTGCCCATTAGGAAATGGATCTTTCAAGATGGCAGGCTTCTTTTCTCTTAAGAGCTTCTGGGCTTCTTCAAGTAGAGGGCATTGGTGGGTAAGGTGGTTCTGCTTACAAAGTTTACAAGGGAACTTAACCTTCTTTTCCTCCTTGTTACCCTCTTCGGCATTGTCTTTTTTGGGATTTTGTTGGTTCCCCTCTCCTTTCTTTCCCTTCTTTTTGTTGTTGGGCTGCCGTGGGCCCTTTTGATTGTTCTGGACCTGATTGACAGGCTCAGAAGTAGAAGGATAGGTTGTGATGGAAGAAATATCCGCAGTCGATTGTTTGACTGATAAGGCGTGAACCTGTTTAGTCAGTGCTTCGAAGGCTGCAGAGTCCACTGAACCCACTATGTCGTCAGCATGTGGTCCAGGTTTGGGTCTACTCAGATCAAAGTTTGATCTCGGTGCGTCGGGTATAATCTCGCACAGTAGACCAGATTGTGCATAAACAAGGTCTAACTGTTGAGTCCTTAAGATGGCTTCTTCTTCATTGGATACTCCATATGTCACTACTTCGTTAGAAATATAAGGAAGGAGTGATTCCAAGTACCACTCAAGCAGGAACTCCGGAGGTATGTTGGCCTTAATGAGCCTCTTCCATCTTCGCCACTCCTGGATGTGGTCAGATAGGTGAGTGGCTTTATTTTGTCTAAAAGTAGACAAAAGTTCTGTTCCGGCATCATACCGAACAGGAAGCTGGAAATGGTTCAAAAAGACGGTTGCTAGATCCCAAAAACTAGAGAAAGTAGCCGCAGGTAGTTCAATGTACCATTTGGCTGCAGGACCAGTTAAGGTCCTTTGAAACAATCTCAATCTAATGGAATCCTCGTTTAACGAATTTGAAGAACACCATAAGTGGAAGGTAGTGACATGGTCACCAGGGTCTTCACCTGTTTTTCCTTCAAATTTTGGAATGTCCGAAGGTAATTTGGTGGGAACTGCTAGCCATGTGGCATTATGACACACAGGATCATTTGTCAGTTTAGAAAGGTCTGGAAAATTTAAAGTTGCCATAAATGGTAGACGAGGCCGGTAAGATGCTGCTTGATAAGGGGAACCACCCATCGTTTGACCCATGAAATGTTGGTAGGGGTTTCTCCCAGCCATCTGGTGATAAGGGTTGCCCCCGGCCATGTGCTGATAGGAGTTGCCACCTACCAACTGTTGATAGGGGTTTCCCCCAGTTAACTGTTGGTAGGGGTTTCCCCCAGTTATTTGTTGGTAGGGGTTGCCCCCTGCCATTTGTTGTTGTTGTATGAAAGAGTTATTAAAATTTCCCCACCCATACGAAAGTGGATTAGTGCTTTGCAGATTCGTCCACTGTGGCTGGGTGTTAGCCCTACCATATTGCTGGTTAAAGATATTGCCCCCTCCCCCTGAGAATAAGGAAAAAGGGGTATTACCTGCAGGCATGTTACCTTGATTCATGTTAGGGCCTACAAAGGTATTGAAACCAGCAGAAGCTGATGTGGACGGTGCAGTCATGGTACCCATGACTAGCATGTTTGCAGAAGCACTTGGTCCTACCACAAGTGTGGAAACCCAAGTACTAGGAATCTGATATAACGGTTGGGAAGTAGAAGGTGTTGCACAGTTGGCCATACTGCTAGGCCCAACAGTAGATGTAGGAATAGATGCCATCGTTGTAAAACTAGGCATACCTAATGTACTAGTGTTGAAACTGAAAGATGGAGTAGGCACAGATGTAGTTTGTTCCTAACTAGGTGTAGCAGTAAAAGAAGGGTTAACTGTGTTGGTGTTCATACCTAAAGTGGGATTTTGGGGAACCCCCTGTTCACCTCCTGAGTTAGACATCAGATGTCCAGGAAAGGAAATATCTACACTGAAAAGGGGCTGCTGGAAACCAACAGGTGACAGAAGCGGAATTCTAGTATTAGTTAAAGGAGGATTAAAAGGAGTGCTATACTCCACGGAAGTAAGATCTTCCACCTCAACTGTACTAAAGTGTTGCTGATCTGTGGTACCTGGCAGTGGTTCCTCAGGAACCTCAATTTCAAGGTTTTCTATTACAAGTATTTCTTCAGGTAATTCAGTTTCAGGAGTAACTTCTAAAAAAATACCGGGGTTTACCCGTTGTCGTCTAGCTGGCTGTATACGTTCTGTTCTAATTGGTGGAAGGTTTTGAATCCTTCTCGATCTATGGGGTTGTTGATTCTCCGTGATTATAAATATAAAATAACAGACTAGAACCTAGTGGCCACTACAACTAGGGGACAAACAGCACGCCAACTAAAAAAGTCCTAAGTATACAAACCAGGCAAACAAAGGTGCCTTTTGGAGAAGAGTCTGGGATGATGAGGGCCCAGAACAGATCAACGAAGGAAGAAAGACAGTTACCCGGGGTCCACAATACAATGACTAAGGGTGCAAGCACTGGAATCACCCAACCGCCCTCCGAAAGACCTGTAAGGGGTTTCCTCCCACGTCTGTCTTAGGTACAGCAGATATACCCTCTACTGTCACCTGTGTATGAACCTAGAGTCAGATACTATGGATACCACAACACCAAAAATTCCTGGGGGAACAGTCACCGGTCGAATAAAAAAGCGTGGGCAGGGTAGCTAAGCCCAAAACTCGAAAGAGTCCCCAATACGCAATCCGATCCTAGTGTATGCTCGAACAGCAAGTAGGAGGAGTATTCCCACAAACTGATCTCGCAATGACCTACTGCATAGATCCTAGGAAAATTTTGAGTGAGGTGGGTTTACCTATGATAGTCTCACTATGATTTTTGCGCAATGTGTGATCTTGGGTGGTTTAAAGTGATTTAAACCCAATACCCTAACCAAAACTAGTTGGTGTAGTGTACCCTAAAAAGAAAAAAGTTTCTAGTTCATTTTATTAACAAATTTTAGGGCTTTAATTACTCAAAAAGGGTAGTGCTTTTGTGTGGCGTGGTTATGACAAGAAAACAAAAGTGCAATAATATCAAAACTTTCTACAACAAAACTCTTTTCATTTTTTCAATTACTTCTTTCCAAAACTGAAAATCTAAGCAAACCTACTTAAAAAAAATTGTGTTTTCTTTTTTGAAATTATACAAAATACACTAAGTTATCTTGCAATAACAAAAACAAGTTCTATTTACTTAAAATACCAAATTTTTTTTTGCTTTTTCAATAAACGAAAAAGAACTATATAAAAATGGGAAGCAAAATAAAACTTTATATGCAATGTGTGTAAGTATGGCTAAAAGTTCTTAGGCCTATAGCTGTCAAAACCCTAGCTCGAAAAAGACTTGATCTACAGGTTTTTTACAAAGAAAAAGCCTATAAACTTGAGAACAAAGTGGAAGAAAACAAAGGAGAAAGACACAAAAGGACTGACCTAAAGTATCTAGCCCTAGGAAGACCACTATGCCAGGCACAAGTAGACAAGCAAGCTGCCTTACTAACACAAAGAAACTGAGAAATGAACTAGCCTACAGCTGTTTAAAAGCACTTGCAACCAGCAAAAAGACAAGAAGTCTCGGAAGAATGAAACTTGACCAAAAAAGAAGACACCCTAGAGGCTTTACCAAGGACCAAACCCTAAAACAAAGGATGGGAGTAGTAGAGAGCAGACAAACATCACCACAAACAGCAGATACAGGAGTATGCAGGTTTGTAAGCTAGAAACAGGTAATCAGGGTCTAAAAAAGTGGAAGTGCTCAACACCAAACACTCCCTAGTCTTCAAAAAGTCAATAAACGGTTCAAAAATTCCAACAGTCAAGAAGCGGTTTAAAAAATGGAAAAAACTTTAAGGAAAGGTTCTATGACTTGACCAAAGGTTAAAAACCTCATGCAACCATCAAAGGGATCGTACAGCACAGTCAGCAAATCACCAAAAGTTTTAAAACACAAGCAAACCAAAAAGGAATGCTACAGAAAGTGTACTCTACTGTGTAGTAGAGCAACTCGCGCCCCTACTGAAACGGGTGCTACTGTATATATGGCACAGTAGCGTATGGGCGCTACTGTATATATAGCAGAGTAGTGCTCATATCTCAAAGGCTTGAAAACTGACTTTGGAAGGAATCAAAAACTGATGAAAGCATGCAAGAAAAAGACAAGGGATACCTATAAAGTTTCTTGACACATCAAAGAAGTCAAAACAATCTGAGAAGACACACAAGAACAAGGTTTCCTAAAGCCAAAAACTCTATTTCCCCAGTGGATTCGCCAGTCTGTTGGCGGGAAAATCTACCCTATAGCAAGGAAACTAATGCTATCAACTTGGTTGGGGTGACAGGTAAGTGTATTGATGCTATTACAGAGACATTTACAAAAAGAAAGAAGTTGTAGATCTTGGGAACATACCTTTTAATCGAAGTCTGATCCTAGCCTTGACTTGATCTCGTGTTCAACTTCCAAATCCACCTTTCCTTCAGCAAACCTGCAATAACAATACCTTTCTCAAAACATTTTGGGCAGTATATAAAGCTTGAAAGAAACAAAAACAATGTTTAACATTCAGCATTAACCAAAATAGATCCAACTTAAGATGCCATTTCATAACACATTCAAATTAGAACAAGAAAGACACTTCAACCTTTATTAGTCAAAAGTAGAATGATGTACAAGTATACCTGATCATGAAACAGGCTCCTGCAACTAGATTCTGGGCTCTGGCTCTTCTCTGACTTGGATGTCTTCAACATTAACTCCTCCAAAGCAAGCTTCTTCAAAGTTTTTCCATTAATCACTCTTACTATCTCCAATTTTTTAACCCTTCTCCTTTAACCTTCTTGGTATTTATAAGATTAAAGAAGCAGTTCAGGTCGATATGTAGTTATGGAGGAAGTTGGGGGAGTTAGGAAACTACCATCAACTAATCCTCCTCGAGAAATTAATTTATTTTTTAATCATCTTTTAAGATGTCCGCGACTCTTGTTCAGTGGAGTAGCGTATAGGGCGCTACCCTAGTGCTTAACAACTAGCGCTCAATCGATTTTACATTGCGAGCGCTACTATGCTGAGAAGGAGTAGTGTATACTTGGATATGGGCACTACTATTATACAGTGGAGTAGCGTATGGGCGCTAGTCTCTTTGAGTAGAGTAGCGCTCATATCTCAAAATGATATTTTTTGGGGTTTTCCAATAATGTCAGGAAAATGGAATGAGTTGTCATATCATCCAAGGTCAACATGCTCCTCCATCCAAGTTGTCCTTTTGTGTGATCAGCAGCTCAAGGTGATCACGAACAGAGAGGTGCAAGTTTGACCTATAACAATGACCCACTTTCGACCAAAAGGAAACAAGGATTTTGCCGAAAAACAACTCGTCCTTATGGAAAATTTTCGCTGCTTTGCACCTAGAGCAAGCCGATATGGACCTACAACAGTCAAAATTTGGCTTGAAGCATGGTTTATTGACCTTAAAGAAATAGCAACAAGATGGAGGGTACCATAGAACGTCCATCGAAGCCTTCCCCTGACAGCGCACATCCAACTATCTTTGGATGACACAGCAGTATGGTACATGGAACGAGCAGCAGGACCAACAAAACGGCTTGACTATTACCCTTCAGTAAGCAAAATCTTCATAGAGTTAATATGACAATCTAACGAAGTATTACCCATCCCGGCACAAGCAAGGAAATCCAACTTCAAATATGTTGAGCCTCTATCCGACATGGAATAAGAAGAAGCATATGAAAGTCGGTTGTACATGAACACTTTCAGCTATCAGCCCGAGCCAACACCTATCCCTAAGGTGTTAGCACTTACCCAAACTCCTCACATAGAATCAGCAGAGGCCAGAGAACAGTCGAACAGCGACACAGATTCCGACAACCCAGAACATCTTCTGACAGACGATAATATCCAGAAGGTAGAAGCAGAAATTGTCAAAGCCCGATAGAACCGAGTAATATCAATGAAGGGAAAAGGGAAAAGACAAGTAACATTTCAAGAACCGACGGTAGCAGATGAGATCGAGCTATATGACACCGCTACCCAAATCCTTGAAGATGCAGCCAAGAAAAAACTGCCAGTCGAAGATCAGTTCAAAAAATTCTTAGAAACAGATAAGTATCCATCTTCCCAAATTATTGTTAAAAAACCCAAAATTTCGGTCGTACCTGATATTGACTTAACCATCTAGTCCCCTCCCCATTCCCCAACTACAGTAGAAGAAGAAAGAAGTATATTAGCGTTACCTACTCCTCATATCACAGAAGACACCGCTTTGAATACATTCATTGCAAACATTCTGGTATTTTGTCCCAACTGGCGCGAGATGGTCATCCAACAACCAGTTTTTTCCTCTTCGTCTTCTAACCCAGTTAATTTAGCTCCCTCTGACACCATTCAAACTGGAAGTTTACCTTTACAATCATCCCTTCCAAAAATTGTTGGTCACTTGACAACCCATCATATCATAAATCCCAACCCATCAAACTTAGTATATGCACAACAAACAGGTGTCTATACTCCTCTTCCAGTCAATTCACCTCCACAACAAATGAATCCATCTCAAGCGAATACTGTTCGAAAATAAAATCCCCAAGTTGTTGGTTCCCAGATCGAGTCTAGTCTAGTTAGTTCGAATCTACTCGAGAGTACCATTTCATCGAGTCCAATTCTGACATCCTTCGACCTACCATCACTCCTGGTAAACCAGTCGAGTTCCCGTGTCGATGAATCCAAGTCTAGTCCACTTACACAGCAGCTCAACAAAGAAGCAACCACAACAGAAGCAGATAAAGCCACTTCTACTATACCAAAGGAAGCAGTCGCAAATCAAGAAACTACAGCCGACATGACAAGGCCATCAGAGCACACAAATGCTCTAGATATCAATATAAGCAATATAGAAATCTCTAGCAGACCAGCAACAAATCGACCAAGGGCCGAAGTAGCAAAACATGAAACTCTAGTCATCACAATAACAGTACCCAGTACACAAAGTTAGGAAGAACAAGTTGTTGTCAGCACACAAGCAGTCATCAACAGGTACCAGCCACAGAAGGAAAAGATAAGGACCCAAAACAGAAAATTGTAAACAAAGAAAAAGAAAAGAGTAGCTGCAGGAAGCACAAAGAAAAGAAATGCAAAGAAAGAGAATTGCGGCAACAATTGGAAATGCAGCAAATACAGGAAAATGCTCCATCTGTATATTTAGACCAATTGGGAGCTACTACAAGTTATCAACCACACTTCGAGCCCCAAGACGAGCTTGATTTACTTGAAGATGCAGTCTTCAGAGTCCAAAGATGTCACCGACAGGAATCACGGGAACAAATACTATAGCTCCAGGAAGAAAAGATTACATTTCTCACCAAATGTGAACGCTTAGCTCAGCAAGTTGTTCCACTTCTAGCGAGTTCTGACACGACACCACCTCTAGACAAAGCATACCAGTTACTGGAATGTATCATGTCGATGCTACAATCTGAGCTTCTCAAGAAACAACAAGATCAAGCTATTGAGGTAGCTTCCCTCATGACAAATCAATTTACAGCCTTTTCAAAAGCCTTCAAAATACTCAAGCAGTATGCTAATCAAGCAGAAAAACTTACCACGGTTCTGAACAATTGGTATGTTTATTATGGCGACGTCTACAAAGATCTTCAGAAAACAAGAGCATTGCTAAGCAAGCTTCAGCACGAGCGCTTGACTGCAAAGGAAGCCCTTATCAAACAACTTGATAACCAGATCATCATGGAAAACAAGAAATTGGATAAGTTAGAGAAGCAAGAAGTTCAGTGCATGTCACAAGCCCGAGGAGGCCTCAACAAACTTGGAGAAATTCAGCCTCGATTTCATCAGTTACTTGCTATTGCCGACAATACAATCAACACATTCGGTCCCGACATGATTCACTTGCAGGCTACATCCACTCACAACAAGATGGAAAATCTGTCGAAACTCATAACTCTAACCGTAGAAATCCATAATCTGCTCCACACTTGGGCAGAATTCTAGCACCACCTCTCTATCTCTGCTGAAGTTATTATCGAAGCCTGTCTCCAAATACCTGACACTATTTATTCCAGCATTCCTCTATCATAATCGTCTGTATAACTCTTTTTGAAATTTTGATCTCTCCATTTCTTCGGGACGAAGAAAGATTTTGGAGGGGCCTAGGTTGGCTTGTCGACTAGGCCCTCCACCCGACCACTCTGCAGCACATATTGACAGGCCCCGTCGACTAGTATAGGTCGGGTCGGTTGGATAAACCGACAGACAATTATGTAACTGCATTTGCATATATATATCTAGGTTGGTGAGCCAATGTATTAGAGAGATTAGTTCTACGACTGTATTCTGCTCTTGCTGGTTAATATAAAGGCTTGTCTCTCTCTCTATCTCGTCTCTTGTATCTGTATCATTGTATATGCTTGCTTATATTATGTAGTGTATCCATGATAATGACATGAACCTTGGGACTACAAGACACATCTGTCCTCGATACAACAGAAATAGCCTTCCATCGTCACTTGTGTAGAGTCCTAGATGGTCAATATACTAAGGCTACAATAAGTATGAAAATTCTTGGGGGGACAGTCGTCATTCTATTCGTAACGCATGGGCAGGGTAACAAAGCCTGAAATCCAAAAGAATCCCTATACGCGAGACAGCTCTGGTTTATGCTCGAAAAGAGAGTGAGGGGTTATCCTCAGCAATTCTAGTCTCACATGACCTCGTGCTTAGCTCTGGTTTAAGTAGAGTTTCCCAAGAGATTTTGATACAGATGGATTTACCTAAAAGATAGACGTACTACGATTGTTGACTAATGAAGCCAGTTTCGAGCAGTTTAAGGTGATTTAAGCTCGAAACTCTAGCCTAAGCTAGTTGATGTCGTGTATACCTAAAAAAGAAAAATGTTGCTAATTAATTTTATTAGGATTTCTTTTTAAATGACTGTTCTTACTCAAAGGTTGTAGTGAAGTGTGTTGCATGGTTGTGACTGAAATGGAAAGTACATAAAAGTAAAGAACTTTCACTAAACTTTCTCATTCATTGTTTTCCAAAACTAAAGATAAGCAAACCTAAAACAAAATATTTTTGTATTTTATTTTAATATTTCGAAGCAAACTATGCTACTTCAAAACTACGATAGACCTTACTACTAAGCTACTTAAAACAATTTTTTGCTTTTTCTGATAATTGTAAAAGAAAAAGAACTTGTAAAAGCGCAAGACCTAAAAGTGAAGTGCGAGTAAGACTAACACCTAAATGGTTCAAAACAAACAAATCAAACGATCTGAGGAAGACTTGACTTACCAAGTTTTTGCAAAAGAAAAACTAGAGGCTTGGAAACAAAGTGAAAAAGAAACAGGAAAAAGAGACACTTGTGACGGAAAGCCAGACCTAAACAAGTTTCTCCTAAGTATCAAAACCATAAGAAAAACACTAAGCCAAGCAAAAAGTAAGCAAGTGAACCAAGAATGACTTTAACAACACACAGACTCAACATAAAGACAACTAAGAGGCTCTGACTTACTTGAACTGAACTGATAAGATAATCAGCAAGTATCTGAACCAAGCAACCTTTCGAAAGCAACCCTAAGGACTCAATCTTGACAGTCAAACCCTAATAGAAAGGATAAGACAAAGAGAAAGTGTGCTATACATTGCAACAGACAACAAACATTCAAATGCGGGTCTATATGACTGCAACAGCAACTAGGGTGAAGGTATGCAGCTATGTCTGATAGAGAATAGTGCACGAACTTCAAAAAGGGCCAGTAAGTAGCAAATACACTTAATCAAAGACTCAAGTAAGCAAAAACAAGCTGAAAGAGATTGGAGAGGCCAACAAGACTCAACAGAGACATAGGAGGTCTCAAGGGTCAGTGCAGACAGCAAAGCAATAGGCTGGAAAAGAAACCAAAGCTTGGAAATCAAACCCTAACAGCAAACTAGACACTATAGTAAAATACACTACTGTGTATTGTAGCAACCAATGTACATTAGGAGAGGTACGCTACTGTGCAGTGCAAGGAGGGGCGTTTATCAGGTAAAAAACACTTATGTAAGTAGGGAGGACCAGCTTACATGCCTCAAAAGGGTACAAACATGCTTTGCAAACAGTCAATTGAAATGAATCAAGCACAAAGGATAGGTAACACAGACCCACAAGGCTTCTTAGACAATCAAAAAGACTATAAAATGGGCTGGAAGAAAACCAAAACTAAGTCTCCTAGAGTAGAAAAGACTAAACAGTTACTCCCCAGTGGATTCGCCAGTCTGCTATTCAGGATTTCTACCTTATAGTGAGGAGACGGACACTACCAACTGGGTGGGGTTTGACAGGTAAACACATTGATTATATTGCATCTAGTTACTGCAAAATAAAGAGATCGGGATTGAGAGAAATACCTATTTTCGACGGCTGGTTCTAGCTTTCACATGGTCTCTCATTTGATCTCCTACTTGCTCTTCTGCTTGACGAACCTACAACACAAAAGATACCTTCCTTAGCGTATCTTGGATATAATGAATATGATGAAAGAATAAACAACTTGATCATCAAATATAACAAGATATTAATCCAAATGAATATACAATCTAGTAGACACTCAATTTGGGACAGGAAGAGTGTTTTGACCTTTTATTGCCAAATAAACATAAATTAGTACAATATACCTGAGGTGTAGAGATGTTTTTGTAACCGAATCCTAGGATCCTGCTCTTCACTCTGACTTGGGAATTCCTCCAGTGTAACAGCAATCCAAGTATTCTTTCCAAGTTTTCACACTTTCTCTCTAGTCTTTCCCACTAACCCCTCTCATGGATCCTCCTTGTATTTATGGGACAAGGTAGGCAGTTTAGATCGAGAGGTGGTTGAATTGGGAGGTTGGGGAAGTTGCAGAACCAACTTCAACTAATCCCAATTCGTAATCTTAACATATTTTTTTATTTCATCTTAGGATGTACGCGGGTTTCATACAACAAGAGTAGTGTACATGAAGCAACTTATGTGCTTTAGAACCTGTGTTTACAACATTTTGGGAGATGTACGCTGGTTGTCCTTGATCAAAGTAGGGTATTTTTCCAATGTGTACGTGGGTTTGCTATACAAAGAGTAGTGTACATGTCAAGAAATATGCTGGTTTGCTATACAAAGAGTAGCATACATGTCATGAAATCAAGAGAAACTGTAAGATTCTCAGTTGAAGAGTGTACTTCTAGAAGCAAGTCATCTAAGTCAACCTAGCTCTTCCATCCATAGTGTCCTTTTGTGTGATCAGCAGGGTAATGTGATCATGGACGGAGAAGTGCAGATTTGACCTTTAACACTAATATTCCTGTATATCAGTTAGTTATTTAAATATTCACAAAGCTTAAATTTCTACCCCTGCTAAAAGAAAACGACGCATTAGCAGAGCAGACCCCTATTGAGGGAAACAAATTTATTTAGTTAATTAAATATTTGTAGAATTTAATCTCTTCTAAAGGGAAAACAATTTATATATATGTGTGTGTGTGTGTGTGTGTGTGTGTGTGTTTCGGAGTTAATCTCTGATAAGTGAAAACAAATTATTAAATATATACATGAGATCTCGATAATTATTGACCCTGGAAAAAGTATAGGTACAATGCTGCAACGATTTGATCCCTGCATATTCTTTTTCCTTTTGTCAAATGTAGATACCATTTATAAATTTAGATCTTGATCCTTTATGCGCTTCCATCGATTAATCCTTGTGGGTTATCGTTTTTTTAGTATGCTTCCATCATGATTTAGATTGATCCTTATGTATCTCGGATCGCTAATCACAAGTATATATACTGCCGCAAAAATTATTATGCCAAGATTTAACCCTACATAGATCCTTGATTATTTTATGCATTGATATTACATAGAGCTTGTCATATATATTTGAAACCGTTTGATCCATGAGGGTCTAGGGTTATATGTGTATAAATATCAATTAGATTTATATGTTTTAGAGTTTATGCCTTTTCGACCGAATTGTAAAGATTGAAGTTTGGAATGTAATTTTGATCCTTATCTAGATTGTTAGAAAAGCTTGGGAAAGTTAGAAATTGAAGAATGCAACAATTGCTTGTAGATGTAAATCCCTTCTTGATGAATAATAAAAGATATGACTCTCCTTGGTGGACGTAGCCCGTATATCAGGTGAACCATGTAAATACGGTCCCTCTCATATGTACAGTTGTGTTGTGTTGTTGTTCTTGTATAAGTATAGTTTATGTGTTTAATCTCCTTTATATTATGATGGCTATTTCGTTCAAATCTATTGATCCAGATAAGTATTTCCATCATTGTATTGTTTAGAAGATATCAACTTTCGCCAAGTAGTCATGAGTTCCATTATTATGCCGATTGTTTTAATTGAAGATCTAGATATATATAGGAATGTGAGAATACACATGCTTAGTGTGCCATTAATGTATCTTGTGTAAAGGTCACGATTTACATTATACTAGCTTTATGATCCTCTAAACAAGTTTTATGTAACAATTCTTGTATGGTAAGAGAAAGATGAAACATATAGATGTAGTTCTATATTCTTTTGTTGATTGATTTATAGAGTAATTACCTTTCCCCTTTCATGTTAGATTCAACTCTTTAATAATATCATATGGGGTTGTGAATGGTTTATATTGAGTAGGATTATAGAGTTATAAACATTTACAAGACGGGTCAATTCATTTGTACAATCGACAACGTTGACGAACGGTAACAGTCGAGTAACGTTTTGTTTATTGGTTGTAAATAATGTGAGATGAAAAGGTTACGCCTAATAAATAAGCCTTTTAACTAATCATCATTTTTTGTAAGTATGGCAAACTTATTACCAATGAATTTCATTTATGGAGATTTTTTATGTGAAGGAAATTAATTAGTTTTGAAAATTTTCCTAATTTCTCACATGGAATTTTGGGTTTATGACATATGGTCTCAGAGCTACAGGTTACAAACACTCAGGCCTAGTTGGGCTCAGCTGGGGGAAGCAAATAAATGTTGGATGAACTAAAAAGGAAGGAACTCTATCGTAAGATGCAACCACACCAATTCATATTCAATAAAGTTCGCAGAAGGTAAAATGGTAAATTGTCTATGGGGTGAAAGTAAGTAAGTTCCATTATATCTATTGTTGAAACATTGTGTTTCTCAGATCCAAAGTATATTCCGCAACGTGTAAACATTGCTTTAGATTTAGTAAATATCTTTATGGCCTACCTTACTGGCCTACCTTACTAAGAGATTTGTATACCATTATACCATCAAATGAGATTTATTCTATGAGAAGCAATACAAGTAGTGGGTAGTTGGAAAGAATAACCATGGATTTTATGTTCGGGTAACCACAACTAGGGGTAAATACCTGAGATTACTTCTATAAAGAATTTCCCATATTGATTATGGCTTGAATATAGGGAAAGAAATAATTGTATAATTTAAATATTACTTGGTGGATATAGCTATGTATTGGTTGAGGTAATTTACTATCATTTAACAAAGTATGCAGTGGCCATGTTAATAAAGTATTGATTTTAGTTAAGATAAATCCACACAAATGAATAATTTGTAGCATGCTACTTTACATGTATGTAATCATTGTGATAAGTCCTTAAGAGGAAAATTTTCACAATATATTAACTAGGTTGTACGGATATGTTACATGGATGTAGTGATCAAATAATCTAGAAAACATTCGTTAAGTAGTAGTTTATTAATGAGGAGAATACTTTTGTTATTATACATTTGAGTAAAAATCATGTCATTTCATTATATAAGATTTCAAGTCTTATAAGCTAGAACAATCTAGATAATATATTAGAATTAAGTATGTCTTGGGGAATAAAACATTATGACTATGATGTCCTCTCTTATTCTAAGGAAAAATATTTCTCTTATAAACCTTGGAAACTAATGAATAACAAAAGGTAACATATTAGGCTAACTATGTGTTTGATGATATTACTAATTAAGAAGGTTGTATTGAGATCCAAAGTATTTAATTCATTATATCTTGTTAATAGTAGGATGTTGTTAATGGTAGGAGTTTGATTAAAGGAATAGAAGAATCCTAATCTTTTTATGATTGATTAATCATGGGACCTTTTTACAATGAGTATGGAAATATTATAGAGAAATAATATTTTCTCAGGTTGAAATGAATCTATATGAAACTAAATGTTTAACCTATGATACTGACATGATTTGTTTGTTAGAAGACTTGACCCCAAACTCACACTAAGGATTTTGAAGAGTGTTCACTGACCCACCAGGAGGAATGATCTGGTGTAGAAGGAAAATGGCAACAACATCATACACTTTCTATCTAATATAGGAGGTATTTTCCCTAAATTGTGGTCATGTTCCCTAGAAAGGAGGAACTAAGTAGGTGGCTCATTAAATTCAAAATTGACCCAGAGACCTAGGCAAGCATATATCCATCGAATGGGCGGGAGGCTCACACAATTTTTACCTTGTGGATTTGCTGCATACTGAAAAGTTAAGCACACAATAAGATATTCGATGAGGGGAAGCTAAAGTTAGATTGTTGGCAGTTTGTCTGCAAGTTTGATTGTTGAGTTATAGAGAGAACAAAACTCTAGGAAGAGTTTTGTGTTTAGCAGAGGAATTGCTGAAGTTCCAAACTCATGGGAGAGTTTGATGATCAACAAAATGTTGTTGAAAGATTTTTTTTATGATATAACAAATATTAATTATTTGTCTTGTAACTAGACTATTGGATGTCTTTATGTATGGATTTTATGAATGCTTGAGTAAGCAAAATTTTCCTCAAGGATGAGGATGAATGATAAATGTTAAACATTTACTATTTGAAATTTTGTGAAGCATAATTATGTTATGCTGAAGCATGTTGGAAGATCTTGTATGAGCTATACAATGTGCAGGTTGTGAAAGAAGTATGAACCATAAAGACTTTTAGAAATCGTGGAAGTTCAAAGACGATCAAGAATACCAAAGGACAGATGACAAGTGGACTAAAGAAAGATGACTCCAGAAGAGTAGATGAATTGCTAAGAAGTATGAAGACCGAGGATGGTGTTATTCTTAAGGGGAGGAGGATGTAACATCCCTCCTTTAAGCCTTAGTAATTTTTATAAATGTAACTGATTATTCTACTATTTATCTAGTGAGGAGCTCAAGGCCAAGGACCCACTAGTGGACCTTGAAAGTTTTGTTTAATTCCTAAGTTGTAGGAGACTAAAAGTTGGTGACGCAACTAAACAATGGACAACTGAGTCTACTAAGGGTAATGGAGGTAAATGGTAGAGTGGCCATGAGAGATTAAAGTCAATAACAAAGGTTGAGGGAAGATAGTTAATTTACTTATTAAACTTATCTTTTAAAGTATCATTGTCGTAGTTGAGGAGATGGTCACTCATCACCACCTTCTAAAAGTTATAAGGTTTATCTTGTAGTATGAAGATAGCTATGACTAAATAATCCTAAGTAAACTAAAGAGATCGTTCTATTGTCCCTATCATAACAAAAGGTGAGGGGCATTTTGTTAAGTCAAGAATCCAATATAAGAGAAAAAGGAGATTTTTTCCCAAGAAGAAAATTACTATATATATATAATCATCCTACTCCTAAGAAAGAGTACTAGGGAACTTAAGTAAAAACTGGAAAAAAAAGCTTAGCTTAGTATTTGGCAGGCTTATAGCTTATTTGATAAGCTTAACTTATGTATTGATATATCTGGTTAAGCCCAGATTTTAAATCAATATATTAGTATACATGGTGATACTAAGGGTTAAACAAATGTTTTAAATCAATATATTAGTATACATGGTGATACTAAGGGTTAAACAAATGTGTAAATTATATATATATATGTATAAAATTAGAGTTAAACAAAAGTGTGAATTATATATATATATTATATATATGTATAAATCTAGAGTTAAACAAACATATAAATTATATATTTATATATATATAAATGTATATAAGCAAAAATCTAAACAAGCCTGTAAATTATATAGATAGAATACATATATATATGTAGTCTATTTTGGTTAGAAGCAACTACCTTTAAAATAATCGATTTATTGGTTGAAGAGAAAACTGTAATCATTAATTGACTTGTAGAGCACTTGTTAGCTAACCGCTCAGAGATTTCGTAGGATGGTTGTCTCCGTAGTGGAGCTCTCGAAATGCTTCACTATCGCCAACTGTCTCCTTGGGGAGAACACCAACTCCTTACTCTTGCAATCTCTCTCCTTGGAAGGCAAGCGAACTATAGTGTCACCGCTGAGCTCTTTTGGAAAGGAGGGGGGGCTCTCGACCTTCTTAAGAGGGCGAAGTAGAGAGGAAGGAGGGCACGATGGGGAAGGGACAAATATCATAGCTTGATCCATGTTTGAGTCTTGGAAGGCTGAAATAATTTTTGTAGAAGACAAGGGAATGGATAGCTTGTTACAGCTTGATCCCTGTCACTTTTTGTGTTGATATTTTTTTATTTTTTGTCGTCATGAGATAGATCGCAAGCAGGGTTAAGCGCTTAAGCTGAACCTTGTCAGGGTTGGAATATATATTTAATCACTGTAGAGATATGTTTTTTGTATTACTATGTTACTGCATGTTTTATTTTTGGTCCCTATTGGTACATAGCAACGCCGAATGTAGGCAGAAGATAGAAACCGTAATTACATTATAATTTTCATTTCTATATTTCTGTATGATTACGTTTCGGCCCCTATCGAAACAAAGCAACGCCCAAATGGGTTTAGAGACAGCAATTGTAGTTACCTTTTACGTTTTTTGTTTATGCATGTTTAAGTTTTGGTCCCTGTCGAAACATAGCAACGCCCAAATGGGGTTATAGACAAAAATCATAGTCTACCTTATATGTTTTTCACTGCTTTAATCTGAATTTTTAATTTTTATCCCTATCAAAATAGAGCAATGCCCAGATGTGGGTAGGAACGGATATCGTAGCCTGTACTAGCTTCTACATTTACACTATATATATCCATCTCTGTAGATTATTATTATTATTTATTGTTGAACAGTTGTTGATGTTGTGCAGATCATCAGGGTTATCAATCCCTATATAATATCTATATACACGTTGAATGCTTTATTTTGTTGCGCAGTGATTGGGGTTATTAAATCCTACATAATCTTAGAATGACCTATCATTATCTATATATATGACATAGTTTATGTATATATATATATATTGGGTGCATTTTTGGTATAGTTCCATTTGCCGACAGAGTTAAAAATGGAATTCTGAACGCATAGTTTTAGAACGATATATATATCATTTATATATATTGCATAAGTTTAGGATTATCTATCATTCATATATATTGCATAATTTTAGGATGATCTATCATTTATATATACATTGGATGCATTTATTTTATATAGTTTCCATTTGATGACAGAGTTTAAAGATGGAATTCTGAATGCATGAGTTTTATTTATTTGAGAATGCTTGTCTGACAGAGATCTAGATTTTAAGTCAAGTATAGATAATTGATCCTTGTATGCCCTTTTTTTTTATGTGGCAAGGATTTCTTAAGAAATAGGATAGCGTAGAAGTTGAATCCGGTATGGATATCATTATTCTAATATTCTTGTATATCAATTAGTTATTTAAATATTCACAAAGGTTAAATCTCTGCCCCTGCTAAAAGAAAATGATGCATTAGCAGAGCAGACCCCTAACGAGGGAAACAAATTTATTTAGTTAATTAAATATTTGCAGAACTTAATCTCTGCTAGAGGGAAAACAATATATATATATTTATATATATATATATATATATACATATATATATATGTTTCGGAGTTAATCTCTGATAAGTGAAAATGAATTATTAAATATATACATGAGATCTCGATAATTATTGACTCTGGAAAAATTACAGGTACAATGCTGCCACAATTTGATCCCTGCATATTCTTTTTCCTTTTGTGAAATGTAGAGACCATTTATAAATTTAGATCTTGATCCTTTGTGCACTGCCATCGATTAATCCTTGTGGGTTATCATGTTTGTAGTTATATACTTCCATCATGATTTAGATTGATCCTTATGTATCTCGGATCGCTAATCACAAGTATATATACAGCCACGAAAATTCTTATGCCAAGATTTAACCATACATAGATCCTTGATTATTTTATGCATTGATCTTACATAAATATTTTCATATATATTTGAAATCGTTTGATCCATGAGGGTCTATGTTTGTATGTGTATAAATCTCAATCAAGTTTATATGTTTTAGAGTTTATGCCTTCTTGACCGAATTGTAAAGATTGAAGTTCAGAATGTAATTGTGACCCTTATCTAGATTGTTAGAAAAGCTTGGGAATGTTGGAAATTGAAGAATGCAACAATTGGTTGTAGATGAAACCCCTTCTTGATGAATAATAATGTTAAGTTTTGTCACATACCCAAATTTTGAACATTATATGTTGTCAGAAAAAAATTATGTTTTATTTTATTGTAAAGTTTTATGCTACTGACCAAGTGGGGTCAAGGATGACTGTAATTAATTACTATGAATATTTTATTATTAATAAATAAACGAGACAAATATCCAAAGGAGACTGTTGAATGAGTGTTCACTGACCCACTAGGAGGAATGGACTAGGGTGGAGAGCAAACTGACACTTGGAAGCATCCTCAACTCACCTCTAACTGTTGCAGGGGGCAACTTCCCTATTTTTATGGTTATGTTCCCCAAGAAAGTGGAACTGAGAAGGTGGCTCATTTACTAAAAACAACTGACCAAAATACCTAGGCATGCTTATCTACCCATCGAATTCAACAGGAGGCTAGTCATTCTTACCTTGTGATAATTTCTGAGCACAAGAGATTCGATGAGGGGAAGGTTAGAAGTGATTGAGTGAACTAAGACTGCATTCTGAACTAGTGCAACCACATTGTTGAGTTTAATATTGCTAAAAGCAGGAAGTAATACTGTCAAGTGTTACTGCTGAGTTGCAAAGGAATTTATTCCATTTCTCCACAGTTCATCCTGGTGGTTCAGTGAACAGGCTCGGGGGTCCTAAGGTAAGTAATCTTGGCTGTCTTTAGGAAAAGGTTGGGTGGAATGGGCTGCGACCATTTCTGCATCAAGATTGATCAACAGAGCCTGAAATATTTCTGGAACAACGTGTATCCTCCCCAGCACAACAGATATGGGTTATCAAACTCATCAGTTACGACTATGAGATCACTTACAAGAATGGTTAGGATAATATTGTGGCGGATGCTCTTTCTTGCACATTTGATGACCAGCTTTTCTCTTTCAACTATTTCTATGCCTATTACAAATTGGTTGCAATCTGTTCAATAGGACTATGTCAATGACTCTTCATTATCTCAAATCATCAAATGCTTGGCCAAGAACCCTTCTGATGTACCACATTAATCTTGGGATGGTGCTTCCCTGAGATACAAGGGTCGTCTTGTGCTTCCCCAGAGCACAGATATTCAACAAGATATCTTCTATGAAATCCATGCTTCTCCATCCATAGGGCAGTCTGGGTTCCTCAAAACGTATGAGCGGGCACAACGTAACTTCCTTTGGCAGGGAATGGAGGACAATTCAATAGATGACGGTTGAATGTGATACCTGCCAGCACAATAAGGGTTAAACGACACTCCTTCCGGGATTTTGGAACCCTTTCCCATCCCTACACGGATTTGGACAGATATTTCTATGGATTTCATTGAAGGGATCCCTAAATCTGGAGGGAAGATAGTGATTTTTGTTTTGGTTGCTCGCCTCTCCAAATATAGTCATTTTTGTTCCCTTCACCATCCCTATACAGCTTCCTTGGTCACACAAATTTTACTGGACCAGATCTTTCGTCTTCATGTAATCCCTTCCTCCATTGTCTCAAATCATGATGCAACTTTCACTAGTCATTTTTGGATAGAACTATTTCGCCACACTGGAACTAAACTGAAGATGAGTTTGGGGTATCACCTACAAACAAATGGTCAGAATGAAATTATCAATAAATGCTTGGAAACTTATCTTCATTGCTTCACCTCCAAACAAAAACATCAGTGGGAAAAGTGGCTCCCTCTCGCTGAATGGTGGTACAATACCTCTTACCACACTGCCCCTAAACTGACTCCCTATGAAGCAGTCTATTGTCAGGCATCACCAGTTCTTCTTCCATACACCCCCAGCAGTTCACCATTTTAGGCAGCTGACAAGGTCCTTCGCGACCACTATCAGATTCTTCGCATTTTGAGGGACAATATTCACATGGAAAGAAATCGAATGAAACAGCAAGCCGATCAGCACTGTTCTGAGCGCACTTGTCAAGCAGGTGATATGGTTTTTATTTGTCTACAACCTTACAAGCAATCCTCCCTAAAACTCAAAGGGCGTCATAAGCTTGCTCCAAATTTCTATGGGCCATATAGGATTCTTCAGAAAATTGGGTCCGTTGCTTATAAATTGGGACTTCCTCCTTCTTCCCGCATTCATCCAGTATTTCATGTCTCTTGTCTGAAGAAAGTTCTTGGCACCAACATCAGAGGACAAACTATTTTACCATAACTGGATAATGAAGGATCCATCCTTTTGGAGCTAGAGGCCATCCTCAATCAGCGCACTTGTCAACTTCTCTCTCACTCTATCACAAAGGTATAAATTCAGTGGCATAGAATGCAACCAGAGGATGCTACATGGGAACCACTCCTTCAGATTCAACAACAATTTCAACATCTAAATATTTGAGGAAAAATATTTTTCTAAGGGGGAGGGGATGTTAGGAACCCATGTCAACCCTTCTCTTTACTTTGTTAATACATTTTTGTTGGATGCATATGCCTTGTAATTTGTCCCGTAGTATTATATGTTGATCCATAGTTTGTATTATCCCATAGTATTGGATGCATATACTTTGTAAGTCGTCTCGCAATATTATATGACCCATGGTATTGACCCATAGTATTGCCGCATAGACTAGTATATAAGTTTGTGTGGAGGCCAATGAAGGCACCGTGAAGTTATTTGTATTAAGCTTGCTCAAAGGAGGTTTCCCCCTTGAAGTGGCCTGTGATCAATAAATCTATTTTGAGTTCTGTTATTTATGCTATCTGTGCATTTTCATTAATTAATTGTTGCAAGTTCTTCACAAGAAATTTTCATTTACTTTAAAATCATTGTTTCAAAAACATAAGTCTTAATTTATACTTCTCCCAAACTATGAAAATAAATGAGTTCATGCAAAAAATGGGGCCTTCTCTGTAAGCTAGGATATACTGTTTAAATATCTCCTTTCTAAAACTATGAAACAAAATGAACTGCTAGTGTCTAATCTACGACTGCATGAAGTGCACCATGGAAGACAGTGCAAGTGCACCATGGAAGACAACGCGCATAGTGGCGGTTCATTGAGCTCAATTCAGTCTTTGGGGACTAGGCCTCAGTTAGATATATAGTCATAGATCATCAAACACTGATATGTTGATGTATTTGTAACTTCAGAAGATATTCACTTGTATATAGTATTTGTACTTTATTGTATCCCCAACGGAGATGTATTATTCCTCCGATTGGAAGTGTCGTCAGTTGTACTTGTAAGTGAAACAAGTTATATTGTAAGTGTCGTAACTTATACTTGATGGGTTATTAGACCACATTGATGGGGTTGGCCCTATATGAGTCATGTGGGTTAAAGGGTTATTAGACCACCCTAGTGGGGGTCGGCCCAGTCAACATTATGTTAAGTGGTTAAGTTGGGGCCGACCTAGTTAGAGTTAAAAGACAAGTGAAGTAGTGTATAAATAGAGAGTGTCTCTCTCTCATTTTACATATTCTCTCATTCACTCACTTCGCATTAGTGAGAGAGAGGAGAAGTGAGCACTAGTGGAGGAGGAGTAGCTATTGCAGTAATCTATCTCTTGGGTTTGATATTTGTGATCTTTGTATTGGTGCTTATTCTATCTCTGATGAAGTTGCGGGGTTTTTCACCTTCTTTGTTTTCCCCGGTGAAATGTTTTGTGTCTCTTATGCTCGATATGCTATACATGTTGTTCTTTCAATTAAGATCCTAGATATATTGAATTAAATGATGAAAAACTAACATGGTATCAGAGCTAGCCTGAAGGAAGGCATGGTATGGCATTTACGACACTTGTTGCACTTGCGACAAATTGGAAGCTAGGGCTTGGTATGGTAAGAACTAGTCATCGTTGAACATTCACTGTAACTTGGTTTTGGAAAAGGTTCGGTATCTAAAACTTCTACAAGTCGAAGATGAAATGTCTATGTACCTTGTAACCAAGGAAAAGCCTCATATTCATTGTACTTTGTGAGATATGATCCATACAAGTTAGGGTTTCTGCCTCTTCCAAAATGTAGTCCTAAACAGGTGACCTAGGAAAAAAGGTCATATCTCGGGATAGGAAGCTCCAAAGGGAATTCCGTAAAAAGTGACAGTTAGGGAATAGACTTTAATTTCATAGGTCTGGGTTTCAGAGGCCTAATTTGAAATAGTGACACATGGAACTCCGTACAAGTTTGCTATACTTTTTCATCCCATAAACAGGTCACGTTGCGACACTTGGAATCTCTCTCTCTCAGAGAATCCATTTGAGGTCAGATATGTGGCGTTGGAAAGGTGACAGGTCATTCTATCATAGGCCGATGTTTCAGACCCTAAGGATCCGAAATTTCAGAGATACATTAGAAACAATATGGCATATATTTCTGTCCAAATAGAATTGGATTTTGAGCACCTTCATTTTTGGATCGTCACTTTTGTGGGAAATTAGGGTTTCAGAGAAAGTTGGAATTTTTTAAATATGAGACCATGGCTGGATGATCCTCATCAAAATTGAAATTTAGAGACCAAAATCAAATTTTTTGGTTGGGCAGAACCTCGGGCATCATGAAACCCTAGTTCGGGATTTTGATCGGTAAGGTGGAAAATTAGGGTTTCTACAAAAGTTGAAATTTTTGAAATCTATGACCACGATTGGAGGCTCCTCAGAAAAATTGAAGTTTAAAGCACAAGATCAAACATTTTCGTTGGGCAGAACCCCGGGCATTATCAAACCCTAGTTCGGGATTTTGATCAGAAGATCCGAAAGTTTCAAAGGCAATTTTGAGGGGTCAAATTTTGGAGATTTCAAAATTGAAGTATACTAGCTTGATCAGCTCAGCAAGGTGCATCTTTTCACCCAATCAGAAGTTTGAAATTCAAAGTTTGAATTTTTAAGGTTTCTCTGACAAACCCTAATCCATCTCCAGATCCAGTTTCAGCAAATCAAAGTGGATTGGGTTAATCCTAGAAGAGAATGAATTGGAAACCTACATAAGTGAAGAAGTTCTAGTTTCAGAGGGAGATGAGGCTAAGGCCTTACATAAGAAGATTACAAGCAATCCTGAATGGTATGACTTGAAGAGATACAGGTATGTTTTAAAGCCTATTCATGATTAAGTTTATGATATGTTTGTCTTCATTTGAGGTTAGTACAATCTTGATTAATTTTAGACTTGTCTTATCACCCTAGTAAAAGTATGAATGCATGTGAATACATTCATTGATTAGGGGTATGACACTTATGATTGTACTAATACACTTTGTTGTTGTATGAGGATGATGTTGTTCACTAACATGAAGGGTACATCAAGAAAGACAAATCAAGTTCTAGATCAAGAACATATGACCATAGTGACATGAAGACAAAGACTTATCCATAGTCATGGATCACATAGAAGATCTACTTACGAGGTATGTATAAATTGGTTCTACAATTATTAACTTATTAGATATATAGGTTGCTAGCACAAGGTGTCTATGAGAACAAAGAAGACATTGTTTGGGTATGTTCGACAAACATGATAATCCAGGTATGTTTTTCTATATCGAGTTAGAATCCTACTTTGTGTTAGGATCTTAGATAAGTATACTTTTGTATGATTGACAATGCTTATTCATGAAGTTATAAGTTTGAGTAATCATGGGTTTATGCATATTATACTTCTTACATTGATTGATGATATGGAAAACCAGAAGAGTCCTATGGTCAAATAAGAATATGCATGAATAAAAGAAGTACTCCCTGAAACCTTGAATACTAATGCTTGTGATAAATTACCTATGTATGAAATGATCATAACCATACATGTTTAAGATTATTTAGAATCATAATATTTTGATAGTATTGAGATTATACTAATGCGTGTGTGATTATGTATGAGATCTTGAGGATGACACTAGTGCACACTTAAGCTTGCATAGTGGTCCAGAATGGGTATAAGTTCAAAGACAGATAATCCAAGAAGCAAAGATCAAGAGGGAGCTCACTCTAGTAGTTCCTGCAAGGAAGGAAAGATTGAGAGGGAGTCCACCCAACAACCAAACAAAGATAAGTATTTGAATTGTCATTTCCTGTATATATGATTACTTAAATGATGTTGTTCAGTCATGTACATACTTATGTTCCTAGATTTAGGATGTATATTATGCATATTAGAAAAGTTACATTAATGAACAAGATACTACTAATATGCAAGTAATGGGTAAGTGGCCTATGGTACTGTACAACATTCCATTGCTACTAATCTAGAATGAAACCTGTTTGATGACATGTTGAGAGTTGTGCACACTCTTAACAATGTTCTAGTAGAGATGGAAGGCATCTAGAAAGTTACGGGATATGGATAAATGCTGTATTGAAGCATTGGCTAAGATAATTGCATGACTATATGACATATGTCTTTATGAGTTAAAATTTGTTCTGAAATATATAAGATGTTTCTAATCATGCAATTGAACTTGTCTTGTAGGAAAGACCATGTATAATCACCTGCAAAAGACGGACTACAACATTTGTTCCAACAACGAAGAAAACTATATATTGAATATATTGAAGAATCTGAAGTTCCTAGGATCCGGGATGCAGTAATGGAAGAATGCCATGATCGAGGAATACCAATCGATCATGAAGAATGATGTTTGGATGTGGTCCCGAGACTAGAAGGGAAGTTTGTTGTGACTTCCAAGTGGATCTACAAGATCAAGCATGCTGTAGATGGAAGCATAGAGAAATACAAAGAAAGGTTTGTGACTCGTGGCTTCTCCTAGAAAGAGGGGATAGTTTATGAAGAGACCTTTGCTCCTGTAGCTAGATACACTTCCATCAGAACAGTACTTTCCCTGGCTGCAATGATGAAGCGAAAGATACACCAGATGGATGTCAAGACAACTTTCTTGAATTGTGTAGTCGAAGAGGAAGTGTATGTGGAGCAGCCACTCAGTTTTGAGACACATGACAGGGAGTCATATGTGTGCAGATTGAAGAAAGCCTTGTATGGCTTGAAGCAAGCACCTAGGACATGTTATGGAAGGATAGATAGCTTCCTAACCAATTTGGTCTTTACCAAGAGTAAAGCGGATTCCAACCTTTACCACAAGGTTGAGGAAGGCAATCCAATGATACTCCTACTGTACGTGGATGACCTGTTTGTGATAGGTGAGGATAGGTTGATTTCCGACACGAAGAGAAAGCTTGTTGCTGAGTTCAAGATGAAGGACTTGGGTACGATGCATTACTATCTAGGTATGTAGGTGTGGCAGAGTGCAAATGGAATCTTCCTTGGACAAGGGAAGTATGCAGTAGAGATCCTGAAGCGGTTCGGGATGATGGACTGCAAGGCCATGGCCACACCTATGGCATCGAACCTGAAGATATTGAGTGATGCTTCATCAGAGTAGGTTGATGGCATGATGTATCGTCAGATGATTGGGTCCTTGATGTGCCTGAAGAACATGAGACCAGATATTTGCTTTGCAGTGAACACATTGAGCCTATTCTTGATGGATCCTAGACATGTTCACCTGATTGTTCTAAACCATATTATGAGGTACCTGAAGGATACGGTTGACTATGGGATCAAGTATGATGTGAATCAAAAGTTTAACCTGGAGGGTTATGTTGATTCAGATTGGACAGGCAGTGTTGCAGATAGGAAGAACACTTTGGGGTGCTGCTTCAGTATGGGATCAGGTGTGATCTCTTGGTTTAGCAGGAAGCAGTCCCGCGTAGCACTAAGTACAGCCGAAGTAGAGTATGTCGCAGCTTGTTCAGCCAGTTGTGTGGAAGTATGGCTAAGGAAGCTACTGTTTGATTTATTTGATCTCCAGTTGGATGCTACTTGTATCTATTGTGACAACCAAAGTTGTGTGAAGTTGTCAAAGAACCCGGTGTTCCATGACAAGTTGAAGCACATCGAGATCAAATATCACTATATCAGGGATATGGTGCAAAGAGGAGTAGTGAAGCTCCTATATGTTGCAATGGACTAGCAGATTGCAGATGTATTGACCAAGCCGCTGGCCAGAGTGAAGTTTGAGTACTTCAAAGAGAGGCTTGGTGTACTTCAGATCGAGGTTCCTTCTAAGGGGAAGTGATGAGTCAGGAAGACGTAGATGCACATGGGATTTTCTGACATGGTTGTAGATGTGTTCTCCGATGGTCGTGATGTAATTGTTGAGCCATTCTCACATGGTGGTAGATGTGTTCTCCCATGGTGCAGATGTAAGGGCTGGAGCCATTCTCACATGGTGGTAGATGTGTTCTCCCATGGTGTAGATTTAAGGGATGAAGCCAATTTTCACATGGTGGTAGATGTGTTCTCCCATGGTGAAAAATTAAGGGCTGGAGCCTTCCCCGAATGGTGGTAGATGTGTTCTCCCATGTCGATGGTGTAAGTGTTGTATGATGTGTATGTGGGTTGTGCTTCATGGACGATGAGATGATCTGAAGAGGATGTTTCTATAATGATTAGGATGATCATGTGATGATGATGAGCATCAGAATGATGCTCCAAATAACATGCATTAGGACGATGCTATGACGATGATATGCATCATGACGATGCTATGACGATGATCAAGATGATCATGCAATGATGATGTGCATCAGGATGAGGTACTGTATGATGATGATCAGTATGATCATGAGTATCAGGATGATACTCCATGGCCATGGACAGATTATACAGGTAGCATGTTATAGCTCCCTGGGAGATCCGATAGTCTGAGCTTAGATGCTCTTGCGAGGTTTTGCTATAGGTTGGTCGTGGACAGGTTGTGCAGATAAGCATGTTGATGTATATGTAACTTCGGAATGTATTTCATTTGTGTATGTTATATATATTTATTGTACCCTTATAAGAGATGTGTCATTCCTCTATAAGGAAGTGTTGTCATGTGGATTGACAAGTGTCGCAAGTGTGTGTACTTGCCGATGGGTTATTAGACCACCATGTGTGGGGTCGGCCTTGAAATATATATATTATAATGTGGATGTACCTAGCTAGACAAGTCGGCCCCATAAGGTCACTGGGCAAACAGATTAGTATAAATAGAGATCGGGTGATCTCTATTTAGATCACTCGAAAAAGTATCTCACTCTCACTCAGAAAGTGGCGCACTAGTGAGGAGGAGGATCATCTACTACTAGGAAGCCTATCTCAGCATATTTTGGTTGTACTTTGGTTGAGCCATTTCTCTCTCTATCTCTGAGGAAGTTGTGGGGTTTTTCACCTTAGAGTTTTCCCCATGGAAACTCTATGTCTCTTGTCTCTCATGCTTTTGATTCTTGTGATGCTTGTCATGCTTATTGTGATTGTCATGCATTGATAAACTGTATATGTTATTCTCTCAGTAAAGATCCTAGAGTATTGTGAATTAATGCTCAAAATTTAACATGGTATCAGAGCTAACCTGAGAAGAAGACATTTTGCAGTGACGGAAACTTGAGTTTCTTGTTTATTGGGTTTCTCTCCACAGATTTTGGAAAAACAGTATAGTAGATTGACTCTACTCATCAAGGCACATCTATCTGTCCAATCAGAATTCAATTCTAAGCATTTTCAGATTTGGCCCTAAAAATTAGGGTTTCCACAAAAATAGGAATTTCTAGAATCTGAAGACACAGCTGGAAGCTCCTTGCAAAAATCGAAGTTTAGAGCTTTGGATCAAGATTTTTGGCTGAGAAGATATCCGGGAAACTCAAACCCTAATTCAGGGGAATCCCTAGTGAACCCGGGAGGATAAAAAGTCAAATCTGAAGGGTAAAACTTTGCTGATCTCAAATTTTGAATGCACCAGGCTGATCAACTCATCAAAGCGCATCTTTCTATCCTCTCAAAAATTTGAAATTCACATTTTGAATTTTTAGGGTTTTTCCAATAAACGCTAAATCGGGACCAAATCCAGTTTTCAGCATTTCAAGTGGTAAGACCTAAATCTTTTCTATTTCCATTTGAAGTACTCTTTAAGATGTCTCTCCACACCAAGCTTGAGGATAAGCTTGAAGGAGCTGATAACTTCCGAGCTTGGAAGTATAGGATTGGGTTAATCCTGGAAGAGAATGAGTTGGACTCATATGTGAAAGAAGACAACCCTATCCCAGAGGATGAAGAGGACAAGGTATTGCATAAGAAGAACTTGGTCAAGGCAAAGAGAATCATTGCTGATTCCATTAAAGATCATCTCATACCCCATGTGTCCTCTCTAAAGACACCCCCAAGGAGATGTTTGACTCTTTGACCAAGCTATTTGAAGGGAAGAACATAAATCGGAAGATGACCCTGCGGAACCAATTGAAAGGAGTAAAGTTTCAGAATGGAGAAACCATTCAATCTGATTTTTCAAGGGTCTCCCAGATCAAGGAACAACTAGAAGCAGTGGATGAAATGGTGGAGAATGGTGAAGTGGTGATGGCCACTCTAAATGGCCTACCCAGGTCATGGGTTTCCTTCATTCAAGGAATTTGTGCAAGGAAGAAGTTGATCTCCTTCAACATATTGCGGGAAGAATGCTCTCAAGAAGAAGCTAGGCTCGTGGCCCGAGAAGAAAAGATGGGAAATGAAGATCAAGCTCTCACAGCACATGCCACGAAAGGAAAGTCCAAGAAGGAATCATCTCATAACAGAAGATCCTCTCACCACCATTATCATAAAGATAAGAAAGATCTCAGATGCTTCAATTGCAATGAGAAGGGACACTTTGCTTCAGATTGTCCCAAGAAGAAGAAAGACAACAACAACAACTTCAATAAGAAGAAGAAGAATAACAAAAGAAGATATCATGCTCATGCTGCCGAATATGATGAAGCCCCAAAGAAGAAGGCTAGGGCAGAAAGTAATAGTGATGATGACTCATCAAGTGAAGAAGAATATGTTCTAATTTCTTCTCTCACAGGTACTATCTCCCATGGTTGTAATGATTGGTTGACAGTGGGGCTTCCAAACACATGACTGGGTTTAAGGAATCTTTTGTGAATCTATCTAAACATGAATCACCCCATAAGGTGAAACTTGGGGATGATTATCAATACCCAATCAAAGGAAGTGGTGAAGCCTCCTACAACCTATATTATGGAAAATATTTGAAGATGAAAGAAGTCCTTTATGTACCTGGTCTCAAGAAGAACTTACTCTCCATCTCTGCATTGGATGCAAAAGGTATGAGGGTTGCATTTGTGGATGGCCAAGTCCTAATGTGGCCAAAGGGAAAGAACATAGATGATGCAGTAGTGATTGGAGAGCAAGAGGGAGGTTTGTATAAATTGAAGGGACAACCTGAACATGCCATGGTACATGAATCCATGGAGCCAAGTGAACTTTGGCATAGAAGACTTGCTCATATGCACTATAGAGCACTTCCAATTGCAAGCAAGGCTGTAGAGGGTCTTCCTGAAATCAAGACCAAACATGAAGGTGTTTGCAGAGGATGTGCAAAAGGTAAGAACATTAAGAAGGCTTTCCCAAGTAGTGAAAGCAAGGCAAAAGACATCCTGGAAATCATTCAATCAGATGTATGTAGTCCTATATCATCCAGTTCTCTGAGTGGGTATGTTTACTATGTCTCATTTATTGATGACTTCTCTAGGAAGACTTGGGTATACTTCTTAAAGAATAAAGATGAGGTGTTTGATAAGTTCAAGGAATTCAAAACCTTGATGGAGAATCAAACTGACAAGAAGATCAAAACATTTAGATCCGACAATGGTGGAGAATTCACCTCAGGTGACTTCAAGAAGCTTTGTAGTGATTCAGGGATTAAGAGGGAGTTGACTGCTCCTTATAATCCTCAACAAAATGGAGTTGCAGAAAGGAAGAACAGAACCATCATGGAACCAGCAAGGGCAATGCTGCATGACCAAGATCTACCTATGCATCTATGGGTAGAAGTAGCTAGAACGGCTGTATATGTGTAGAACAGAACACCCCATAAGATATTGGACAACAAGACACCAGAAGAGGTCTTTTCTGGTAAGAAACCTGAAGTCAGCCATCTCAGAACATTTGGTTGTCCAGTATACACTCATGTTCCAAAGGAAAAGAGGACTAAACTAGATCCTTTTGGAAAGAAGGGTATCTTTGTGGGTTACAGTGAAAGCTCGAAGGCTTACAGAATACACTTTCCAGGGTTCAAGAATATTGATGTCAGCAGGGATGTAACATTTGATGAAAACTTAGCATTCATCAAATCAAGGAAGGCACCTATCGAAGTTTATGAAGAACCTAAGGAAACTAGATTTCAAGACACTACCATGACTGAAGCAGTTCCAGAAGTTGTTCGTGAGTTTGAAGATCCGCAAGAACCTATAGATCCACCCCGTGAGGATAAATCTCACAAGAGGAAACCTGCATGGGCTAGAGAGCTCATTCAAGATGCAGAAAGATTTGGCATTCCAGAAGAAGAACACAGAGCAAAGAAGAGAACCAGATCACATACCAGCTATGTTGCTTTACTCTGTGACATTATGAACAAAGAGCCTTCCAGTTATGAAGAAGCAGCGGAAAAGAAAGAATGGAAGGATGCCACGGTTGAGGAATACCAATCAATAATGAAGAATGATGTTTGGGATGTTGTCCCAAGACTTAAAGAGAAGTCTATTGTGACATCCAAATGGATTTACAAAATCAAGCATGCTGCAGATAGCAGTGTACAGAAATACAAGGCAAGATTCGTAGCTCATGGCTTCTCTCAGAAAGAGGGAATAGATTATGAAGAAACTTTTGCACCTGTAGCCAGGTATACATCCATCAGAACAGTACTTGCCCTGGCTGCAGCTATGAAATGGAAAATACACCAGATAGATGTCAAGACTACTTTCTTGAATGGTGTAGTTGAAGAGGAAGTATATGTGGAGCAGCCACTCGGTTTTGAAATACATGACAGGGAGTCATATGTGTGTAGATTGAAGAAAGCCTTGTATGGCTTGAAACAAGCTCCCAGAACTTGGTATGGTAGGATGGATAGTTTCCTATCTAGTTTGGGCTTTACCAAGAGTAAAGCGGATTCCAACCTTTATTACAAGGTTGAAGAAGGGAATCCTGTGATTCTACTCCTGTATGTGGATGACTTATTTGTAACAGGAGATGACAGATTGATTGCAGATACGAAGAGGAAGCTTGTTGCTGAGTTCGATATGAAATATTTGGGAATGATGCATTATTTCCTAGGTATGGAGGTGTGGCAGAGTGCAGGTGGGATTTTCCTTGGTAAAGGGAAATACACAGTAGATATCCTGAAGAGATTCAGGATGATGGATTGCAAGGCCATGGCCACACCTATGGCATCGAATCTGAAGCTTCTATATGATGCTTCATCTGATCCGGTTGATGTCTCTATGTATCGTCAGATGATTGGGTCCTTGATGTACCTAACGAACACGAGACCATATATTTTCTTTGCAGTGAACACATTGAGTCCGTTCCTGACAGATCCAAGGAGTGTTCATCTGGTTGATGTAAAGCATGTTCTGAGGTACCTGAAGGGCACAGTGGATTATGGGCTCAAGTATGAGGCGAATCAAAAGTTTAACCTGCAAGGTTATGTTGATTCAGATTGGGCTGGTAGTGCTGCAGATAGGAAGAGCACATCTGGGTGTTGCTTCAATATGGATCAAGTGTGATCTCTTGGTTTAGCAGGAAGCAGTCCTGCATAGCACTGAGTACAGCTAAGGCAAAGTATGTTGCAGCCTGTTCAGCTAGTTGTGAGGTAGTATGGCTATGGAAGCTACTGTCTGAGTTATTTGATCTCCCATTGGATGCTACTGGTATCTTCTGTGATAACCAGAGTTGTGTGAAGCTGTCTGAGAACCCAATGTTTCATGACAGGTCGAAACACATAGAGAGAAAATATCACTATATCAGGGATATGCTGCAAAGAGGAGCTATGAAGCTCCTATATGTTGCGACGGACGAGCAGATTGCAGATGTGCTGACGAAACCACTAGCCAGGGTGAAGTTCGAGTACTTCAGAGAGAGGCTTGGCGTTATTCAGATCGAGGACACTTCGAGGAAGAAGTGATGGTCACATTTGCTAAAGCCATTCCAAGCATGTTGGAAGGAGGATCCTTCACATGGCTGTGGATGTAAGCGCTGGATGACGAGCATCAAGATGATGTTCTGGTTTCTGCTTGGATATGATCAGTTGGATCATTTTTGTATATGTATGTACGCATCATGTTGGATGCTGGATATGATCAATTCGATCATTTTTTTTGTATGTATGTATGCATCATGTTGGATGTTGGATATGATCAGTTGGATCATTTTTATGTATGTATGTATGCATCATGTTGGATGCTGGATATGATCAGTTGGATCATGTGTATGTATTTTGTATAAGCATCATGTTGGATGCTTGGACCATGTATCTGTATATGTATCAGGTGGATACATTATATGATCAAGTGGATCATGTATGGTGATATGTATCATGTATTTGTATTTGTATCAGGTGGATACACTGTATGATCAGGTGGATCATGTATGATGATATGTATCAGGTAGATACTTGGTATGCATCAGGTAGATGCATTGTATGATGAGGATGATCATGGATGACGAGCTTCAGGATGTTGCTCCAGATGACATGCAGTAGGATGTTGCAGTGATGATGATCATGATGATCATGTGTACATCAGGATGATGTATGGTGAGTATTAGGTTGATACTCTGTGGCCATGGAACAGGTTGTGTAGATAAGCATGTAATTTGTGCCCTGGGAGATTTGCATATGGTCTTTCGAGGTTTTGCCTATGGCATGTAATTCGTACCCTGGGACATCTGGCAAATGCTCTTTCGAGGTTTTGCTTGGGAGGACATATAATTTGTGCCCTGGGAGATCTGCAGATAGTCTTTCGAGGTTTTTCCTATGGCATGTAATTTGTTCCCTGGGATATCTGGTAGATGCTCTTTCAAGGTTTTGTCCTATGGCATATAATTTGTGCCCTGGGAGATCCGATAGGTTGAGCCGTGTGCTCGTAATCAGTCCTGGGATGCTCTTTCGAGGTTTTGCCATGACCACATGTAATTTGTGCCTTGGGAGATCCGATAGGTTGAGCCTTGTGCTCGTAATCAGTCCTAGGATGCGCTTTCAAGTTTTTGTGGTGACCACATGTAATTTGTGCCCTAGGAGATCCGATAGGTTGATCCTTGTGCTCATAATCAGTCCTGGGATTCTCTTTCGAGGTTTTGTGGTGGGGTCACATGTAATAAGTCCTAGAGATTTGGACAGGATGAAAAAGGCCTCAAATGCTCTTTAGGGTTCTTGCTAGTCAAGAGACTCTTTTAAGGTTTTGTGACGCACGTAATAAGTCCTGATATTTCCACAGTATGGGCAGTGATGATGAAGACCTGCAGGTGGTGGGCCTACATCCAGTATGGAAAAGGACTGGCTCTGTAGAACTTCCTATGACGAGTAGAGTCAGAGATTGGTTGAGATAGCAGTAGCAGTGACGATGATGATGACGATGCATCGATGATGATGATCCCGAGAAGAAGACTTGTCTAGCAGATCTGTGTCGAGAAATACCTTTCTAGTTAAGAGGGAGTGTTTATGTATATGTAACTTCGAAATGTATTTCATTTGTGTATTTTATATATATTTATTGTACCCTTATAAGAGATGTGTCATTCCTCTATAAGGAAGTGTCGTCATGTGGATTGACAAGTGTCGCAAGTGTGTGTACTTGCCGATGGGTTATTAGACCACCATGTGTGGGGTCGGCCCTGAAATATATATATTATAATGTGGATGTACCTAGCTAGACAAGTCGGCCCCATAAGGTCACTGGGCAAACAGATTAGTATAAATAGAGATCAGGGGATCTCTATTTAGATCACTCGAAAAAGTATCTCACTCTCACTCAGAAAGTGGCGCACTAGTGAGGAGGAGGATCATCTGCTACTAGGAGACTATCTCAGTGTATTTTGGTTGTACTTTGGTTGAGCCATTGCTCTCTCTATCTCTGAGGAAGTTGTGGGGTTTTTCACCTTAGGGTTTTCCCCACAGAAACTCTTTGTCTCTTGTCTCTCATGCTTTTGGTTCTTGTGATGCTTGTCATGCTTATTGTGATTGTCATGCATTGATATATTGTATATGTTATTCTCTCAGTAAAGATCCTAGAGTATTGTGAATTAATGCTCAAAATTTAACAAAGCATATAATAGCACCCTGGGAGATTTGTAGATACTCTTGCTAGGTTTTTTCTATGGCATATAATAGTCCCGTGGGAGATTTGGCAAATGCTCTTTCAAGGTTTTTCTTGGGAGGACATATAATAGCGCCCTAGGAGATTTGCATATACTCTTACTAGGTTTTTCCTATGGCATATAATAGCTCTCTGGGAGATCTGGCAAATGCTCTTGCTAGGTTTTGTCCTATGGCATGTAATAGCGCCTTGGGAGATCCTATAGGTTGAGCTGTGTGCTCGTAATCAGTCTAGGGATGCTCTTTCGAGGTTTTTCCATGACCACATGTAATAGCACCCTAGGAGATCCGATAGGTTGGGATGTGTGCTCGTAATCAGTCCTGGGATTCTCTTTTGAGGTTTTGTGGTGGTCACATGTAATAACCCCCTGGGATATCTTTTCGGTCGTGCTTAGGCACATAAAGGATCCTAGGATACTCTTTCGAGGTTTTGTTGACGCACGTAATTAGTCCTGGGATCCACAATATGGCCAGAGCTGATGAAGACCTATAGGAGGCTAGGCCTACATCTAGCATGAAAAAGGGCTGGCTCTGTAGAACTTCCTATGACCAGAAGAATTGAGAGATAGCACCAGTGATTGAGATTACAAGTATAGCAGTAGTGACGATGATGCTCTGTGATCCAGTGATGATGATCCAACTCCAGAATTGAGACTTGTGCCTATATGTATTGATGACCTGTGTCAAGAGAATACCTTCCTAGTTAAGAGGGAATGTTGATGTATTTGTAACTTCAGAAGATATTCACTTGTATATTGTATTTGTACTTTATTGTATCCCCAATAGAGATGTATTATTCCTCCAATTGGAAGTGTCGTCAGTTTTACTTGCAAGTGTCGCAAGTTATATTGTAAGTGTCGTAACTTATACTTGATGGGTTATTAGACCACCTTGATGGGTTCAGCCCTATATGAGTCATGTGGGTTAAAGGTTTATTAGACCACCCTAGTGGCGGTTGGCCCAGTCAACATTATGTTAAGTGATTAAGTTGGGGTTGATCTAGTTAGAGTTAAAAGACAAGTGAAGTAGTGTATAAATAGAAAGTGTGTCTCTCTCATTTTACATATTCTCTCATTCACTCACTTCACATTAGTGAGAGAGAGGAGGAGTGCGCACTAGTGGAGGAGGAGTAGCTGTTGCAGTCATATATCTCTTGGGTTTGATCTTTTTTATCTTTGTATTGGTGCTTATTCTATCTTCGAGGAAGTTGCAAGGTTTTTCACCTTCTTGGTTTTTCCCGGTGAAATGTTTTGTGTCTCTTGTCTCTTGTCTCTTATGCTTGATATGTTGTACATGTTGTTCTTTCAGTTAAGATCCTAGATCTATTGAATTAAATGATGAAAAACTAACATGATACTGGTGATCAGTAACTGCATTCCTTCCCTTGTATTCTGCTTGTCCTCCGCATTGGTTCATCCAAAACACTACAATGTTCAAAATCCTTCACTTTATCTCAAGTTTCTCCAACAAACTGTAAGTAAAATGATCCTACCATCTATTCTTTCGAGTAAAATTGGCTTGATGCCTTACTTCAAGACCCATGTCAAAAAATATACTACTAACAACCAACCACATCAGTGTTACATGTGCATTTTAAGCTAGAAAAAGGAAGGCTACAACATCTAGAATATAAACCGAAATCTTCTATAATCCTAACTAGGATGCACTCATCATTCATCAACTTGATGCCATAATATCTCCTTTTTGGACCAAAATGACTGATTAGGAAAGGATTTAGATTCCTTTTATTACCTAATTTTGGGAACCATCATCTCCCCCCCAACTACCTCATCTGCACATCTTTGTTTAACCAACTATTAACTCTGAGTCTTTTGTGGGCTCAAGTTTTTCTGTAGGTATGATTTTGCAGGAATAACAACTAGTCATAGCCCCTGCCTGATTAAATCCTCTATCTTTTTTAATCTTCTCCCAAATGGCTTCTTCCTCTTCCTGATTCCACTCCTTATTAACATTGGATAGAAGTAATGGTGGGGTGAATCTAAAACCAATCCATTGTAACCCCGACTTTTCCACTACGGTGAGATACAAAGTGAATTAGAAGAGATATTTTCCCATGTTAGAAGGTGAATGTATTTCGAGCTTTTGTAGCTCAGGAGGAATGTCCTTCCATCTTTTTGTAGTAAGTTGTATGATCCGATTTTTATTTTCTTTTGTTGTAAAGTCTTTAAAATGAGCAATGGAAGAATGTTAATTATCATTTAGAATTGGTACCATATAATTATCATGGATCATCAGCTGATAAGAAGTGAGAATGGTATCCACAATAGGCGCTTCTGCTCTGATCCATAACTGAGTGCCCTCTTATGTTTCAAAATAATGGTGCATCTTGGTGTCTCTTCTATAGTCATTAGAGAGCCAAGAGAAAAGAAATCTGAGTTGTACATCTCCTACATAAGGATTGGGTTACCACCCTTAGGAGTAAGGTAAGATGAAATTATGAAGATAAAATTTGTTGAGCTACTCCTTACCTAGCTCCCCAGCTCCTTGGCAGGTCTCTAAGAAGGATTTGGGAGTATCCAAAAGCTCTGATTGTCCTACCTGTATCCTTTTAAGCTGGTACCATACCATATTTATCTTAAGAAGACTTAGTATACCCCTAAAGAGTGGCCTACAATGTATAATCTCCTTCATGATGTTAAATTTTTCCTTAAATTACTCCTCTACTTCGGATTTCTCCCTTATTTAATCTTTCAACCCAGCTTCACAACCTTTCAAATCTCTTTTCAGGAGGATATTTTCATCTATCACATGCTTCTTCTATTTTGCATACTGCATGTTAAACAACTTGGAGCTTCACCTCTAGGGGGTGAATTTCATATTCCTGATGCCCCTGCACATTAGAATATTTTAAAGCTTCTACACTATGGGAAATATTCTTCCACTTCCACACTTCTTGTTCAATTTATTTGAGCTAATCCTGGAGCTTCACAGTTTTTTTCTTCCTTCTCACTAAGAATCTCATGGATTATTAGGTTGGATATTTTATCATTGGTTGCCGAAGAGATAGGCACATTTTCCTGAGCTTTTGTTTGTTCTACATTGTGTTGGATTTCAGGAAAATTCCCCCTCACATCTTGTTGATATCCACGAGAGGTTCCCCCTTCTTCTTATTGAGTGTCTGTTCCTGGTAAAATATCCTCTACATCCTCATCATCTGAGTCTGAATCCTGCTTCTCATGAGGAGAATGGGTATATGAGAGTGAGTATCGCACAATTTTTGGCTCCTTGCTCTTCTTCTCCTTCTCGAGTTTATCTTGACCACTGGTTTGCAAGGTTCTTTTCTTCGCAGGGATTTTTCCTTTCTTTCCTAGGTGGAGGAGGGAACATGCAATTGTGTCTTCCTCCTTATCCTCCCCAGGTTCTTCTTCCTCATCATTGCTTATCACTCTTCTACGAATATCTTTGGTTCTTTGAGAAACATGACGATTTTTCTTTGGGTTTCCTATGGACTTATTCTTCTTTTGAGATGCCTTCGCCTCTTGTGTTGCTTGTCTCCCTAGTTTCTTTACATGTGGAGTTGTATGCTCTTCAGTAGGTACATTTTCCTTCCTATGGAAGACCTGTATATCTACTTGACTTATTTTTAAGAATGTCTCCCAATTCAATTGGGTGTATTCCCTTGCCAAGGTATCATAGGTGATTAGCTTGACTAATCCATGGTGAGATAGAGCATCTAGCTTCCCCAACTAGTAATTGATACTCGTTGAGGAAAGGGATTTGAATAAATAATAGGGGACACTAGTATTTTTCCCTGCTCTTTGCCACCTGAGGTTTCTTAGAAGGCTTAAAATACAGATGTTGTAGGCATGCACCAGGGCATGTTGACCATCACATGTAATATACTTAATAATTATGAGAGTTGTTGTCACCCATGGCTTTGGCAGCGAATCCCTTTTTACACTCCCATTTCATTGTTCATACTTTTATGTGAAATGGAAGAATTTTTTCTTATCTTTCTGAGAAAGCTCTCTGCCATCCTTATCCCATTTCATTCCCTTGGGAAGACTCGTAACTCTAGTTAGAACCTACTCATTGAGTTCGATGGTAACTGCTCTCTCCTTTGTTCTACAATTATTCTCATCAATGTTCTTCTTATTTTTGGAAAATTCTTCAGTTAATCCTTCATGGTAACCCTCTAATCTATGAAAATACTAGTCCCATCCTACAACTTGGAAGTATTTCATAGCTTTTGGGTTTTTAAACAACTTGGACCTGTCTATAGGTTCTCGTTTAACAAAACCCCCATTCATTCTGATAACCCTCCTTTTACAATCTAGGAACAAAGTCTAAAAGAGCTACTAGAAAAATGCATAGCAACTCTTTGCTATAGAGGGGCTTCGAATTACCTAGATTCAACTTGGCTACTCAACGTTAGTTTCTGCGTTGCTCCTTTTCTAAAGGTTCTTCCTTCATGTGGGTTCTTCAAGTTTTAGCTCAATCTCCGGGTGGTGGAAATGATCATTAACATTCACTCATTACAATATATCCCTCATTCATTATAACCCATTGTCTGATTTTGAAATTTTCCAACCACCTTCTCCATTCATCATTACCCACTCGTCCTTCAAATTGTGCTGATTGTCCCATCTATCTTCCTTATTAGTGGTGGAATACAGTGGAATTTAGATTCCTTTTTCCATCCGACTTGGAAATATTGCCAAGTTCTTCTACCCAATCATTTTTCTAATGTAGCATGTGGAACCCTCTCCCTGTATTTCTGCTCTCATTTTGGTATGTGCAAATCACCTCCTTTTTCTCATGGGGGGGGGGGAATAAAAAATCTATCATGAATAATATTTCTCTGAACTCTGAACAAATGCTTCATTTTCTTATGCTACCCCCCCAACTTTATTGTTGATGTCCTCATCAAGTTGGTGAAAATGGAGCATACACTAGCTAAAAAAATATAAGAGATCAAATTTATGTATTTACACAAGTAGACTAACCTTTGACTAACTTACTGTTCTTGTTAAGGCAATTTGTTGTATTTTTTGCTTGTTGTAGGAGTGCTACAACTTGTAGAAATCATGTAGGTTATGTCTTCTTCCTAGTACTGTGATGTCTTTGTTGCTTGGTTTTTCAACCAAGCATGTGCAAGGATGCACCTACTAACTTGTAGTAGCAGTCTTCAAATTGAAATCAAATACAACTATAAATTAATCTGAATCTAACATGTGCATATAACAATAAACTTGAAAATATTTAAGAACAAGAACAAGAAACGAAATAAAAAATGACTTTTGTATTATAATACCTCAAATGGTGAGGATGTTTGGTGTTGAGCAGCTCCAAGGTTGAGACGCTCCAGGCTCCAATGGTGTCTTCTCCAAGATTGCTACAATGGTCAAAGAACTTAAGAGAGATTTTGACAGCACGAGGATAGGATGATGGATGGATGGAAAGTGAGGAGCCCCTATCACCTTTTTATAGTTTTTGGTGATGGGGAATACCATTGTGGTTTTGAGGAAAACAATGGTATTGACCAACATGGTTTAGGTACCTTTTTCCCTCTTTTTTTCCTTTTTTAAATGTTTTTAATATTTTTATTCCCTTTTAATATTTTTATTCCCTTTTAATATTTTTGGGAATTATGGACCCTTTTTTAGGGTTTTTTTTGTGTTTTTTGAGGAAAAATATATATTTTGAGAGGAAAAAAGGGTGTATTATGGTCTTTTTGGTGACCTTTTGAAGGCTTTAGAGGCTCAAATGGTGGAAAAGTGGACAAATGGGTCATGTGAGTAAGGGAATGAGCTAGTGAGCACTTTTTGGGTGTTAACAGTCTTGCATTGGGTTCATAAAATATTTTTATTTTGTTTCCCTAAACGCCTCGTAAATGGTTTTCATCTGAGCATATTATTTTTATTATATATTTTTTCTCTTTTTTTCTTCTTTTTTTTATATATCATGATTGATGATAAAGTTGGACAAGCGCATTGGTTCCCTATTATTACATGTAGTCATGTTGTCTTAATAGTTTCTGTGAACTCTTCCTTGTTGAGAGGTTTCTTATATAACTTTAGTCTGTGACCATTGACTAGTAATCGTATTCTATCCTCGTCTAGTAGCATTTCACCTCTCTGAGTTGGTTTTCCCATTCTTTGACATTCATCACATCTGGAAACATAAGTGACTGCATCCCGGTGTAAGGTTGGCCAATAATATCATGTTTTAAAAACTTTGTATGTTGTCCTTTTAGCTACATCATGGCCACCACATGGTTCATCATGATAGGCATGAAGAATTCCATGAACCTTGTCCTCTTTAATGCTTATTCTCATTATGTGATTTGGCCCCCTTCTAAAAATATATCCTTGGATCCATGAGAATGGAACACTCTTCCTGATTATATTGGATCTTTGCTTGTAGGAAAAGTGTTTAGGGAAATTCGCAATGGTTAAATAATTTTCAATGTTAGCAAACCATGGGGTGTGTGCAGAGATGACAAATAAGTTTTCATCTAGAAAGGTGTCATGTATTATCTCCTTATCTCTAACATGTGTTAGTCTAGACAAGAAATATGCTACAACGTTATGTTTCCCTAGTTTATCTACAATGGTTATATCAAATTCTGGTAATAATAAAGTCTATCTAATCACTCTACAACTAACATCTGATTTATTCATTAAATATTTGATTGTTGAGTGATCATTATGGATGAATACCTGATATCCGATGATGCAGTGCCTGAAATTATTTATGGAGTAAATGACAGCAAGGAATTCTTTCTCTGTGACAGTGTAGTTGATTTCTTGTCCTGTGGGGTTCTTAATAATGTAGTAAATGAAATATGGGACCTTATTCTATTCTTGATCGAGGACTGCACCTATTGCTCTATATGAAGCATCATAATGTATGTGGAAAGGAAGCTACAAATTTGGTCCTTGTAAGACAGGGGCCTCCATGATTTTCTGCTTGATATGTTCAAATGCTTGATTGCAGTTATCACTCCACTGAAATTATGCATCCTTGGTCATTAGAGAAAACATTGATGCATCTATTTTACTATAATTTTGTATGAATCTCCTGTAATATCCTGATTTACCTATGAAGCTATTAACATATATTAGTTTCTTCGGAGGAGGCGAGTTGATTATTACTTGGATTTTTGCAGGGTCTAATGTGATTCGTCTTTCAGAGACATAATTCCCTAAAATTACCCTTTCGTCCATCATTAATCGACATTTGTCATTACTTAAGCAAAGGTTCTCTTCAATACATTTTTTAAGAATATTTTGTTGGTGAGAGCTTCTTCAAATTCATCCCTGTAACAAGTAAAAACATCCATATATATTTCCATATAGTCATGGATGAAATCAACGAAAAATACTCAAGACTTCCCTTTGGAAATTAGCAGGGGCATTACAAAGTCCAAAAGGAAGGACTCTATAGGAAAAGGTGGTTTTGTCTTGGTCTGCTGGATGAATTTGGATATGGTTATCTCCATGACTGAATCCATATAAGAAGGGAAAAAAATTCTTTTCAGCTAGGGTATCTAGTTCCTGGTCAATGAATGGTAAGGGGATGCGATCCTTCTTTGTATCCTTATTTAATTCTCTATAGTCTATACAGACTCTCCATTTTCCTCCTTTCTTTGGAACAATTACTAGCGGTGATACCCATTCACTATCCGAAATGGGTATATGAATCTAGCACCAAGGATTTTCTGTAAATCAGTTTTAACAATGTCTCTGGAGGATTGGTTCATTATGCGTTGTGGTTTCCTCACAGGGGTTGATCCGTCTTTGATATATATGTAGTGTTGGAAAATGGATAGATTAATTCCTTTCATGTTAGGGTAGGTCCATGCAAAGGTTGCTTGATATTTTCTAAGGAGGTGGGTTACTTTTTCTTCTTGTTCAGGTGGCAAGCAATCACTAATTTGTAGTGTTCTGTTAGGATCAATTTCTATGGCTTTGGTGGTTGTCCTTTTTTCTTCCATGAGATAGAGTTTTTTCCATATGTGTTTCTCCATCCCTAGTACATCCAATTCATCTATTGGAAAATGATCTCCAATGGATATTGGATGATCCTAAAGATTCCACATAAAGTTGGAAATGATTGTGTCCTCTTGTGGTGCTCTTAATTCTAGGGCCGTGTCTATGGTCAAAACAAGATGTATGGTATGGCCATAATATTTTTCTTCATATTTGCACCAAGATTCCTAGATATCTAAATTAGATCTTTCAGAAAGGCACGGAGTCAAGGTTTTGGTTTGTAATCCATTCATGATGGTCATATCTCCCTTCCTACATGCTTTATGGGCATCAACTATGGAGATCCATGGTATTCCAAGAATGAGAGGAGAACCGATGAGCTTGTATTTAGTGTGGATGGCAATGAAATCAATAGGGTACTTCCAAGAGCCTATGGTAACATTAATGTCTTCCAATATGCCATCAGGACAGACTATAGAAGTATCTGCAAGTTGAAGAATTGTAGTTGTCCGTCTTAGAAGATGTTGAATGTCAAGTTTTATCATGGTATAATGTGTCATTACATTTAGAGCTTCTCCTAACTCAATAAGGGTGTTGGAAATCAGACTCCCCTCTATGTGTAAGTCCACTATTCGGTACCCTGGGTCAACATATTTTGGGTTAATGACTCTCCCCATCACTAGTTCTGCTAGTTGTCCTATCACATTAATGGTAACATGGTATTTCCTCTTTTTACATGGCCTCCTTATACAAGTGTCTTTGATGTATTGATTGTAGATAGGAATTTATTTAATAGCCTATAGGAGTGGTATCTTGACATGTAAATTTTTGAGTTCTTCTAAAATAGGATTCTCAGGTTTTTGGGTTTCTTCTGATTTTACTCTTTGTGGAAAAGGTGGAATAGGGGATGGTGGATCTTGTTGACATCCATTTTGTCACAATTTTTTATCAACAATCTACTTGTAATGACGTTGTTTCTAACATGTTTTTGCTACAATAAGTTGTTTTATTTTCGATTTAGCCCATCAAATAGTCTAGGTATGCACATATTTACCTATTATGCAAATCTTGTTTACATTTCGTTATATTATGGTTTATTTATGTTAAAGTGACATTTTATGGGCATAATTGGTATTTACGTTTTAATTGACAGGCTGTTTTTTTCCAATGGCCCTTCATTCAGATCGTGTGCTTATGTTGCTAAGTTTAAACACATTCAGCTCGGCGTTCAGCCCACAAAATCCTCGGTTGGCATATCTCTGGCCATTAAAAGCAAAAATGGGCACGTGGGTTCTATTAGCCATGTGGTGGTCATGATTAAGGAGCTTTGGTTCTGGAAGATTCGTCCCCAGGCCATCCAAGCTCGACAGCACACTTCTCATCCACGTCAACACCCCCACACTTTGATTCTTCTGCTTGTTCGGTCAAGGATCATCCGCACCCGTTCACGCTCATTTATGTCGGCGTTCTGGAAGAAACTTGTCCTCCCACACTCAGCCTTCCAGCACTACCTCTCTGCCCACGTCAAAGGAAGATTGACGCTGCAGCTTCCCCGTGAAGGAATCGGCCCCGTGAATCCCTATGTATGCTCTCTACGTTGTCATGCACCATTCAAAGCGATGGTTACATTCATTTAAATGCCTCTATTATTAGAGAGGTCGACTCTGTCGACCTTCTCACCCATTGTAACTTATAAATAGATGCCTCCTTTGGAGAAATGCGACAGATATGGAGGATCCATACGGAGATAGATAGATATAGATAGGTTGTTCTTTGTAAACACTGTAATTTTCTTAGTTAATGGAAGTAGTAGTTCGTTGATGCTCTGCTGACAGTCATTTAAGTTGATCTAGTTCACCCTCCGATTGCTGGGAAGGGCCCCTCATCAGCTGGAGGTTTTATTTACATTTTCTGCATTTCTTTTCTTGCAATTAACTAGTTTATTTCCTGTGTGTGTAATCTAATTCGTTTTCCTGTGTGTATCATCTTCATTCCTCTACAATTCATATTCTGTTGTTAATATAATCTCTCTTCTTCTGAGCTAGGAATGGTCAACCAATAGTTTAATAATTTGCAGTTTGTTTCCAATTATTATTTCATCATTTTAGTTAGATATTGCTTCCAAAATTCCTCTATAGTTATCCTTAGCCTCTTTCTCTTCTCCTCTGTTAGTCTTTCTTCTTATTGTTGTAGGTTAACTCTCCTTCCATCTCAACCTTCTTCCTATATCTCATAGAAATCATTCCTCTACTCAAATAATGACTAGAATAGATAGCTTCTTGTTATCTTAGCTTCTAAATAATCTCTCTTTGCTTCCTTTGCACAGTAGGATCACTTGGATAAGCCAGTTGGTAATTAAATCATCCAAAATTATTCTTTTCCTTAATTTAACTCATTTTCCTCCATTCGGACTGTCATTCAAACCGCCATTCAGACCAGCATTCGGATCGTCATTTGGATCTGTTTGTTTTTTGCATTGTTTTAGGCCTTCTTCAAAATCCAATTTCTTCTGCCTTCCACTCATCATTCTTCCTGTTCCTCCGTAATAGTTTTATATGTAATCCAATCTCGCTTCTTGTTATTTAAAGTTTCTAATTAAGTTCTTTCATTGTTTCCTTCTTCTTTACTTCCTCCTTATCCTCTTCTCATCCTTCTTCTGAAGTTCAGATCTACAGTTTTGTTTTGCTAATTAGTTATTGTTTTGAATTTATTAATCTTGTTTCTAGATAGTTTTTTTTTCCATTAATAGCTTAATAATTCTATTTTCCAAGTTGTTTTAGCTTGATAATTTCTATTTAATAAAGATGTTCATGTTTTAAGATTTGGATTAATATTAAACATCTTTATCAAGTTCTCTACTTGTTTCCATAATCAACTATAGTTCAGTTTAACATCTTTATTAAGTTTCCTACTCGCTTTGTTTTTTAATCAGTTTCCTGTTTTCATAGATAGAACAAATTCTTGCATTTGAATTATGAAAGTCATACAAGTAGTTTAAAATCATATAGTTGCATGTTAGCACATTTGCATCTGTAGTCAGCTTAGGATAATTCAAGCCTTCAATCGTGCACATATAGTGATTGCATCTCATAAGCTCCCTTCCCAGGTTGACAATTTAAATATTGGAATTATTTAACACATAATAAACACTAACATTTTGGCGCCGTTGCCGGGGAGGTGTTAAAGGGATTGGAGTCTAGGTATATAGGCTACTTTTACATTACATGGCAAGGGGGAGGGGAAATGGTAAGACGCAAAGATGACCTCACTATGGTTTTCCATAGTGTAATAGCCTGACGCATCCACTTTATTGGGTTGCCCCAAATCCTTGTTGTTCCTTTCTGCACAAGTATGATTTCCTTTTTGTACATCTGAGTATTTAATTTTCCGCAATTTATTTCGTAAAGTTTGTCTTCCTTCTTTTCAGGTGTGTTATTCTTTTAGCAAGTGTGGTATGTTTTAGTTTGCAAATTTGTTTTAGTAATATAAAGTATTTTAAAAACACATAAAAAAAAAAATTGGTGTTGTAAGAACCTAGGGACTAATCCATGTGTGAAGTAGGATCTATTAACTAACAAAATGGATTCCGAGGTGACCATCAACATGAGAGAACTCTCTCGAATCCTAGCAGCAGCTGGGATCTCAATATCTTCTTCTTAAGGAAAACAAATCTGGACAGAAGTCAAGAATTTATCTACCTCTCCAGGAATAATAGAAGAACCACAGTCCCATGAGCTACAAATCGAATCTCCTTGCCAATCTGCCAAGGAAACCGAAAACTTGGAGACCACATTTGATGGAGAGATACTTGATGTTGAAGAGTTCTCCACATATCTATCGATAGATCTTTCATGTCCTCAAGCAATTGAACGTTCAGAAGAAGAAGATCTGCATAGCATGAGGAAGGAAGATGAGTATCAGGATTACATCGAAAGATGGTTCCAAGAGGTAATAAGGCCACAATACCATTCCTTAATTCGACACCTTCTATTGCAAAAGCAAGTAAGTCAGTTGATTCTCCACATCCAGGTAATCACTAATTTAAATTTTTCATATGTGGATATAGGTATGTTTTTCATTTTTCTTCGCACATGGTTACATTGGAAAAGTTCTTACACTTGAATAAAGGGTTTTTCTTTGTTTTAGATAGCATAGGATAGTATGTATATAAATAAAAAGTTGTATGTGGTTAGTTAGCTTTAGATATTCATACAACTTCACTTTATGTTTTCCTTTAAAATAAAAGAACTAAGAATAATATCATGTTAATGACTAAACCAAAGCAATCTTACATCATACATGCATATTTCTTATTATACCAATTACTCAAGGACCTACTTTAATTATTATGATCTCTACAAAACTCAATCTTACACCTATGGACTCCTAGTTCATCTTGGACTAATTATCAAAACTTGTCTCTAAAGCACCCTTAAAAGGACATTACTGACCTTTTATGAAGAAGATAGACTATGAAGTCAAAGAACAGCTTTAAGTTATTATCTTTTGACATGATCTGTAATTTATGCCATTAAAAATAAAGTTGCTCATAAGGTTCATGCTAAAATATTGAATTATGTGTTTAGCAAGTTTAGCAGACTCTAGTGCCAACTGACTTCCTTACTATATATATATATATATATGAAGCAAACCCGTTGGGGTACTGAATAGGCTTGCTGGAAGCGAGTCCATGCTAAGTAAAATCTTAAACAAGGAAGTTCGGTAAGTGCAAGTAAACCCGTCGGGGTACTGAACAGGCTTGCTGGCAGCGGGGCTATTCATGGTACCAAGATAAACCCACCGGGGTACTGAATAGGTCTGCTGGTAGCAGGTCAATATCGGGTAAAAGAGTTTTGGTTAATGCATTGCTATTCACATAGCTCATAAAAACCTGAGTATACAAACATATGTTTAGACCGATTATTTATATTGTCATTAGATAATGGCTATAAGTTGGACTTGGACCTTGTCATCTAATTCAAACAAATACCTAGGATATGATTATCCTAGAAATGGGACCCATAATTATAGTAGATCTCACAAACTTTATGGTGAACCTTATCTATATTCTTTGGATGACAAGAGATCTTTACAATGAGTCATGGACGACTAGTTTTTCCTATGGCATTTTTCACATCTCTTACACTATTATTCTGTATGTGGTCTTCATGAGCATAAACTGATAAATTTGCATGTATTGAAGAATCTGACTTAGTATGATATTGTTTTGGTCATATCATGAATAAATTTTTTTCTCAAAAAGTTCTAGTTTTTAGAATAATGACGTTTTTATGATTTCCTGCTAATTGATGTTGATCTAGAGCATTTACATAAGAAGCATACAACCCAGTATTAATTTATTAATGGCCCGAGGATGTTCCATTCCTTCAGTTTGGGGGAGGATTCAAAATTATTTATATTTTATCTATTTACTAGGATTCAAAATTGCTTCTATTTTTATGTTTACTTATAATACAATTAAAAAGTGCTTATACAATGATCTGTTGTTTCAGGAATAATGCAAGTAACAAAAGAGGAAAAAAAAAAACTGTTCTGATCCATGTTGAACAAAGAAGAGTGACTAAAGATTTCAGAAAAGTAGGTTTACATCATCCTTTTGTGTGCTGGCAGCCTCAGAAATTTTTTGCATAATCAGCAGCAATCAGATCCAACAAGCACATCTTGTACAAACAAATGGTCTGTATGAAGGGTCGAATGAATCAAATGAATGATGATCCTATGAAACCATAGCTTATAAAATCATGATTAAGTGTGCTAAGGCAGTTAATTTTTGAAATTTTATTGATGAATCTAATTGACTAACCATATCAGGGATTAATCAAATATCATCTCTGCACATGATCTCATTCCTTTAATTCATCTCGACTTCACCAAATGAATCAATTAATCATGCATTATTGTGATTTTCAAAATTATTATCTGGTTATCATATGGTTTTAACTTTTTCATTAAAGTTATATCCAAAAATAATCAACATGTGAACCGACATTTTATAAATATCATCATGATTTTTAATACACTATGTTATAATCCTATGATGAAATTTTTTTTTTCAACCTGTCCAAAGTTTACTTTGGACATGGTTGAATGTTTCACAAACCATATGAATTCATTGGCGCACACATCTTTATTATTGTACAGGTTTCAAAAATTCTGAATAATGGCGTGATCGTTTAAACGTGCCAAATTTCCATCTCATGATTTTTCAAAAATTCAATTGGACCTTGCTTTAAAAACTGACCCCTGCTTGATCCTCACCATCACTCTGCTCGCTCTCATCCTTTCCAAGTCCATCCAGCTGCATCCACTTCTTCCTTATTTCTTTTTCTCTTTTCTCAGTGGGACCTAGCATATTTTCAGTTTGGGGGAATGTTGCCATCCATTTTGTCACCATTTTTTATCAACAATATACCTGGAATGACATTGTTTCTATCATTTTTTTGCTATAGTAAGTTGTTTTATTTGCCATTCAGCCCATCAAACAGTCCAGGTATGCACATATTTACCTATTACGCAAATCTTGTTCATATTTTGTTATATTATGGTTTATTTATGTTAAAGTGACATTTTACGTTTTAATTGATAGGCTACGTTTTTCAAATGGCCCTTCATTCAGATCGCGTGCTTATGTTGCTAAGTTTAAACACGTTCAGCCCACGAAATCCACGGTTGGCATACCTCTGGCCATTAAAAGCAAAAATGGGCACGTGGGTTCTGTTACCCACATGGTGGTCACGGTTAAGGAGCTTTGGGTCTAGAATATTAATCCACAGGCCGTCCAAGCTCGACAACACACTTCTCATCCACATCAACACCCCCACGCTTCGATTCTTCTGCTCGTTCGACCGAGGATCATTCGCACCTATTCACGCTCATTTACGTCGGCATTCTGGAAGAAGCCTGTCCTCCCATACTCAGCCTGCCAGCACTACCTCTCTACCCACATCAAAGGAAGATCGACGCTGCAGCTGCCCCATGAAGGAATCGACCCCGTGAAGCCTGGTGTATTCTCTCTACACTGTCAAGCACCATTCAAAGCGGCAACTACAGTCATTTAAATGCCTCTATTATTATAGAGGTCGACTCTGTCAACCTTCTCACCCATTATAACTTATAAATAGATGCCTCCTTTGGAGAAACGTGGCAGATATGGAGGATCCATACGGAGATAGACAGAGATAGATAGGATGTTCTTTATAAACACTGTAATTTTCTCAGTTAATGGAAGTAGCAGTTTGTTGATGCTCTGCTGACAGTCATTTAAGTTGATCTAGTTCACCCTTCGATTGCTGGGAAGGGCCCCTCATCAACTCGAGGTTTTATTTACATTTTCTGCATTTCTTTTCTTGCAATTAACTAGTTTATTTCCTGTGTGTGTAATCTAATTTGTTTCCTGTGTGTATCATCTTCATTCCTCTGTAATTCATATTCTGTCGTTAATATAATCTCTCTTCTTTTGAGCTAGGAATGGTCGACCAATAGTTTAATAATTTGCAGTTTGTTTCCAATTCTTCTTTCATCATTTTAGTTAGATATTGCTTCCAAAATTCCTCTATAGTTAGCCTTAGCCTCTTTCTCTTCTCCTCTGTTAGTCTTTCTTCTTATTGTTGTAGGTAACTCTCTCTTCTTCCATCTCAACCTTCTTCCTACATCTCATATAAATAATTCCTCTACTCAGATAATGACTAGAATAGATAGCTTCTTGTTAACTTAGCTTCTAAATAATCTCTCTCTCCTTCCTTTGCATAGTAGGATCACTTGCATAAGCCAGCTGGTAATTAAATCATCCAAAATTATTCTTTTCCTTAATTTAACTCATTTTCCTCCATTCGGACTGTCATCCGGACCGCCATTTAGACCGACATTCGGATCTTCATTCGGACCTATGTGTTTTCTACATTGTTTTAGGCCTTCTTCAAAATCCAATTTCTTCTACCTTCCACTCATCATTCTTCCTGTTCCTCCTTAATAGTTTTAGTTGTAATTCAATCTCGCTTCTTGTTATTTAATGTTTCTAATTAAGTTATGTCATTCTTTCCTTCTTCTTTACTTCCTCCTTATCCTCTTCTCATCCTTCTTCCGAAGTTCAGATCTATAGTTCTGTTTTGCTAATTAGTTACTGTTTTGAATTTATTAATCTTTTTTCTAGATAGTTTGTTTTTCCAGTAATAGTTTAATAATTCCATTTTCCAAGTTGTTTTAGCTTGATAATTTCGATTTGATAAAGATGTTCATGTTTTAAGATTTGGATTAATATTAAACATCTTTATCAAGTTCTCTACTTGTTTCCATAATTAAATATCTTTATCAAGTTTTCTACTTGTTTCCATAATCAACTATAGTTCAGTTTAACATCTTTTTTAAGTTTCCTACTCACTTCATTCGTTAATCAGTTTCCTATTTTCATAGATAGAAAAAATTCTTGCATTTGAATAATGAAAGTCATACAAGTAGTTTAAAATCATATAGTTGCATGTTAACACATTTGCATCTGTAGTCAACTTAGGATAGTTCAAGCCTTCAATCCTGTACATATAGTGATTGCATCTCATAAGCTTCCTTCCCGGGTTGACAATTTAAATATTGGAATTATTTAACACATAATAAACACCTAAATATCTACTATGTGATGTTCCTCTACTACAAGTTTTATTGTGGTGTATGATGTGCTATGTTTAAATGAGGCGGATTTGTTTCTGGCTCTTTCATTGGGCATATTATGGTTTTTCTAGAATGAAGATTTAATTGATTAACTTCTATGGAATCCAAAGAGTATGTTGGGCAGTTATTTATCTCAGTACGATATGTTAAATTTTGAGCATTAATTCATTATAATCTAGGATCTTTGCTGAGAGAATAACATCTACAGTATATCAATGCATGACAATCATAATATGACAAGCATCACAAGCATCACAAGAATCAAAAGCATAGAGACAAGAGACACAGAGTTTCCGTGTGGAAAACCCTAAGGTGAAAAACCCCACAACTTCCTCAGAGATAGAGAGAGCAATGGCTCAACCAAAATACAACCAAATAACACTGAGATAGTCTCCTAGCAGATGATCCTCCTCCTCCTCACTAGTGCGCCACTTTCCAGAGAGAGAGTGAGTTACTTTTCCAAGTGAGTAAAATAGAGATCTCCTATCTCTATTTATACTCACCTTTTTGCCCAGTGACCTACTAGGGCCGACTTGTCTACTTAGATACATCCACATTATATTATATATTAATTAGGGCCGACCCCATATGGTGATCTAATAACCCATCGGCAAGTACACACACTTGCGACACTTGTCAATCCACATGACGACACTTCCTTACAGAGGAATAACACATCTCTTATAAGGGTACAATAAATATATATATAATACACAGATGAAATACATTCTGAAGTTACATATACATCAACACTCCCTCTTAACTAGGAAGGTATTTCTCGACACAGATCTGCTAGACAAGTCTTCTTCTCTGGATCATCGTCATCGATGCATCGTCATCATCATCGTCACTGCTGCTGCTATCTCAACCAATCTCTGACTCTTTGTCATAGGAAGTTCTACAGAGCCAGTCCTTTTTCATACTGGATGTAGGCCCACCACCTGCAGGTCTTCAACATCACTGGCCATACTATGGAATCCTCAGGACTTATTATGTGCATCACAAAACCTCGAAAGAGCATCCCAGGATGTTACGGGTACACAACTCCGACCTATAGGATCTCCTAGGGTGCTATTACATGTGACCCCACCACAAAACCTCGAAAGAGCATCCCAGGATGTTACGGGTACACAACTCCGACCTGTAGGATCTCCCAGGGTGCCATTATATGTGGTCATGGCAAAACCTCGCAAGAGCATCCTAGGACTGATTACGGGCACACAGCCCAACCTATCGGATCTCCCAGGGCGCTATTACATGCCATAGGACAAAACCTCGCAAGAGCATCTGCCAGATATCCCAGGGCGCTATTACATGCCATAGGCAAAACCTCGAAAGACTATCTGCAGATCTCCCAGGGCACCGAATTACATGTCCTCCCAGAGCAAAACCTCGAAAGAGCATTTGCCAGATGTCCCAGGGCACCGATATTACATGCCATAGGAAAAACCTCGAAAGACCATCTGCAAATCTCCTAGGGCACCGGATTACATGCTCATATGCACAACCTGATCCACGGCCATAGAGTATCAACCTGATACTCACCATACATCAATCTGATGTACACATGATCATCCTGATCATCATCACTGCAACGTCCTGCTGCATGTCATCTGGAGCAACATCCTAAAGCCCATCATCCATGATCATCCTGATCATCACTTCAACATCCTGCTGCATGTCATCTAGAGCAACATCCTGAAGCTCATCATCCATGATCATCCTGATCATCAATGCATCTACCTGATGCATACCAAGTATCTACCTGATACATATCATCATACATGATCCTCCTGATCATCAATGCATCTACCTGATGCATACCAAGTATCTACCTGATACATATCATCATACATGATCCTCCTGATCATACAATGTATCCACCTGATACAAATACATGATACATATCACCATACATGATCCACCTTATCATACAATGTATCCACTTGATACATATATAGATACATGGTCCAAGCATCCAACATGATGCATATACAAAATACATACACATGATCCAACTGATCATATCCAGCATCCAACATGATGCGTACATATAAATGATCCAACTGATCATATCCAGCATCTAACATGATGCGTACATACATACATAAAAAATGATCCAACTGATCATATCCAAGCAGAAACTAGAACATCATCCTGATGCTCATCATCCAGCGCTTACATCCATAGCCATGTGAAGGATCCTCCTTCCAACATGCTTGGAATGGCTTCAGCAAAAGTGTCCATCACTTCTTCCTCAAAGTGTCCTCGATCTGAAGAACGCCAAGCCTCTCTCTGAAGTACTCGAACTTCACTCTGGCTTGTGGCTTCGTCAGCACATCTGCAATCTGCTCGTCCGTCGCAACATACAGGAGCTTCACAGCTCCTCTCTGCACCATATCCCTGATATAGTGATATTTGATCTCTATGTGTTCCGACCTGTCATGAAACATTGGGTTCTCGGACAGCTTCACACAACTCTGGTTATCACAGAAGATACCAGTAGTATCCAATGGGAGATCAAATAACTCAGATAGTAGCTTCCGCAGCCATACTGCCTCACAACTAGCTGAACAGGCTGCAACATACTCCGCCTGAGCTGTACTCAGTGCTACGCAGGACTGCTTCCTGCTAAACCAAGAGATCACACTTGATCCCATATTGAAGCAACACCCAGATGTGCTCTTCCTATCTATAGCACTGCCAGCCCAATCTGAATCAACATAACCCTGTAGGTTAAACTTTTGATTCGCTTCATACTTGAGCCCATAATCCACTGTACCCTTCAGGTACCTTAGAACATGCTTTACAACAACCAGGTGAACACTCCTCGGATCCGTCAGGAACTGGCTCAATGTGTTCACAACAAAGCAAATGTCTGGTCTCGTGTTCGTCAGGTACATCAAGGACCCAATCATCTGACGATACATAGAGACATCAATCAACTCAGATGAAGCATCACATAGAAGCTTCAGATTCGATGCCATAGGTGTGGCCATGGCCTTGCAATCCATCATTCCAAATCTCTTCAAGATATCTACTGTGTACTTCCCTTGGCCAAGGAATATCCCACCTACATTCTGCCACACCTCCATACCTAGGAAATAGTGCATCATTCCCAAATCTTTCATATCGAATTTAGCTGCAAGCTTCCTTTTTGTATCTGCAATCAATCTGTCATCTCCTGTCACAAATAGGTCATCCACATACAGTAGTAGAATCACAGGATTCCCTTCCTCAACCTTGTAGTAAAGGTTGGAATCCGCTTTACTCTTCGTAAAGCCCAAACTAGATAGGAAACTGTCCATCCTACCATACCAGGTTCTGGGAGCTTGCTTCAAGCCATATAAGGCTTTCTTCAATCTGCATACATATGATTCCCTGTCATGTATTTCAAAACCGAGTGGCTGTTCCACATATACTTCCTCTTCTACTACACCATTCAGGAAAGCAGTCTTGACATCCATCTGGTGTATTTTCCATTTCATTGCTGCAGCCAGGGCAAGCACTGTTCTGATGGAAGTGTACCTGGCTACAGGTGCAAAGGTTTCTTCATAATCTATTCCTTCTTTCTGAGAGAAACCATGAGCTACGAATCTTTCTTTGTATTTTTCTACACTGCCATCTGCAGCATGCTTGATTTTGTAGATCCACTTGGAAGTCACAACAGACTTCTCTTTAGGTCTTGGGACAACATCCCAAACATCATTCTTCATTATTGATTGGTATTCCTCAACCATAGCATCCTTCCATTCTTTCTTTTCTGCTGCCTCTTCATAACTGGAAGGCTCTTTGTTCATAATGTCACAGAGTAAAGCAACATAACTGGTGTGTGATCTGGTTCTCTTCTTTGCTCTGTGTTCTTCTTCTGGAATGCCAAATCTTTCTGCATCATGAATGAGCTCTCTAGCCCATATAGGTTTTCTCTTGTGAGAGTTATCCTCACAGGGTGGATCTACAGTTTCTTGTGGATCTTCAAACTCACGAACAGTTTCTGGAACTGTTTCAGTCATGGTGGTGTCCTGAAATCTTGTTTCCTTAGGTTCTTCATAAACTTCGGTAGGTGCCTTTCTTGATTTGATGAATGTTGAGTTTTCATCAAATGTTACATCCCTACTAACATCAATTTTCTTGAACCCTGGAAAGTATATTCTGTAAGCCTTTGAGCTTTCACTAAAACCCACAAAGATGCCCTTCTTTCCTTAAGGATCTAGTTTAGTCCTCTTCTCTTTTGGGACATGAGTATATACTGGACAACCAAATATTCTGAGATGGCTGACTTCAGGTTTCTTACCAGAAAAGACCTCTTCTGGTGTCTTGTTGTCCAATATCTTGTGGGGTGTTCTGTTCTGCACATAAACAGCTGTTCTAGCTGCTTCTGCCCATAGATGCATAGGAAGATCCTGGTCATGCAACATTGCCCTTGCTGCTTCCATGATAGTTCTGTTCTTCCTTTCTGCAACTCCATTCTGTTGAGGATTATAAGGAGCAGTCAACTCCCTCTTAATCCCTGAATCACTGCAAATCTTCTTTAAGTCACTTGAGGTGAATTCTCCACCATTGTCAAATCTGAATGTCTTGATTTTCTTGTCAGTTTGATTCTCCATCAAGGTTTTGAATTCCTTGAATTTATCAAGCACCTCATCTTTTCCCTTCAAGAAGTATACCCAAGTCTTCCTGGAGAAGTCATCGATAAATGATACATAGTAAACATACCCACTCAGGGAACTAGATGACATAGGGCCACATACATCTGAGTGGATGATTTCTAGAATGTCTTTTGCCTTGCTTTCACTGCTTGGGAAAGCCTTCTTAATGTTCTTACCTTTTGCACATCCTTTGCAAACACCTTCATGTTTGGTCTTGATTTCAGGAAGACCCTTTACTGCCTTGCTTGCAATTGGAAGTGCCCTATAATGCATATGAGCAAGTCTTCTATGCCAAAGTTCACTTGGCTCCATGGATTCATGCACCATGGCATGTTCAGGTTGTCCCTTCAATTTATACAGTCCTCCCTCTTGCTCTCCAATCACTACTGCATCATCTATTGTCTTTCCCTTCGGCCACAGTAGGACTTGGCCATCTACAAATGCAACCCTCATACCTTTTGCATCCAATGCAGAGATGGAGAGTAAGTTCTTCTTGAGCCCAGGTACATAGAGGACTTCCTTCATCTTCACAGATTTTCCAGAATCTAGGTTGTAGGAGGCTTCACCACTTCCTTTGATTGGGTATTGATAATCATCCCCAAGTTTCACCTTATGGGGTGATTCATGTTCAGATAGGTTCACAAAAGATTCTTTGAATCCAGTCATGTGTTTGGATGCCCCACTATCAATTAACCAATCATTACAACCATGGGAGATTGTACCTGTGAGAGTAGAGATCATAACATACTCTTCTTCACTTGATGAGACATCATCACTATCGCTTTCTGCCCTAGCCTTCTTCTTTGGGGGTTCATCATCTTCGGCAGCATGAGCATGAAATCTTCTTTTGGTGCCCTTCTTCTTCTCACTGAAGTTGTTTTTATTATCCCTTTTGTTCTTGGGACAATCTGAAGCATAGTGACCCTTCTCATTGCATGTAAAGCATCTTAGGTCCTTCTTACTCCTTTGATGAGATCTTTTGTGGTGAGACTGATCCTTCTTGGTTTTGCTTCTTTTGGTGTGAGCTGCAAGAGCTTGATCTTCTCCTCCCATCTTTTCCTCACGAGCTATAAGCCTAGCTTCTTCTTGAGAGCATTCTTCCCTCAATCTGTTGAAGGAGATCAACTTCTTCCTTGCACAAATTCCTTGAATAAAAGAATCCCATGACCTGGGTAGGCCATTTAGAGTGGTCATCACCACTTCACCATTCTCCACCATTTCATCCACTGCTTCTAGTTGTTCCTTGATCTGGGAGACCCTTGAAAAATAAGATTGAATGGTTTCTCCATTCCGAAACTTTACTGCTTTCAATTGGTTCCGCAGGGTCATCTTCCGATTTATGTTCTTTCCTTCAAATAGCTTGGTCAAGGATTCAAACATCTCCTTGGGTGTCTTGAGTGAAGACACATGGGGTATGAGATGGTATTTGATAGAATCAGCAATGATTCTCTTTGCCTTGACCAAGTTCTTCTTTTGCAATGCCTTGGCCTCTTCATCCTCTGGGATAGGGATGTCTTCTTTCACATATGAGTCCAACTCATTCTCTTCCAGGATTAGCCCAATCCTATACTTCCAGGCTCGGAATTTATTAGCCCCTTCAAGCTTATCCTCAAGCTTGGTGTGAATAGACATCTTTAAGAGTACTTCAAATGGAAATAGAAAAGGTTTAGGACTTACCACTTGAAGTGCTGAAAATTGGATCTGGTCCTAGATTAGGGTTTGTCAGAGAAACCCTAAAAATTCAAAATGTGAATTTCAAAATTCTGAAAGGATAGAAAGATGCGCCTTGGAGAGCTAATCAGCCTAGTACATTCAGAATTTGAGATCAGCAAGGTCTTGCCCTTCAAAATTGCCTTTTTGTCCTCCCGGGTTCACTAGGAGAGCCCTGAATTAGGGTTTGAGTTTCCCGGAGATCTATCCAGCCAAAAATCTTGATCCAAAGCTCTAACCTTCGATTTTTGCAAGGAGCTTCCAGCTGTGCCTTCAGTTTCCAGAAATTACTATTTTTGTGGAAACCCTAATTTTTAGGGCCAAATCTGAAAATGCTCAAAACTGAATTTTGATTGGACAGATAGATGCGCCTTGATGAGTAGATCCAATCTACTATACTGAATTTCAAAAATATGTGGAGAGAAACCCAATAAACAAGCTTCCGTCACTGCAAAATGTCTTCTTCTCAGTTAAGCTTTGATATCATGTTAAATTTTGAGCATTAATTCATTATAATCTAGGATCTTTGCTGAGAGAATAACATCTACAGTATATCAATGCATGACAATCATAATATGACAAGCATCACAAGCATCACAAGAATCAAAAGCATAGAGACAAGAGACACGGAGTTTCCATGGGGAAAACCCTAAGGTGAAAAACCCCACAACTTCCTCAGAGATAGAGAGAGCAATGGCTCAACCAAAATACAACCAAATAACACTGAGATAGTCTCCTAGCAGATGATCCTCCTCCTCCTCACTAGTGCGCCACTTTCCAGAGAGAGAGTGAGTTACTTTTCTGAGTGAGTAAAATAGAGATCTCCTATCTCTATTTATACTCACCTTTTTGCCCAGTGACCTACTGGGGCCGACTTGTCTACTTAGATACATCCACATTATATTATATATTAATTAGGGCCGACCCCATATGGTGGTCTAATAACCCATCGGAAAGTACACACACTTGCGACACTTGTCAATCCAGATGACGACACTTCCTTATAGAGGAATAACACATCTCTTATAAGGGTACAATAAATATATATATAATACACAGATGAAATACATTCTGAAGTTACATATACATCAACACTATATGCAAATTGAACTTGTTTTTTGTTAGGATTTGGGGATTTTTGAGATGGAAGAGGCGTTCTTGGTGCTGAAGGGTTAGTATTTTGACCTTGAGGATGATTGGTATTGATCGTCAGCTGCTGATTTGGTCTCCATACAATGGGAGGAGCAGGGTTCTGCCATTGATCTAGGGCCCAATCAGGTGTAGCATAAGGTTGGTTGCCATAGGAATTTGTCCAAGGTTGATTTCCATATGTTTGCATAAATGGTGGTTGATTATAGGCCTGTTGGTAAGGAGGTTGGGAATATGGTTGATATGGTTGCTACCCTTGAAAGTTTTGGTATTGAGACTGACCATAAGGGTGCTGGATAGTTTTTTATAAACCTGGTATCCTAGGATTTATATAAAAGAGAGGTTATGAATTTTCTTGTGATTCATAGAGATTAGACTTCAGATATCCTAGGTGAGGACAGTTTTACGTGAAGTGTTTATCAGCACAAATTGCATAGCATTCATCTTTTATAGCACGAAATTGCATGATATTTAGGTGGCACTCATTCTTCTTGTGTTTTTTTTCTATAGTTAAGGAAAAAATGGCTAAAGCTTTATTTGATTCCTCTTTTTTTAACTTGTCTTGAATATAATCCATTTGTAATGCCATGGAGTGTAAAATATATGATTTTAGGTCATCAGGGAGATTCCCTAAGTCTGACTTAGTGATGTTGGAACTAGAGGGTCTAACTTGCTGGAAAGAGAGGTCTTTTCATCTGGGTTTCTTCCCTATGGACCAAGAGTGGTTTTTGAAGATTTGTTTGATCTGATCATAATTATTTTGATAGATGTCACCATTGTAAAATGAGTTTAGGGTTTCTATATATTCTTCTCTCACCTCTCTCAGGAGCTCAATTTTCATAGATTTTTCATCTAAGGTGTAGGAGTGAGATCTATTATAATTGGGTTGGAATCGTTCCTCATAATCTTCTAATGACTCGTTTGGTCCTTGTACCATCCTAAAAAGATCATCCCTTGTTTCCCTTTCCTTACAGTAATCCCTATATTTCTCAGTGAAAATCTCCTTCATCTGCTCCCAAGTGAAAATATTATTTGGTATTAAACTCATGAACCACCTGAGTGTAGAGTCTTTTAAAGTTGAGGGAAATAGTTTTAGTTTATGGGCGTCCATGGTATAATCGTAGGTCCTACATACCACCTCAAATTCAAACAGTAAGGTATCAGGGTCTTCTTAGGCTAATCCATGGAAGTTAGGTAAGGTAGAAGGGTTAATATTTTTCATTCTAGCCTCAAGATCAGGAACTCGACCAAAGGGAAAATCACAAATAGGATGTTGTTCATTTTCCTCTTCAGCATCAGAGCTATGTCCATCCGCCATTGTGTCAGAGTATTCATGGTTGGATGAATCATCTGTTACTAACCTGAAGAGGCCTTGCCTTCTTCTTGGCATACGTTGGTGATGTGATGAATTGGATTATTCAGGTGGATTGGGAGTATTATCCTCTTTAGTTCTGTTATGGTTGGAAGTTAGATTGAGTATGAATCGTATGAACTTGTCCCTAGCCCTAGGAATTCATGCTATCTTAGAGACATGTTTTCAATGTTTTGTTCCTTTTCTTTATATATTTTTTTGTGTTTTTATAGGGAAATTTATAGGATTTTTTAGGATTTCGTTTGCTTTATCAAAACACCCGCTATGCCAATTTAAAAAAATAATCCAAAAACTGATAGGACATTTAAATGAAAGACTTACTTGAAGTAGCACGTCTTCTTCTTGCTTGTTCTATTCCTCCAACTGTAACCTACATATCACTTGTGAAAAAATAAAAACAACTAATTAATATTGTCATTTTCCTTATGGTTTGGCACGCCTCCCTAGCAACGACGCCAAAAAGGTGACGGGCTCAATCAATCAACAACAATATTGTATCTTGTTGGGGTAAGATTCCAGCAAGAGTGTTGTATATAAACATTCTCTTTAATCATCAACCCAGGGGTTCATACAAACTTCTGAGGGTCCTACACAATATGTGCAACCTACAAAGAAACTCTAACAATGCCTAGTAGTATTCAAAAATAAGTAAAGAATGATTGTGGATAAAAAGAAAAGGGAATTTTAATTTATGGTCTAAGGGTTGCAAGGGACATGGATCTAATCATCTAGCTAGGCATTTATTCCTTTGTTAATGGTTCAAGAACTAGTTTCTGAGTATCTGATTACCTTACCATTCACACACCAAGTTTAGGTATCTGATTACACCAATTCAGAGTAAGTAATAAAATAAACTTGGATCTGCAATGGTTGACCAAGCTCATATGACAATATCCCATGTTATAAAATAAATACTCAATTGGAAATTACATAAATGATAAAGAAACATTCAAACTGAATTAAATGTGTAGAAGTAATTTATCAAAGCTTAGTCTATCAACATACTGTAACTCCTCTACAAATTGCAGTAAATATACTCTGTTCTATTCTTATCTATCTCATTCAAATGAACTAAATAAAATCTAACTTAAAACACATGCCCCTGGAATTGCCTATGTACGGACCCTTATCCAAGGCGATACAGGAAAACAAATTTACTCAATAAGCTAGGAAAATGGAAATCTGCATTTAGTTTAAAATCGATGTTTCAACAACATAAGTCTTAATGATTGCGTGTTCAAAATTGTGAAAATAACTGAGTTCATACAAAAAATGGCGCCTGCTCTATAATCCAAGCTATATTGTTTAAATATATATTTTCTAAAACTATGAAAAAAATGAATTGCTAGTGTCTAAGCTACGACTGCATGAAACGCACTATGGAAGACAACGCGTATAGTGGCTATTCACTGAGCTCAGTTCAATATTTGGGGACTAGGAAACATTTAGATATATATTCAGAGATCATCGAACACTGATATTGGTTCTCATTAACTGCAGTCCTTCCCTTATATTTTGCTTGTCCTATGTGTTAGTTCCTCCAAAACACTGTAATCTTGGAACTCCTTTTCTTTATCTTGATTTTATCCAACGAACTGCAAGTAAATTGCTCCTACGATCTGTACTTCTGAGCAAAATTGGCTGTAAGCCTCAGTTCAAGACCTATGTCAAAAAATATATTGCTAAGAACCAACCACATCAGTGTTACACGTTCATTTTAAGCTAGGAAAAGGAAGGATACAACATCTAGAATATATAAATCGAAATCTTCTATAATCCTAACTAGGATGTACTCATCATCCATCAACTCAATGCCTTAGTATCTCCTTTTTGGACTAAAATTACTGATTAGGAAAGGATTTATATGCCTTTCATTACCCAATGTTTGGATCCATCACCATGATGGATACAGGGGGGAGTACAAAAAATATGAGGACTTCAAGAAGGAATTTCAACAACTACAAGGCCAATTCCATGTAGAAGAAGGTGACAACAAGGCCAACGATCATCTCTAGGATGAGTTACTCTACAAGATGGACAAGCTCTCTATTCTTAAAGGCAATATATTGCATCGTATCAAAGAGACACAAACCTTTAAATTTGCAAGGCATTTTGGTGTAGGGAAGATAGTTGCAAACTTACATAGGTATGTTAACTAGCCTAGAATGCAAGAAGATGTAGCTCAATTTATCAAAGGATCGATACTTTGTTGTACAATCAAGCCCAACAATAGGAAGAAAGGTTTATACCATCCCTTACTTATTCCTACGAGACCATGGGAGAACATATCCATAGATGTTTTGGGTGGTCTTCCAACCACTACGAAGGGGCATAACTATTTATTTGTGGTAGTTGACATATTCAACAAGATGTGCATTCTCATGCCTTGTGAAAATACCTTCAAAGGACATGAAGCAACAAACATGTTCTTTGAATTGGTCTGGGTGCACTTTTAGATATCAAGGAGCATCATATTAGACAGGGATACCATATTTCTCATTACATTTTGGACCACATTTTAGGAAATGATCAACACTAAGTTGAAGATATCTACAACATTCCATCCATAGACAAATGGACAGGGAGAAGTATTCAATAGGATTTCAGTACAACTTTTGAGGGGTTACAATCATAAGCATCTGAAGATATGGGATGAAAATATGATATACATACAACACTCTTATAATAGAGCAGTCCACAATTCCATTGGGAAGTCACCTTTTGAAACTTGTTTTGGATACTTGCCACCTTCACCTCTTGATATTGTCAATGGAAAACAAGGGAGAGTGAGTAAAGATACCAAAGGTGAAGAAGTAAGAGATTAAAATATCATTTGTAAGAATAGGAAGATCCATTTACAAGTACAATAGGTATTGAAGAAGTCACGGGAAAAGTACAAGGAAAGACATGGCCAACACAAGGTTGAGAAGCATTCAAGGTGGGAGACAAATCCTATGGTTACACTTGAACAAGGATAGACTATAGGTTCCTGGTAAGAGGATCAAGAATATGAGGTATGGTCATTTTAGGGTATTGGAGAAGGTGGGAGACAATGCCTATGGACTCAATCTACTCCCATACATGCACATTTACTCAGTAGCAAATTTGGAAAATATGAAACTCTATAAACCTTCCATGTTGGATCAAGAACATGAGAAGGTATTACCTTCTGTAGAGGACTTAGCACCAAAGGATCGGGAAGATTTAAAAGAAGAAATATTTTTTAATAATAAGTCTAGAACTACTAGGAAGGGACAGTATGAACTCTAGAAGGTGGCATTGAAAGGACAAGTTTTAGGAAAGTCTAAATGGTATCCCAAGGAGAAGGTAGAGGAAATATTTCCTCACCTCATTTAGTAAAATATTTTGGGGAACAAAAGCCTCCCAAAATGAGTAGGTGTGATATGAAATGGATGAATATATAATGTGTCACCTACTTGGAGCTTTTGGGGTTGGAACATTGGATGAATTGGCTTCTAGGGACTATTTTAGGGGCAAGGCTCACCTTTCAAATTTGGGGTAAAAAAATATTTAAAAACTTTTGAGGAAATTTTGAGGGGTTAAATGACATTTTTTATCAAACCTTGGTAATTTGACTAATATTCCATATTCTACACATTGCTACCTTTCCATGGTCCAAACATCACCTCAAACGAAGTCCATATGAAGAAGTTATGCCTCCTGCAAGTTGACCACCATGGTATCGAGTGGATTCCATGTTAGCTCTAATTTATCACACATATTGAGCTAGTCACATTTGGACCATCAAAAACATTCTAGAAGGACCAAAAACTTAACCCTAATTAGGATTTGGGGCATACAAAAAACCTAAACCTAAGCCTAGATGGCTATCGGGTTATGTTAAATACCAACCACTAGAAGAGAAGGAGGGTTTATTGTTTTGATGTATTGTATTGTTCCATAGTTGAGAAATAACATGGTAGTGGATGTTAGAGCAAAACATAGGAGATAGGATATATTGTAGTATCTGTTATGGATGTAGAGTAGTATGTAACTCCGTAGAGAGTACCATTTCCTTTGTTTCTGCAATTTGACATAAAGAGAAAGACATAGTCCTAATTTGTGGCTAGGTTTTTCCCAATAGTGGGTTTTCCCAGGGTATATCTTGTGTTATTGTGTGGATTGTGTACTTAGCTACATCATTTATTCTGTTTTTAGTTCCAATTATTTTGAATTCAATAAAAATAATCTAATAAAACATAAAATAAGTTGTGAGATCCATTATGACTAATTGTTCTAGTGGAATATCCATGACGGTTTACAGACCATTGAGGGAGACTTAATTAACATGTACTATATAAGCAGCCCATTTTTATTCCAGATACATTTTTTTAATAAAGGAATTTACATATAAAAACATGGAAGAAGAACCAAATGAGGCTTGTAAAAGGTTGGCTCCATAGCTCTGGTCTACTCTACATGTGATAGAAATGTAGCATCATGTGAATACACCAAATACTAAAACTAGCAAGTAGGATTTATACACAAACACAAGACTCACCACCATGAGGAACTAAGGGGCATAGATTCCTATTGAATCTAATTCATAGCTATTTGGAAAAATGGCATACTTGTATTCTTAATGTTATTTATGTACATCATTGTTGTACAACCCGGAAGACTCATGGGCATGATATCTATGAAGAAATGCCCCCCTTGCAACATTAAAATCAATAAGCGCCTCATTGTATCTACCGTCCATGTGAAATAGCACTTTGATTCTTTGAATATAAGAATATTCATCACACAAAATTGTAGGATTTGTAGCATCTCGACCTTAGAAATTCCACAGAAAATGCTATCATGTGTGATTGAAATAGTTCTAGACTTTATATTCTTTCCATAAACATGGCATCCTTCACTTCCAATACCAAACATACCAAATGATTGATCAAAAGGTTGTTTTGACCAAGAGAGTTATTTTATTCCTTTGAAGTTGATTGGAGTGAAAATCCAACTCTATGAAGATGAGAAGGAGAGATCTCATCAAAAGTTAGGGAAACTTGATTAACATGGCTATTAGAGTCACCATTATATGTCCCCATTTGAGAAACTGGTGAGTTCCTAAAGGGTGTTCTAAAGGATGAATTCCAATAGACTTAGAATAAATATTCCAATATTTCCCGAGATTAAAATCATTGCTAGGAAAAGTCTTGTTAATTCAGGTTCCATTAGTTTCTAATTTTTCAACATATTCCACTGAAATTGTTGGAAACCTAAGCTGTTAAGGGTTATGGTATTTTGTACTAGTCACATGAAAAATAATATGAAGAGTCACGGTGAATAGTAAATGTTATCGGGAGTTCAAGAGACCTCTTGGAATATGAAACCAAGGGTCACATCATTGTATTTATATGTATATTCTCTTCCTATAGTGGTATTAGATCCCTAGAGTTCTTAGAGCATGTAGAGATTCGTTAGGTGAATTTTGTTGTGCTTGGGAAAATTTGGTCAAACTGGCTATTTTTAATCTGCATCGAGCATCTGTCTCCTCTATACCTTCCATTTCTATCCACTTTCCTACCTATTCTTCCCACTTCCACAACTATCTTCTTTGTAGCATATTTCCTTCTTTGACTTAGGCCTTCTCCTAAGTGTTTAGGTGTTTGAAACCCTAAATTCATTCCCTTAAATATATCATTTTCTATGTTCTAACTCTCTGAATGGGAATCCATGCACCCATGTTTTTCCTTCATTTTGGAGGGGGGTGAAGACCAAAAGCATGAGTACCACTTATACTGCATCTAAATGGAAAAATTATAGAGGAAAATCACTTGTTTTCTAATATGTCAAGTCACTGTAAGAATATGCAAATTGGTATGGGAATAAAATTGAAGTAGATAAATTTTTAGAATATGTAGATTGAAGGAATGCATTAATCAAATATTGTTATACGCCAGTTTTGACCCTGTTAATGTAATTTTGTAAATATTGGTGTGAAGGATAGAAGCCATAAACAAATGGTCCAGGATGACCAAGCTAGTGTAAATATGTATATTTTCAATATTAATATAAAGTATTTGACGACTGTAAAGGAAAAAGCACGAAGAATAGATGGGGGACTATGATTCCACAAGTGGGGAAGTGATAGTGGGATTTATCTTATATCCTTAGCCTTAGAAATTTAACCTAAAATTCATAAAACATGATTAAGAGTCATGATTTAATTAAAGAATGATTTAATTATTTGAAGAGGGGGACTAAGAGGGTGAAAATGGTCACATCTGCTAGAGAAGACACGTGGAAATCTAAACCACACATATAAAGAGAGTTTAGTTGGAGAGGGGTTCATTCCTTCACTCATTGGAATCCTTTCAGTCATTCCTTCTCACTTCGTACCATCACCGGGGGAATGTACGGAGACTAATACTTATGAAAAAGGACTAGAGGTGACATAGTGGAATTCGAACTTTCCATGCCCTTGAACCTGGAATCCTGGTGCATGAGAGAAACCTGGATTGTAGCTTGTGCCCTGGAGTCCCATTTTAGAGGCTTCTTGTCCAACCTATGCCAGAGGATTAGAAGGGAACTGGAGGTTTCCTGATTGATTCTTAGCTCAGAGAAGGGAGTTGTTGGTGTTGTGCAGGTTGATGGGGAAGGAGAATTAAGGATTGGGACATCTATGGAGGGGGTTTTTACACTAGTGGGTTACATGATATATTGAGTTGTGTGGACATTTGGGAAAGATATTTTCCCTTTTGGATTGACAGACACCGCTCATAGGTGTCCTTCCAAAGAAAGATATGGCTTGACAGATCCTATGGATGGGAGGAGCATCCTTCACCTACAACTAGTTGGATAATTAAAATATAAGTTTCTTATTGTGTACGAAATGCCATGGTTATGTATGTGTTTATCTTGGTTAATTTATTGTTATGTGAATTTCTAAATGCATGGAATTGTTTAGCATGTTATGTGTGGATTATTTGCTTGAATTGCCTCTAAATTGTTAATGTATGCATATGTCAATTTGGGAGACCATAAATTTATTTTCCACTGTAACTTAATAATGAAAATGATGAAAAACGAATTTGGAAATAAGTGATGAATTTGGATATGTAATTTCAGTACTCTATGGTATCAATGGTTGAAGGAGGCGACCAGGTATGTTACAAATATAGTACTCCACTTTGCAATCTCCATTGGTTTAGTGACATACAAGCACAACCATTTTTCTTGGAATATTCTTATTGATGTTCTTGGCAACAAAAAGATGTTCAATGCGATGTAGATTGTAGATAAGTCCATGACGACTGAGGGGATTCTCTCCTGACAAACCTTTGCTTCTATTTTTACTTTCTATGTAATGCCAAATAAGGTAAACAAGGCATTAATGACTTATGAGGTGATGGGGCATTATGGATTTCCATTGGATGTTGGCGCTTTCAATTTCCTATTATGTGCCCTGTGTAGGTACAAGAATACAACCAAGGCCTTGGATTTCAAGAAGATTGGAGATCAATTCCATCTTTGTGTCGATACCTATGCAGTTCTATTGGAGGGATGGGAGAAGGAATTCAATGTAGAAAAATCGAAGAAGACTTTCAGTAAGATGATCGTGCAGCTTAGGTGGGATCCTCTCAACATGAATTCTTATAATTCCTTCTTGGCACTCTCTGTAAGTTAGGCCAAATGGATGAGGCTTTGAAGCTTCTGCATGCCATGGGGAGCCAAAATTTATTTCTAGATAAGAGCTTACAATAATTCGGTTCATGCCCTCTCCCTCCAAAACAAGGCTAATGAAGCGAACATGGTTTTTGAGACAATTTTGCACTGTGGGCATATCCCTATCACCTTCACTTACAATTCAATGATAAGTACATATTGCTACACTGGAAAAATGATTATGCTTTCCATATTTTGGATGGGATGGTGTTTATTGAATCGAATCCTAATTCTATGACTTATGATATTATTTTTCAAGCCCTCATCAAGGTTCATAAAATGGAGGAAGCTGTGAGTATATTTCGTGAGATTACTAGAAATGAGTTTGATCTAGATAGCGATAGTTGTACAATGGCCTTAGTTGTGAAATATCTAAACATAACCTCAATGATTTGGAAACACATGAGAAGTAAGGGTGTTTTTCCTAGAATGGAATTTGTCACCACTTTTATAAATACCTTCTATGACAGTGGCAAGTGATCATGAGCCACAGTCAGAACCTAAGCCAATAGCCAGAGAGAAATTCATAGGTGTACCCAGAATACATAGTTAGAGCCATGTTCCAAAGAACCCATTGGTTTTTGGTCATCCTAAAACCACCTTTTTGGTTTGTGGCCATCCTAAAACCACCCATTTAGTAGAAGACAAAACTTTTGCTATACATTAGTTTGCGGTGATCCTTAAACCACCTTTTTCCATAAAGAAACATTGAGACATAGATCCAAGTTCTAGAGGGAAGCGCTAGATCCAAGTTTTAAAAGGCTTGGTGTTTTTTTAAGTATTTTTTTTTGGTTCCTTGAGAAAATGGAAAAAACACAGAGTGTTAAATTTGAAATTAAGAAGTTTAATGGGAGCAATAATTTTGAGTCATGGAAGGTCAAGATGGATATGCTCGTGCAGCAAGGAGTGGCAAAGGCACTGGCAGGGAAGATAAAGAAACCCACAGATATATCAGATGAAGACTGGGAGAATATGGATGAAAGAGCTCTCAGTGTTATTCATATGTTCTTTGCCAACGATGTTTTATTTAACATCATGTCTGAAACTACAGCAGCAGGTCTCTGGAAAAACTTGGAAAGCTTGTACATGACTAAATTCTTGACGAATAAAATCCTCCTGAAGCGGCAACTATTTACCTTGCGTATGAAAGAAGGTACAAAAATTTCAGATCATTTGAATACATTCAATACTCTTATTTGTCAATTGGCTAGCATGGATGATAACATTCAATCTGAAGACAAGGCGATTTTACTGTTGTGCTCTCTGCCTGAGTCATGGGTACATTTTGTAACCTCTATCAGTTTAAGTTCTACCGAGTCTATTACCTTTGATGATGTTGTGGGAGCATTGATTTCTGAGGAAACTCGAAAGAAATCTAGTCTTGAAACCTCGACATCAAAAGTAATGGTGGCCAGAGGAAGAACCAGTGGAAGAGGACAATATTTGAGGGGCACATCAAGATCAAAGTCGAAGGCAAAAAATAGTAAATTGAAGTGTTGATATTGCAATAAAACATAACACCTTAAGAAAGATTGTTGGAAACTGAACCAAGCATCTAAGGAGGAGGACTCTACAAAGGAGACAAACATAGCCAAGAAGGATTCAGGTCTGATCGATGAGGTATTATCTACATCTGCAGCCGCACAATACCATTATGACTGGTTAATTGATTCTAGAGCATCCCATCACATGTGTCTTCATAGAAATTGGTATTCCACATATCAATCTATAGATGACGGAGTAGTTTATATGGCAAATAATGTTTCATGTAAAACTATTGGGATAGGGAGTATCATAATAAAAATGTAGGATGGGACTGTGAGGACTCTAATAGATGTGAGGCATGTACCTAAACTTAGGAAGAACTTGATATCAATGGGAGTTGTAGATGATGTCGGTTACAAATTTACAGTTCTAGGTGGAGTTATGAAGATATCTAAAGGTATCTTGGTTGTCATGAAGGAAAAAATATTCAGGAACCTATATAAACTTGAAGGAAGGATGGAAATCGATCACGCAACAGTAGCATTGGTTGGTGCAACAGACTACACTCATTTATGGCATCAGCGATTAGGTCATATGAGCGAAAAAGGAATGAAGGTACTTGCTGATCGAAAGTTGCTTCCTAGTTTAAAATCTATAGATTTGAAGTTTTGTGAGCATTGTATTTATGGTAAACAAGCTAGACAAAAAATTTAAATCTGGAAGACACATCAGTAAAGGTATCCTAGATTATATTCATTCTAGTATATGGGGTCCATCTCCTAAAATCTATTATGGGGGATCATCATATTTCATCAGTTTTATAGATGATTACTCGAGGAAAGTCTGGATCTACTTATTAAAGAGAAAAGCTGATGTTTTTGATAAATTTAAGCAGTTTAGAGATTTGGTTGAAAAGAGAACTGGCAAGTTCATTAAATGTCTTAGAATAGATAATAGAACCGAATTTACTTCTAAGGAGTTTGATAATTATTGCAAGAAGGATGGGATCGAGAGACATAAAACCACTGTTTACACTCCGCAACAGAACGGTGTCACTGAACACATGAACATGACTCTTCTTGAGATAGCAAGGAGTATGCTCAATAATGCAAAGTTGCAGAAGGAATTGTAGGGAGGATCATTGCTTACAACTTGTTACCTAGTCAACCGATTGCCATCAACAACAATTGGCTGCAAAATTCCAGAAGAGGTATGGACAGGTCAACCATGTGATTATTCTAATCTTAGAGTAATTTTGGTTGTGAAGCCTTTCTTCCAAAAAATCATCGTTCCAAACTAGATCCTAAATCAAGCAAAATTATCTTTGTTGGATATGGTGATGGTATTAAGGGATATAGATTGTGGAATCCTAATGCCCACAAAATCATCATTAACAGAGATATAATATTTGATGAACTTTCTCTATCAAATTTAGATGCAAGTAATGATTTGAAACAGGCTAATTTACCACAGTTACAACAAATTCAGTTTGATACTCAGTCATCTACGAGGACAAATCATGAGGATTTCCATGAGGAGGATATTCATGAGGACACTCCTGAGGAGGATGAGAAGATGGAAACATATCAAGAAATAGAAATGCCACAACAAACTCTACGAAGATCTACATGGGACAGAACTTTTCCAAAGAGGTATGATGATTTTGTCACATCTGTTGCTTTAATTTCTAATGAAGGAGAACCTAACAATTATCAGGAAGCATTAGACATGCCTAACAGTGACAAATGGAAACAAGAAATGAAATAAGAAATGGATCCTTTGGCAAAGGACAAAACATGGGATCTTGTGGAACTTCCTGAGAGTAGTAAAGTGGTTGGCTACAAATGGCAAATTGAAGAAAGGAGTTGATGACACTATTCCAAAGTACAAGGCCAGACTGGTTGTAAAAGGGTTTTCTCAGACAGCAGGTATTGACTTTCATGATATTTTTTCACCAATTGTGAAACGTGTTTCTATCAGAATTCTATTAGCACTAGTTGCCTTATATGATTTGGAGTTAGAGAAACTAGATGTTAAGACAAATTTCTTACATGGAGATTTAGATGATGAAATTTTCATGGAACAACTAGAAGGGTTCGTTCAAAATCGAAACAAGAGGTTTGTTTGCAAGATCAGGAAATCATTGTATGTCCTGAAGCAGTCTCCCGGGAAATGGTACAAGAAGTTTGATTCTTTCATGGTGAGCCAAAATTTTTCCAAAAGTGAGTATGATCATTGTGTGTACTTTAAAAAGTTGGAAAATGACATGTTCATTATTTTGATATTATATGTTGATGATATGCTTGTAGCAAGCAAAATCATGTTTGAAATCAAAAGAATAAAGGCTCAGTTGGCTAGGACATTTGATATGAAGGATCTAGGAGCAACAAATTAGATCTTGGGCATGCAGATACACAGAGACAAAAAATGACAAGTTGTAGTTATCACAAAAAAAGTATGTGGAGAAAATACTTCAGAGATTCGGTATGAATAAGGTGAAAACCAGTTAATATCCATTTAGCTTCTCATTTCAATATTACTTCAGGTTTGAGTCCTAGTAGTGATGAAGAAAAGCAGTATATGTCTCGTGTACCATATGCTAATGTAGTAGGAAGTTTGATGTATGCGATGACAAGTACAAGACCAGATATTTCACATGCACTTGGTGTTGTTAGTAGATACATGGGAAATCTAGGAAAAGAGCATTGGGAAACAATGAAATGGGTGCTTCGGTATGTTAGAGGCACAGGCAATTATTGTGTCACTTTTGATGGTTGCAATGATGAAGTCTGTGGTTATGTTGATTTTGATTTTGCAAATGACTTGGACAAAAGGAGATCCACTTCACGTTATGTCTTGACTCTTGCAGGTGGAGCTATTAGTTGGATGTCAAAGCTTCAGGATATTGTTGCTTTATCCACTGCAAAGGTAGAATATATAGCTGCTTCACATGCTTGCAAATAGGCAATCTAGTTAAAAGGTTTGCTGGGTGAGTTAGGAAAGGTTCAGAACACTATAAAAGTTTTATGTGATAGTCAAAGTGCTATTCATTTGGATAAAAATTCATCTTATCACAGTAAGACAAAACACATTCTTGTAAAATACCATTTTGTAAGACATGATATTAATGAAGGTGGAGTGGTCCTTGAAAAGGTCCACACTCAAAAGAATAGTGCGGACATATTCACAAAACCAGTTACTTTAGAGAAGCTACGGTGGTGCTTAGCTTCTCTCGGCTTGCAGGAAAGGTGATGAACAAAGCAATGAGCAAGGTATCAGGTAACTTGTTGTCAAGGTGGATATTGTTGGAAACGGGTGACAACCAGTTCTCCCGGTGATTGTGTAACTGTCTACCCGAGTAACTAAGTTTGGTAAGTTATGAGTAACCGTGTAAGAAATATATTGATTCCTTGTATTCTCGTAGGAGAAGGGTTGATTGATGAGAGCTGTTGTAATCTTCATGTTCTGAATAATAAGAGAACCGATACCATTGCTTCGTGGATGTTTCCCTCTCGAGGGTTTTACCATGTAAATCTATGTGTATATTTTATGTGTGCCATTATTTGCTTTCCCGTTTAATATCTTCCGTTGCATATTAGTTTTTATGTGGCTGCTTGATTCAACACTCGCATTTTCAATATAAAATCGCTCAATTGTACCATGAAGCTCTTTTTGATGACAATGGAACTCAATATGGATTTTTGAAAAAATGTTCTCATTTGGGCATAAACGCTCTGGTCTTTAGCTACATTCTATAGCCTCATTCTCTACCTGTAGTAGCGTGGTCCCCTTTAATTTTTCCATGGAGATTTTTCCCACATACATAAGGAAGATGACTAATATTTGTTTATATGTATTTTACTTAGATGAAAAAATATTCGTTGTACAATTAATTTATCGTGGGCTCATATTATGGCCTTTCTCGACTTGTTAGCCTCATTCTTGGCTTGTAGTTTGGGCATGCAAACATTTTCTAAGCGAAATTTCGTCCTTAAAATGACACATTACTTGATTCCGTATAAGCATATCGTCAACCTCCAAAATAAATTGAGATTGGACTCAAGCCGAGACCCGTAAAATTTTACAAAAAGTTTATACCAAATTGAATTCCATCCATTTCTAAAAAAGTTTAAACCAACCTGAATTCCCACGACAAAAAGTTTAAACAAACCTGAATTCCCTCAATTTTAAAAAAAAGTTTAAACCAACTTGATTTCCCTCAATTTAAAAAAAAAAAGTTCAAACCAACTTCAATTCCCTCAATTTTTAAAAAAGGTTTAAACCAACTTGAATTCCCTGAATTCCCACGACAAAAAGTTTAAACAAACTTGAATTCCCTCAATTTAAAAAAAAGGTTTAAACCAACTTGAATTCCCTCAATTTTTATAAAAAGTTTAAACCAACTTGAATTCCCTCATTTGACACATGGTACAATGTATTTAGGAGGTTTGACCTCGAAATTGCAATCATGAAATCAATCCACTTTATAAAGGAAAAGGTTTATTAGACTGAAACTGGTCTTGAGGCAAGAGTGAGTAAACCAATTTTTTTATAAGTGGAAAAAAGTTTAGACATGGATATTTTATGCTACAGCACCCGGTGAAAGAGATGAATGAACGTTGCATCCCGTCATGAATATAAATAAGGGTTTTTTATTATTTTTATTTCCTGTTTATAACTATATATTTCTTTTTCATCTTTTTTTATTTATTTTCTTTTAAAAAATGTGTTTTCTATTTGTCTTTAAATATTCTATTTTAGTCCACAAAGAACACCACAAACCATTTGGATACTATTTTATATTATTTGTTATAAGTTAAGGTATAGTTATGTATATTTAGTGTAGAATGTAGTGTTAGGTTAGTAGTGATTATGTTTGACAAATTTATATGAAATTTCTATGTGTGGAGATTGAAAAATATTTGATCATGTTGATTATATTATAGTTAGTTGTACCAGATTTTAGAAATATTTGTGATTTATTATCTTTTTATGAGATTGTTTGTGTAAAATCTATATGAGTCAATATTTCATTATCTATTATATTTATTATATTTATGAAACCATATTCCAAATAGTTTTGGAAAACAATTAGATATTTGTGATTTATTATCTTTTTATGAGATTGTTTGTATAAAATCCATATGAGTCAATATTTCATTATCTATTATATTTATGAAACCATATTCGAAATAGTTTTGGAAAACAATTAGAAAAATATATATAAGATATTTTAGTATAAGAAAAAGTAACTTGTGTTACATTGTAAAAAATAAAATATATTGTGGAAGAAATGGTATGGATATCAAATCTCATGGAAAGATAGGAAGTGAGTGAAGGTGAGGGAGGGATAACGAGTGTGTAATAAGAAATGAGTGTGTAATAAGCGGTGATAATGGTGAGGTGACATCAACAAAGTTATGGTGTTGCAATGTAGAAAGAAACATATACATTATTGATGATATGAGGTAAAAATAATTAAGGAATGAGACAATAGGGATGGAAATCACCATCAATGGTAATAATGATGGTGAGATCAATGGTAATAGTGATGGTGAGGTCACATTACCAAATGCATGAGACAAATATAGTAGAAATTAACCATTGAAGGAATGAATTATAAAACTTGGATGGGGTTAGAAAAGGCGCAATGTCATGTAATAGTGCTAGTGAATCACCACTGAAAGAATGGGAAAGGGACAAGAGGAAGGAGATGTTGGTGAATATAAGAAATGTTACAATAATAGTCTATGGAATATGCCCACTCAAATATGTGGTGTTCCTTACCCCTGTAACTTGGGAATCACACAATATTAGCAATATTAACATGCATTAAACTAGAAATAAGCAACATAGAACCATAAATATGAGACAATAACAATAGAATATGGAAGAAAATATATTTGTTATTATGGGAACAATGTTCATAGGCCTCTTTTTGTAGGGTGACTATTAATGCCTAAATATCACACACATGTAGTATTTCGGTTAATGTTGCAAGATGACATCATCAACATACATCATGTATCTCATTAAAGACATCCTCATAAAATTAACAATGAGAATTGAACCTTGGAATGACAACGTTATTAATTTTGGATAGTCATGTGACTTTTGTTTCGAAACCCACGTGGATCAACAAATCTTATTCTTTGAAACTTGTGTAGTTGTACAAGCAGCAAGACCACCTACCTTCCACGGTGCATTCAAGGCTCATAAGAAATCTCTTGGCTCCAAAATTTGAAATGGAATCCTCACATGCTTTGGAACATGCAATAGCCCCCTTCATGTACATGGAGAACCACTTCATGATCAAGAGCATTCACATTGGGAACTAGATGTTTCAAGACCTAGGATTGTCCTATAAACGAAATCCACAGGCATGCATTCATTAGATATAAATCTAGAGAAAAGTTATGATGCCATAATTAGTGTGAGAGGTCATATTTCAACCCATTTCTTACCACTATTTGGAATCTAAGCTTCCTTTGTCTTCTTCCTCTAAGAAGAAGGATTTTTTCTCTATTGTTCTAAGTTTGTTATCAAGAATTTATGTGGACAAAAAGGGACCCTCCCGAAGGGATATTGTTGTCTTCCAATGAAGCCTCCATCTCCTATGTGATACCTTTGTAACAACCTTTACCATTGGGAAAATATCATTTGGTTTAGCAAAATCTTCCCCCTTTTTTCTTTCTTTCTTAGCACTTGTCAACTTTTACTTTTATTTCTTTATTTGAGTCTTCCTTTTCCAATTTTGATGTATGGAATGCTAACTCACATCTAACAATTTTTTCCTTACTACAACCTATAAGGGTAGAACATGGAAGGTTGCTCACCCTTGTGACAATTTTCCATGGGGGCTTCACTAGAAGGCAATATAATATCACGTTCATTCATATTGCAGTATTAAATATTCATGAAAACCTAAAAATTATATTGCTTATATATTAAGGGGCAAAGGGTTTTTTTATTTGATGTAACAATACAAAAATACTTTGGGGTCCTTTTTATATGGACAGGCTGACAAATATCCGCCAAATGGAGATAGCGGGATCACGGCTGGATGAGAAATCGGGTTGAGTCAAGGCTTGGGCTTACCAGTACGCAGGGAAATCGCTTCTTAAGGCATGCTTGAAGCCAGGGGTTTCGTGTTGAAGTGGGTTTTTAGTCGATCATAATCGAGAGACAGTGGTCATTCATAGCCAATTGTTACCAATAACACTCAACCAATTGTTACCAATAGCCTTGGGAAGCTCTAAGCCTCCAAGGCCTGTTATAGGCCCTCGATAGGCCTTAGGGGCTTGAATACCCAACCACTCGTACCTATTACAGGCCTTGGGAGGTTTAGTCAGCCTCCTAGAGCTTGTTACAGGCCCTGGGGGCTTGGATACCTATCCCACAACAGGCTTAGTTTGCGATTGGGGAACTGCAACATGTAATCTAAATGTTGTATTATGTGCATTGGCTCTAGTAACATACAAGAAGTGATCTCCTATCTCTTCATTAGACCATTAGATGTTGCAAATCATAATGATATGTGGTTGAGTAATTGCATTATGGGTGAAGTAATGTGCATCCACGATATACATCACAAGAAGCAAGGTGCATTGTAGAATGCATGTGGGGTCATAAGAGGGGTATCATATCAATATACTAGGTAGAAATATAAAGGGGTATAAAAAATGTTAATGAAAAAATTGATACATACAATATCTAGTGAAAATAGGGATTTTTTTAAATTCGGAAGGCATATTGGGAGGGGGTTGAAAAAATGATTTTGGAAGGTATTTTCCAATATTTAGTGAAATTAGGGGTATTGTTTCATATGCCACGATCGAACGTGCTATGATAGTTGTTTATTGAGTGAAGCCCCCGTGCAATTTTCCCTCCACAGTATATCGTCTCGCCATATTTGGTCCCCTCATCTATCCCCCTTCGCGCTTATGATGGGATACCATCAAAACCATAGGGTTTATATCAAAATTTCCCCATTTAGCTGGGAGGAAAAATGGTACTCCTGGATATTGAAGTAGTTGATTCCCAACTTGATTAAAACATCCTCTTGGAATGTAGCTACATGTACGCCATGAAGAAAGTGGACTCATTGGTTTTCCACATCATGACATTTCCCCACAATGGGAAAATAGTCACCCTTGACCAACTCAAATACTATGAGCCTCATCCTAAGATAAACCCTGATAATATCCTACCCATAATAAGATCTGAAAACAATTAATCTTATATATATATATCAGTCCTAGTGTTTACAAAGATTCTCCTTAGTAGGGGTATATTCTGGTCCTCCATCAGTTATCCCATGCTCCACAAAAATTCCATGTGTACAATCTTCACCTACGAAGATAAGAAAAAATCCCCCTCAACACAGATATCTGAACCAGAGAACAAGTACCATACAGAATAAGAAATCATCCCACCATCTCCTTGAGTACCACCAATAGTTCAAATCCTTTCTTGTTCCCCCACTCAAGGGTGAAAGGAACACAAGTTATGGCTACACTCACATTTCCTAGCCTAACTTTGGGAATACCAGTTTGGTATTTAACACCACCTTATAAAAAAATACTACCAATGCATTATGCCCATTCCAATTTCACTCTGGTTTCACTTGCAAAAACACCATTAGTAGCAATCCCAGGACTAGTCACACCTATGAAAACGCCATTAACAGTCACAAACAACATCAATGTAGGAGAAATCAAGAAATCAAAGTTGAAATCCCCCATTGTTCCAAGTAACCCCCTTCCCCACAGAATCAATCAAACTTGAGCTTTGTGTGGTCAATTAGGGAACACAACAAACCTTTGCCCCACATTTCCATAGCTTAGTAACTTACTCAATACACTCGTAAATTCTACCCACGCAACCAGTTCCTCAACAGGGGGCATGCTAGATACCCCTTATGTGGCCACTTTCAAAATAAAGAACAAAACATTGCACACTAATCATGTATGCACAATGTGTTCATTATCTAGTCACTATACACATCACTGTCTAGAAATCCATCATTTTTAGGATGCATTAGTGATAATTCATCTCACACACCCTGTCATTAACAGATCTCAACCAGTCTCCTAGGAGACCGACTCTATCAATTTCAGTACAAAATCAGAGGAAAATGAGATTCACAAAGGGTGCTAAACATGTGGGCATCATACTCACTTGATATTTGCCAACATGGGTGCAGTTCCACCTAAATTTTAGTTTTATATCTTTAATTCAGAAATGAAATAGTACTTGAAACAAAATAGAAATGATACACATAAGTAATCACATTTGACACATGGATTTACCCTAGGGAAACCCTCTGTGACTTGAGGGAGAAAACCATATCAAAACCTTCCTTAATGTATTGATAGACAACAGAGAATGTCTTTTACATCAAGCACCCCTAGTGCAATCACAAAGAAAGAGAAAGATAAATAAGAGAGACTCAGAATAATATCATGCACAAAGAGAAGCACCTTGCCTTCAAGAGAGAAGAAAATTCACTTCACACTGAATTCAACAATCATGTATAACATATTTATATATTTTTCAAATGCATTGGATTTTAATTTCATCTTCTGACTTCATGATGAACTCGTCCTCCATCTGGATGTATCAATATTGCATGAAGAAGAGTGCCCCACTTCTCAAGCAGTGCATTAACTCACATAACTGAGTCTTGGGATGAACTCGCCACTTAACTGAAATATTTCTCACTTAGTTAGGTGGCTAATTTAAGTGTCGTCATGCAAGTGTCGCAACTCATGTGTCGTCTTTTAGTTTAACATAAGTTTCGTCATGCAATAACACTTAGTTAACTAGATCTTCTTTGTTATCACTTATTTATCTCTCTTAAATTATTCTTTCTTGTTAACATAACTGTAGTGATCAATTCGAGTTCTCCTTTGATTTATTGAAGTCTTCACTGAACTTTAACAATTTGAATTCTATCTAATAATTATAATTTTTTTTATGTGAAATTCAAATTCTCTCGTATCTTATCACATATTATCTTTATATCTTGTCTTATTTGCATGGTCCACATGTTCCAAGTTAATTATCATATCAAATATACTAAGGATATTTTCCCAATGATGTGATCATATTGTCCTACTATCATTCCAAGTGGGTATATGCTAAAGTAATTCACTCTAGGCATGGCCAGTCCCTAGGGGAGACTTAATAGCTCAACCATGGTTAGTAATACATCACACACCATACATGCTTCGACATGCAAAGCATCACCTCAACACATGAGGATCTGTTTTGACACGCAAGACCTTTGCCTTGACTAGCAAGATTGTACAACATCATCACTTTGACATAAAAAACACTTGCCTCAACACATTAAGCTTAACCATTCTTGAGTCCAACTCAAAATTATTCTCCAAGTTTCCTGAGTCCAACTTAGGATCCTATAAATCACTACCTCAACACACAAGGCTTAATCTTGACACATAATATTGACCTAGAGAATGACTTATGATGCTATAACTTTAACACTCCCTCTCCGCGAGGGAGGAATTCTTTGCCATGCCAAGCTTGTCTTGGAAGTACCTATACTTCATCACAGACAAAGGCTTAGTCAAAATATCTGCAATATTCGCACCATTAGCAATGTATGGAAGTCTTACGACACCTCTCTCGACCATGTCTCTGATGTAGTGATACTTCATCTCAATTTGTTTCGATCTATCATGAAACACATGGTTTTCTGAGAGCTTAATGTAGCTCTGATTGTCAGAGTGAATGATTGTAGTCTCAAGTTTCTCATCGAACAACCCAACAAGTAGCTTCCTAATCCACAAAGCTTCTCGAGAGGCGGTACTAGCTGCAATATAATTTGCTTTTGTACTACTCTGGGCTACGAATCCTTGGTTCTTGCTGGACCAATAGATCATAGTTAATCCCAAGCTAAAAAAAATATGGATGTACTCTTTTAGTCCACAATACTACCACCCCAGTCGGAGTCATCATATCCAAGTAACATCACTCCACCACTGGAAGCATACATGAGTCCATAATAATTAGTACCTCGAAGGTATATAATCACATGCTTGGCAGCAACCCAATGTCTATGTATTGGCTCAGACATGAACTAACTCAAGATACTTAATGCATAACATATGTATGGTCTACTATGTATCAAATACATTAAGGAATCAATGAGTTTTCTATACATGGTAGGATCCACTGATCCGATTTGGAATCTAAATCATGTAGCTTCTTTATGTTAGACACCATTGGAGTAGACATGGACTTACAGTCCATCATACCAAATCTCCACAATACATGAATTGTGTACTTTCCTTGAGAAAGAAAGGTCTCATCTTTCCTTTTCCAAACTTCTAGACCAAGAAAATAGTGCATACGACCTAAGTCTTTCATTTTGAACCCAGAAGTGAGCTCCATCTTGCACTGAGCTATTTTATGCTCCTCTCTAGTAGGGAACACGTCATCAACATAGAGAACCAAGATCAATGGTTGGTTCTTCACAACCTTGAAGTACAAGTTGGGGTCATCTTCGCTTTTGGAGAATCCCAAGATTAGTAGTTGTCAATCATTGAATACCAAGCCTTAAGGGCTTGATTAATCCCATACAAGGATTTCTTAATTTTTCATACATGAGACTCCTTTCCATGAATTAAAAACCCCTCAGGTTGTTGTATTTAAACTGTCACGTCCCCATCGACCTCCTTGGTCAGATGAAGACCATGATTCATTTTTTTTTCTCCAAAAACCATTGACTGAGTGCCCATACACACAGTCTGGAAAACTTGAATGTGCAATCTGCATCTCAAAACCCACAACCTGCAATTGTGGATTTGGGATTGCAGAAATCCAAAATGAAAAATGTGCGTTTGACGATCCCGCAACCTGCAACTCGAAATTGCGGATTCGGGATTATGGAAATCCCAAATATAAAATTATGTGCTCGACGATACTGGAACCCAAAATCCCGAAAACAGCTGATCCCGCAACCCGAAACCTGAAACCCGCAATTTGGGATTCATAATTGCGGAAATCCTCAACACCTAATTTTTGAACTTGGAGATCCCATAACCCGCAACCCGAAACCTGAAACCCGCAATTTGGGAGTCAGAATTGCGGAAATCTCGTCTCTACAAGGCATTCATCCTCAAATATTCTAAGGGGCATAACTCCTCCCTCCAGCATCCAAATGGGGCAAGGTTGATACCATTGGAAAGCTCTTGAAGAGCTCTATCCAATGGTAGAATCCAATTGATCAAGTGAGACATATAACTTACTCATTTCCTTCTCTGAAGTTTTACCTATATCTCCACTTAAACACTTCCAACCTTCCTCATGCCTTCCTCCTACCAAGGTCTTCCTTCCCACCTGTTCCACAGAGGTTACTGAAACAACTTCCAGGATTCCTTTCTCTCCCCATGGGTTAGGTGTGAATATGCTTCTCCTTCACGGGGTTAGTTATGCATAAACATTCATCACAAAACAATGAAACACTATCATTCATTATAACATGTAGGATGCATTAACATATTTAATCAACACATCTATCATATGCAAGAACTACAAGGCATTAAACTCATGCAATATAAGATGTACATACAATGGTGAACTCAACCTCTTACTCAGGCCTATACATGACTGCATATAAACCAATTCATTTAACAAGTATTCATAATTCCAAAAGAGACATGAACAACTTTTCCATCACAATGAACAACATCACCATATAACAAAATACTTATCTTTCAATTCCAAAGCAACTAGCTAAGTGAGAGGAACGTTCCACCCAACCTTAGATCTCTGTCCAGCGTATACTATTTTAGTTGAGAGATCACCCCCGAGCTGGGCAGTGTATCCACTAAGGAGGGATAACAGGTTCTCTCACTGTCAAGACTCCATTCTCAGGCCAAACTGGTCTACAATTGGGTTTATCAAGCATTCCAGGGAACCTACCCATGCTAATCCAACCTACAAGGGTTTTTCAAGCAATCAAGGGAACAAGAAAGGCATTGCTAAGCCAGTGAGATCATTCACAGAGCTGTAGGTATCTCAGCACTCAGTTGACCTGGTACCCACAATACCTACCACATCCAACATAAGGAGACCTACTGCACCATCACACAGTCTCTCAAGGCATCTTCCCTTCCAGTGTTATTCCAAGATGGGCATAGAAAGGTCCAGTCGCTATTAGTCGACCTGGCACCCACAATACCTACCACATCCAACACAAGGAAGATCCTTTCTCTAATGTGCAGTTTCTCACGGTCTTCCCTTCCAGTGCTATTCCAGGATGGACATAGAAAGGTTCAATCATTAGTTCATTGAGACTATATCCTTCACTAGGTTTATCAAAAAACCCAACTCTTTTCCCCACAATTCAACAACTGATTTGTATCCAGGCTTGGGATTTTCTCACAATCGCTCTGCCAACCACTATGCAATCTCTTATGTCAATACCACACCGTCATTGCACTAGGGTTTGCACCCAGGGTGCCACGGCTATCCATTCCCAAATAGTTCTAGCATACAAGAGCACGGTGTATATAGGAAAACGTATAGGCGAATCCTCTACGAGGGTCGAGGGTATGCAGAACAATGGTAGCGTGAGCGTCTACGAGAGTGAGTGAGGAATGTCCTTCCCTGTGTGTTTATATCACTGAATCCCCCTCTCGGGTAGTCAAACAGGTTCAGCGAGTTCCCCCAGGCGATTGAGTGTCTTTCTACACAACTAATCAAAGCCATGCCCTGCCATACGAAATCGCAAGCATGATCCATACTCCAGTGGCCTCAGCCATCAAGGTTCTCAACCACCCACTGCAATGCATTAATGTCAGCAGGGAGTTTAAACAGGTTCTCAGTCAAACATGTGGCAACATGGGAAAGCAATCCCAAACCCCTCACCTCTCCCTAGTGGATACACTTGGCCCCCTTCTCATTCGTTGCCTCCTTAGCCATCTTCTTGGTTATTTTATTCATTCAATAATAATTACATCGTTTACATTTCTTCATGGCTTAGCATCCCATGAATAATCAAGTTGTACAAATACTTGCCTAAGCAATAAACTTAACATCCACTAGTGGGGCCTTGGCCTTGAGCTCCACACTAGGCAAAATACACATACTGTACATACATAGTATTTACATCAAAGCCAAATACACATCAAGGGAAAAATGGGGTATTACGACTCCCTCTCCCTTAAAATAACACTGTCCTCAGTGTTCTTAAAACTAAACAAAAATGGGAATGCCTCCTTCATGGCATCCTCTAGCTCCCATGACCTCTTCTGGGCTAAGGTGCCTCCACTGCACCTTTACCTTCCCTATGGATCGGTTCCGAAGCAAAGTAACCTTCCTGTCGAGGATGCATGTAGGCTCCACCTAGAACTCTCCCTCTGGTTCCACCTGTATCACATGCCAATCAATGATATGATTAGGATCATGTACATATTTCTTAAGCAAAGACACATGGAAAACATTATGAGCTTTCATGTTAGCAGGCAATGAAATTCTATATGCAACTGGTCCTATCCTATTAAGGACTTCAAATGGCCCACAATATCTTGGTGCCAACTTGGCACAACTTCCCAATTTCATGGAACTCTTCCTGGGTCTCACTCTCAAGTAGACATGATCCCCAATCTGAAATTCCTTATGCATTCTCTTCAGATCTGCATAACTCTTTTTCCTATCCTGCGCTACCTTCAAATTCTGCCTAATCTTAACAACTTCCTGGTCCATCTCCTCAACCATCTCTGGACCAAGCACAACTTTGTTCACTGGGCTATCCTAGCTCACTGGAGTTCTGCATCCTCTGCCATACAACACTTCAAAAGCACTCATCTTCAATGATGCTTGATGCCCATTGTTGTAAGAAAATTCCACTAAGTGTAAATAGTCTTCCCACTTAGATGGCTTATCCATCACATACATCCTTAACATATATTCAAGGATCTGATTCACTCTCTCATTCTAACCATCTGTCTAAGGATGATAGGATGTGCTAAACTTCAACTGAGTTCCCAACTCTTGGAATAAACCTTTCCAAAAATTGGATGTGAACTTGGTGTCACGATCTGAAACTATTGCCTTGGGTAATCCATGCAATCTGAATATCTCCCTCATGAAGATATCTGCAATGTCATTATCCTTGTGAGTGGACTTGACTGGAATGAAATGAGCTACCTTTGATAGCTTGTACACCACAACCATGATTGAATCATGTTTCTTCACTGTCATATGTAGTCCTGTTATGAAATCCATAGAAATCACTTCCCACTTCCACTCTAGAATGGGTAATGGCTGCAACAATCCTGCTAGGTGTTGGTTCTTTGCCTTGACGTATTGGCACTTCTGACATCTATAAATGTACTCAGCTATGTCTTTCTTCAAACCATGCCAAAAGTACTGCTTCCTTGTTGCTGTTATAGTCTTCTGATATCTTTGGTCTCCTAAGTATGGCTTCTGATGTATCTCGTCCATCACCAACTTCTTCAAATATGCACTATCTGGAATGTACAGCCTAGTGTTCTGATAGATGAGAACATTATCCTCACCTAACTGATATCTCGCATACTTCTCCTCTATAACATTCTACTGCAACTTCTCTTTAACCTAAAGATAGACTCCATCACTCGCTTGAGCCTCTAAAATTATTGCCTTCAAGTCTGATTCACACCTACTTATTGCTGCAATATGAAATATCCTGCTGAGTGCATCAGCAACCCTATTCTCCTTACCTTTGACATGCTTAATCTCCAAATCAAACTCACAAAGAAACTCCATCCATTTAGTCTTCCTTGCATTCAGATTTGGATGGTCAAACAAGTACTTTAAACTCATATGATCAGTTCTGAGCTCAAATCTTCTTCCCAAAAGATAGTGCCTCCATCTCTTGAGAGCGTGAATGATGGCTGCTAGCTCTAAGTCATGGGTGGCATAGTTCCTTTCTTGCTCTTGCATCTTTCTTGACTCATAACAAATTACAGAACCTTCTTGCATTAGTACGCCATTGATTCCCTCAATGCAAGCATCGGTGCATACCACAAAATCCTTACTCGGATCTGCAATCCTCAAAACAGGTGTGCTGGTGAGTAGCTCCTTTAACTGTTGAAATCTTTTCTCACACTTCTCATACCATACAAACTTGATATTCTTCTTCTGCAATGAATTAATTGGATGGGATATCTTGGAGAAGCCCTCAATGAACCTTCTCTAGTAACTAGTAAGGCCCATAAAAGATCTAACATCTGATGCATTCCTTGGAGTGGACCAATCCATAATGGCCTGAATCTTCTCTGGATCTACAGCTATACCTTCTGCTGATATAATATGTCCCAAATATTGTACCTTCTCTTGATAGAAGTTACATTTACTCAGCTTGGCATACAGTTGGTGCTCCCTAAGGACTTGTAATACCATCCTCGAATGCTCATCGTGCTCTTCTTCATTCTTGGAATACACAAGGATGTCATCCAGGAACACAATTACAAACTTATCCAAATATTTGCTGAAGACACTATTCATGAGACACATGAATGTAGCAGGTGCATTGGTAAGACCAAATGGCACCACTGTAAATTCAGAATGACCATACTTAGTCCTGAAGGCTGTCTTATGAATGTCTTCATCCTTTAAACTCACTTGATGGTATCCAGACCTCACGTCAATCTTGGAAAACACTCTAGCTTCCTTCATCTGATCAAACAAGTCATCAATCCTTGGCAAGGGATACTTGTTCTTAACTGTCACCTGATTGAGATTCCTGTAGTCAATACAAAGCCTCAATGTTCCATCTTTCTTCTTAACAAACAACACTAGTGCACCCCATGGGGATACACTCGGTCTGACATATTCATTGTCCATTAACTCCCGCAGCTGCATCTTCAACTCTACCAACTCTGGTGTGATCATTCTATAAGGAGCTTTGGATATGGGTGCTACTCCTGGAACAAGATTAATGGAAAAGTGAATGTCTCTCTTGGGTGGAAATCCTGGAGCCTCATCTGGAAACACATCCTGGAACTTCTGCAATATCTGGAAGTCTTCTATCCTGGGTCCCTTGTCTTCTACTGAATCCGATATATGCACAACATATAACTGGCAACCCTTCTTATAAAACTTCCTCAATTGTAGAGCTGAAATCTGCCTCACTGAAACATTCTTTGGAATCCCTTTAGCAAGCCTTGGTTGGCCTTCATCATCAAGGCATTCCAATGCTTTCTCATAAGAGTCCACCTTGGCTCTATGCCTTTCCAACCAGTCCATGCCAATCAGGGCATCATATGATCCCAATGGTAAGACATTCAATTTTGCATGTGTGAGGAGTCCATTCAATTCTATAGGACACTCCTTCACTACTTCATCGACCTTTCTCTTGGTACCAGTAGCCAATTGAACTAGCCAAGCCTTTCCATTCTTCACTTTACCAAGAGAACAACTTCCAACTATCTTAGGAGATACATAACTATGAGTAGACCCTGGATCAATCAAAATAGAAATAGGCTGCTTAGCATTCTTACCTGCAACCTCCGCCACTGTTGACTGATGGTCTGCATGGTGATCATCCAGTGTTGCATAAATCCTAGGCGTGGCTCTTTCCATATCCCCTACTGTAGCTTCTCCTCTAACATTTTGCAAGACCTTGGGGTTCTTCTTTGTAGTTGGGCAATCTTTGAGCCTGTGGTTCTCCCCACAACCCCAACATTGAAGTGGCCCCATTGGTGTCCTGTCCACTGCTGGCTTGAATTTTCTTCTTGATTGCTGACCCTGTGGAAATCTCCTAGGTTGATTCCTGAATGGTGGTTTAGAATCACCTTTCTTCTGATCAAACCTTCCCTTGAGCTTACCCTTCCATGCTGGATGTGCTTCTTCTTTACCTTTGTTATGCTCATAGCAATGCTCTACCATCCTGATAGCTTCATCCAAGCTTGGTGGATTTACAAGCTCTATCCTGTCTCTGTAGTTCTATGGTAGACTACCAAGGAAGCATTGAATCTTCACTCTTTCATCCCTGATGTAATCCACATACCTCAGCAACTCTAGAAACTTGTGGACATGCTCATCCATAATGTTCTATCCAAGCTTGAGTTCATTGAACTCTTTTCTTCTGCTATCATAATACCTAGCTGATAGGTACTTCTCCTGAAAGTATCTTTGGAATCTACCCTAGCTGAATCTCCTTTCACTGATTCCTTTCACCTGCATGAGATGATCCCACCAAATAGAAGCTCTTCCACTAATGTTGTAGATAGCAACCTTAGCCTTTTCATTCTCTGAATACTCATGCATTCTAAAGTACTTCTTCATCCCAAGAAGCCATGTCTCTGCTTCTTGACCTTCTTTACTTTCACCATCAAAAGTAGGAGGTCTTTCCTTCCTAAATTCACCCTGTGGAATACCTCTGTGCTTCTTTCTTCCTTTACCCTTGTTGGCAGTGTGTCTTGGGCTCCCTTGAGAACCCTCAGAATCAGCTGACCTACTAGAAGAAAACTTAGGAGAGGGTGTCCTGTGCCTTCTTCCTACAGAACCTCTTCTATGGCTTAGAGTTCTCCTCATGGAACGACCTCTAGACTGACTTTCTGGATTTATTTCCTCTCGGCCTTCGTGGCTCGGGTTAGAACCACCATTAATCCTTTGCTGCAAGTCGATAAGACTCTACAAAATTGTTGCATTGAGCTGATGTTGCTCTTCCTGCGCTTTCATCATTCGCTCATTAAATCTAACCATAGTCTTAGCCAAGTTTGGGGGCGTTACTTGCTCCCTTCTTCCATTAGAATCGACCTATGTATGTGCTTCTTGCACATTCTCACCTAGTACATCATCTTCTGGCCCAAATGGGTCCTGCGCATCATTCAAAGTAACCATTCTTACACTGTTCTGTACGTTTCACCGTGATACAATCCGTCTGATAGCTGCTGCTAACTCTATGTATATCAGATACATTCTTTTAGACATCATAACCATGCAAATAGACTATATCATACCCATCCAAACCAGGAATTATTCATCTGAGCAATTAATCAATCAAACAAGTTCATTAAAATCACGCCATGGGCACATTTCTTGATTGAAATTCATGCACGGTCCGGCCCAAACAGCTCCGAGTGCTGCAACTGAAGCTCTGATACCACTCTGTCACGTCCCCACTGACCTCCCTGGCTGGATGAAGACCATGATACATTTTTTTTTCTCCAAAAACCATTGACTGAGTGCCCATACACACAGTCTGGGAAACTTGAATCCGCAATCTGCATCCCGAAACCCGCAACTTGGAATTGCAGATTCGGGATTACGGAAATCCAAAATGAAAATGTGCGTTTGACGATCCCGTAACCCGCATCCCGAAACTTGTAACCCGAAATTGCGGATTCAAGATTGCGGAAATCCCAAATATGAAATTATGTGCTCGGCGATCCCAAAACCTGAAATCCTGAAAACAGTTGATCCTGCAACCTGAAACCTGCAATTTTGAATCCTCAATGCCTAACTTTCGAACTTGGAGATCCCACAACCCGCAACCCGAAACCCAAAACCCGCAATTTCGGATTCGGAATTGCGGAAATCCTATCTCTGCAAGGCATTCATCCTCAAATATTCTAAGGGGCATAACTCCTCCCTCTAGCATCCAAATGGCGCAAGGTTGATACCATTGGAAATCTCTTGAAGATCTCTATCCAATGGTAGAATTCCCTTGATTAGGTGATACATCTAACTTCCTCATTTCCTTCTCTGAAGTTCTACCTATATCTCCACTTAAACACTTCCAACCTTCCTCCTACCAAGGTCTTCCTTCCCACCTATTCCACAAAGGTTACTGAAACCACTTCCAGGCTTCCCTCCTCTCCCCAAGGGTTAGGTGTGAATATGATTCTCCTTCACAGGGTTAGTTATGCATAAACATTCATCACAAAACAGTGAAACACTATCATTCATTATAACATGTAGGATGCATTAACAAATTTAATCAACACATCTATCATATGCAAGAACTACAAGGCATTAAACTCATGCAATATAATATGTACATACAATAGTGAACTGGCTAAGTGAGAGCAACGTTCCACCCAACCTTAGATCTTTGTCCAACCTATACTATTTCAGCTAAGAGATCACCCCATAGTTGGGCAGTGTATCCACTAAGGAGGGCTAACAGGTTCTCTCATAGTCAAGACTCCATTCTCAGGAAAACCAGTCTATAGTTGGGTTTATCAAGCATTCCAGGGCACCTACCCATGCTAAGCCAACCTATAGGGGTTTGTCAAGCAATCAAGGGCAACAGGAAAGGAATTGCTAAGCCAATGAGCTCATCCACAGAGCTGCAGACATCTCAACACTTAGTTGACCTGGCACCCACAATACCTACCACATCCAACACAAGGAGACCTACTACACCATCACACTATCTCTCAAGGAATCTTCCCTTCCAGTGATATTCCAGGATGGGCATAGAAAGGTCCAGTCACTATCAGTCGACCTGGCACCCACAATACCTACCACATCCAACACAAGGAAGATCCTATCACTGCTGTGCAATTTATCACAGTCTTCCCTTCCATTACTATTCTAGGATGGGCATATAAAGGTACAGTCACTAGTTCATTGAGACTATAGCCTTCACAGGATTTATCAAGCAACCCAACTCTTTTCCCCGCAATTCAACAACTGATTTGTATCCAAACTTGGGATTTTGTCAATACCACACCATCCTTGTACTAGGGTTTGCACCCAGGGTGCCACAGATCCAGATAGTTCTAATACACAGAAGCACGGTGTATACAGGAAAATGCACAGGCGAATCCTTTGCGAGGGTCAAGGGTATGCAGAACAATGGTAGCGCGAGAGTCAGCGAGAGTGAGTGAGGAATGTATGAGTAGTGAGGAATGTCCGTCCTTGTGTGTGTGTGTCAACGAATCCCCCTCTCGGGTAGTCAAATAGGTTCAGCGAGTTCCCCCAGGTGATTGAGTGTCTTTCTGCACAACTAATTAGAGCCATGCCCTACCATACGAAATCACAGGCATGCTCCATACTCCAGCGGCCTCAGCCATCAAGGTTCTCAACCACCCACTGCAATGCATTAATGTCAACAGGGAGTTCAAACAGGTTCTCAGTCAAACATGTGGCAACATGGGCAACCAATCCCAAACCCCTCACCTCTCCCTAGTGGATACACTTGCCCCCCTTCTCATCCGTTGCCTCCTTAGCCAGCTTCTTGGTTATTTTATTCATTCAATAATAATTACATCATTTACATTTTTGCATGGCTTAGCAACCCATGAATACTCAAGTTGTACAAATACTTGCCTAAGCAATAAACTTAACATCCACTAGTGGGGCCTTGGCCTTGAGCTCCACACTAGGGCAAATACACATACTGTACATACACAATATTTACATCAAAGCCAAATACACATCAAAGGAAAAATGGGGTATTACATAAACCTCTTCCTCAACCTCACAATTGAGGAAAGTATTCTTCACATCCATCTGGTGAAGTTTCCAACCCAAAACTGAAGTAAAGGAAATTATAGTTTGGATAGTAGTATACCTAGACATAGGAGCGAATATCTCATCATATTTTATCCCTTATTTCTATGAGAAACCACATGCCACAAATATTTCTTTATACTTTTCAATACTTCCATCAGCTGCATGCTTGATTTTATAAAGCCACTTGGAAGTTACTATTGAATTTCTGTCAAGTTTAGGAACCACTTCCTACACATCATTCTTCATGATAGATTTGTATTGTTCTAGAATGGCATCTTTCCATACTTGATGCTTTGAGGATTCCTCATAGGTAGAGGGTTCTGAATCACTGATGTAACTCATCTGTGATACATATCCTGAAAATAGTTTAGGTCTCTTTTGTTATTTGGATGAGCCTGGAGGTGCTCCATGCTTTTCTTCCTCTTGCAGGATGGCTCGATACCATGTAGATCTCCTCTTAGTAGGAGGTTCATCAAGAGATATCTCTATTAGAACTTCTGGCTCTTCAAGATCAAGCAGATCTATGGACTCATCTAGATTCTCCCTCTCATCATATGAAAGGGGATAATTAGAGATTGGATCCTCCATCATATGAGTATCATGCTACTCCATATCTGAATCACACTGAATTTCTTTGGAGCACTTGAAGCAATCCTCTTCATGAAATGTTACATCTCTACTGACTTCAATGTTTATTTGTCCTCGAACATAGATTCTATAGGATTTGGAGGATTCGCTATATCCAACAAATGTTCCTTTCTTTCTGGATGGCTGCACCTTTGTCCTCTTATCTTTTGGTATGTGAATGTGTTAGGAACCCATGTCTTTACTTTGTTAGTATATTGTTGTTGGATGCATATGCTTTGTAAGTCATCCCGTAGTATTTGTTGATCAATAGTTTATGTTATTGTTGTTGGCGCATATGCTTTGTAAGTCGCCCATAGTATTGTTGATCCATAGTGTGTAGTGGCCCATGGTTTTGACCCATAGTATTGCCGCCTAGACTTACTATATAAGTGTGTGTTGAGACCTACGAAGGCACGGTGAAGTTATTTGTATTGAACTTGCTCATAGGAGGTTGCCCCCTCAAAGTGGCGTCTGATCAATATAAAAGTGATTCTGAGTTCTGTCATTTTTTCTATTTCGCATATTTTTATTAATTAATTGTTGTAGGTGCACCACATCTGGTATCAGAGCACTTTCTTGGGCTCATTGGGTGAAATTTCTGCCAAAAATTTTTTTCGCATCTGTTCCAGGTTCGGATTTGGGAATAATCCCTATCCGCTTAACTATGGGAAGTACTTGGGCATAAGCCCTAAAACTCATTGTGAGGAGTACCATAGGAACCCCGAAGTAGATGGCCCATTGAGAGGACTTGCCAGCGAAAAGGGCAACGAACCCTACCTGATTGACTAGTTCCCACCCGTGAGGTAAAACAAGAGCTGTCGTTTGTGGCAAAGCGGTTATCAGTTTTACCTGAGCCATGGAGTGAGGGGTATTGCCAAAATACGCAAGCCGTCAGACAGCATTGGTGGCTGAATGAAACCCTTGAACTATTAGGAAGCCGCACATACCTGGGGTCCATATCTATTTTCAGCTGAACTATTGTCGATCGTTGCTGCACCATTTTAGATCCAGTCGTTCAGATCCATTTTGCAAGCCGTTCCAGATCCATCCATTTTCAATCCATTCGGCGCCATTTCAGATCCCTTACGAGCCGTAGCCGCTCCAGTCTGAAAAAATAAAAAAATTCAGTTTTTTCTCCATATCTCCCTTTTTTTCACTCTGTTTCCCTTGAAATTTTTTGAGGAACCCCTGTCATCCCATTCTGCATATTTCATTCCTGAGGACCCTATCCCCAATTCCCCTTCCCAAAGCCCGAAATCCCACATTTGTCTATTTTTAGGGTTTGCAATAACTTCCTCAGATTTCACCCAATCACCTTCAAATTTTACCACAAAGTTCCTTTCTGAATTCTGCTTCTTTGTTTCCCTCTGCCAAATTTTCCCATTCTTTCACCCTGCTTCTGAAATCCTCATTTTTGCTTCCCTATCTATTCAACAATGTCCAAAACCTAGTCAAAAATCTTGGTTATGGTTGTCACCCGTGCAGGAGCAAAAACCATGGAGGATGCAAAAAAAAATCCTGGTTATGGTTGTCACCCGTGCAGGAGCAAAAACCATGAAGGACGCACTTGCAGCCATCCAATCCAAACTCCAGGATCTGGATGAAAAATTTCTCGGCCTCCATCTTGAACATTCAGCTATGAACAACAAAAGGCAGTCCGAGTCTTCATCAGACAATGGGTTCTCTTCTTCCAGCAATTTCCGTGGTCCGAAGCTTGATTTTTCTCGCTTCAATGGTACCGATCCAACTATATGGATCTATCGTGCAGAACAGTATTTCAGTCTACATAATACTTTTGATGTCAACAAAGTTTTGCTGGCATCCTTTCATTTGGAACAGGAAGCTCTTCAATGGTACCGTTGGTACATCAAGGCTCATCCAGAGCCCAAATGGCCAAACTTTTGCTAGCTCCTTTTGCAACGATTTGGTCCTTGTGCTTTTGATGACTTCACAGGAGCCCTCACTAAACTTCGCCAAATTGGCACTGTGAGAGAGTATCAAACCAAATTTGAGAATCTAGCCAACCACACCGAAGGATTGTCTGATGAATTTTACCGGAGTTGTTTTATCAGTGGTCTAAAGGATTCCATCCGCTCTGAGGTCAAAATGTTCTGTCCCAACACAATGATGGAAGCCCTAGGGTTGGCTAAGTTGGAAAAAGACAAGATTGCAGCCCAACAATGCTCCAAGTCCACTTTTGTTCCCTTCTGAAATATGGGTTCTCAACGACCACCTATACCGCAGGCTCCTCGACCAACTCCTATCAAGCATTTGTCTGAAACAGAGATGCAAGCACGCAGAGAAAAGGGGCTTTGTTATAATTGTGATGAGAAATTCACTCAGGGACATAGATGTGTTCAACAAAAGCTCTATCTCTTGGATGTGGATTCTCCACCTGCCTCTGAAATTGGTGACGAAGATCTAGAAACACTGGATGCTCCGGTCGACATTCAGGAACCTCCTATTGACCCTCCGTCTCAGGATGACCAGCCAAAGATATCTCTCCATGCTTTAGCTGGAATCACCACCCCCCAAACAATGCGGGTCAGGGGTTACTTCAAGAAGCTTCCTCTTACAATACTCATTGATTCTGGTAGCACTCATAATTTCATTGACCCTCGAATCGCCAAACAAGTTGATTGTTTTATCCATCCTTGCTCCAACTTTGAAGTCATGGTTTCCAATGGGGGCACCTTACCTTGCAAAGGGAAGTGTAGAAATGTGTGTATCTCTATGGGAGATTATACCTTGCACTCTGACATGTTTTCCTTGACCTTAGGCGGATGTGATGTGGTTTTGGGCGCTCAATGGCTACGCACACTTGGCCCTATATTATGGGATTTTGCTGAACTTTGGATGCAGTTTTCCCTCAATGGCCAAAAACACACCTTGACAGGATTACAACCAGGTTCTCTCAGCATCATCAGTTCACATCACATGGAAAAACTCCTCAAGAAGAATTCACATGGTGTCATCGCTGAGCTCCATTCCATTCAGATGCAACCTTCAGCGGTCTCCACTACTCCTTTGGATCTACAACAAATTCTGGATCGATATACAGGTGTTTTTGCTGAACCAGTGGGATTGCCACCTTCCAGGCTAGAAGACCATCGTATTCAGCTCCTTCCTGGAAGCGTTCCTCCCAACATCAGGCCCTATCGCTACCCACTTCACCAAAAAATGGAGATTGAAATGCTCGTTCGGGACTTATTAAAGCAAGGTATTATTCGCCCAAACACTAGTTCCTTTTCTTCTCCAGTTATTCTTGTCTGCAAAAAAGATGGGTCATGGTGCCTCTACATTGACTTCTGAGCACTTAATCACCTCACCATCAAAGATAAGTTTCCAATTCCTGTTGTTGATGAGCTTCTTGATGAGCTTCATGGGGCTCACTTTTTCTCCAAGTTGGATCTTCGTTCTGGGTATCATCAAATTCGGGTTCATGAGGATGATATCCCTAAAACAGCTTTCCGCACACATGATGGCCATTATGAGTTTTTGGTCATGCCCTTTGGCCTCACTAATGCTCCTTCCACATTCCAGGAATTAATGAATAAAATATTTCGACCCTACTTGCGGAAATTAATTCTGGTATTCTTTGATGATATCCTCATCTACAGTAAAACATGGGATGAACATCTCCAGCATCTGGATCTTGTCATGCAACTTTTCTCTGACCATCATCTCCATGCCAAGCAGTCTAAATGTGTTTTTGGACAGAAGCTAGTTGAGTATCTTGGGCACATTATCTCAGCACAAGGGGTTCACGTGGATCCTGCCAAAATTGATGCCATGAACAATTGGCCGCATCCTCAGACACTCAAGAGCCTTCATGGTTTTTTGGGGTTGACTGGATACTACCGCAAGTTTGTCAAGGATTATGGGAAGATTGCAGCTCCATTAACTGCTCTATTGAAAAAGGATGCTTTTACATGGACACATGTTGCTCAGTGTGCATTTGACAAACTAAAACAAGCTATGTGTACTACACCTGTTCTAGCTATGCCCGATTTTTCCAATCCCTTCACTATTGAGAGTGATGCTTGCGGCAATGGACTTGGTGTTGTTCTCCTTCAAGATGGACACCCCATTGCATTCACCAGCAAAGCCCTTTCAGGTAAGAATTTAGCTGCCTCTACCTATGAGAAGGAAATGATGTCTATTTTGCATGCAGTACAGCAGTGGCGCCCATACCTATTAGGGAATCATTTCTGCATCAAGACTAATCACCAGAGTCTGAAATATTTCTTGGAACAGCGTGTCTCCTCCCCGGCACAACAGAAATGGGTTAGCAAACTCATGGGTTATGACTATGAGATCACTTACAAGAAGGGTAAAGACAATATTGTGGCAGATGCTCTTTCTCGCACATTTGATGCCCAAGGTTCTCTTTCAACTTGTTGGCTTGGTTTTGTAACCAAGCTTAGTGCTATGGGCACCTACTAACTAGTAACAGCAGTTTCAATATTAAGCAAAAACAATAAACTAAATCTAAATCTAAAACTAAACTAGCATGTGCACATCATAATAAACTTTTTGAATTAAAACAAGAACAAGAAATGGAAAAAATAAATTTGTATTGAAAATGGGGGCAAGCAAGTGCTTGCAATAATAATACCTCCAAGTGATGAAGATAGTTGAGAAGCTTCAAGGGTGAGCAGCTCCGAACTCCAAAGGGTCCTTTCTCCAAGGTAGCTACAATGGCCAAAAACTCAAGGGAGATTTTGGCAGCATGAGGATAGGAAGATGGATGGATGTGAAATGAGGAGCCCCTACCACCTTTTTATAGGTTTTGGTGGTGGGGAATACCATTGTGGTTTTGAGGAAACCAATGGTATTGACCAACATGGTTTAGGTACCTTTTCCCTCCTTTTTCCTTTTTTTGAATAAAATTAATATTTTTATTCCCTTTTTAATATTTTTGGGAATTTTGGACCCTTTTTTAGGGTTTTCTATGCTTTCTTAGGAAAAATAATCATTTTGAGTGGGAAAAGGGGTGTATTAAGGTCTTTTGGTGACCTTTTGATGGCTTTAGAGGATCAAATGGTGAAAAAGTGGACAAATGGGTCATGTGAATAAGGAAATGAACTAGTGAGCACTTTTTGGGTGTTAACACAGCTATTTCTATGCCTGTTCCAAATTGGTTGCAATCTATTCAACAGGGTTATGTCAATGACTCTTCCTTATCTCAGATCATCCAATGCTTGACCAACAACCCTTCTGTTGTACCACATTACTCTTGGGATGGTGCTTCTCTGAGATACAAGGGTCGTCTGGTGCTTCCCCAAAGCACAGATATTCAATAGGCTGTCTTCTATGAACTCCATGCTTCTCCATCGGCAGGGCACTCTAGGTTCCTCAAAACGTATGAACAGGAACAGTGTAACTTCTTTTGGAAGGGCATGAAAAGGACAATTCAACAAATGGTGGCCGAATATGATACTTGCCAGCGCAATAAGGGTGAAACAACACTCCTTCCAGGATTGCTCGAACCCTTGCCCATACCTACACGGATTTGGACAGATATTTCTATGGATTTCATTGAAGGGCTCCCTAAATCTGGCGGGAAGATAGTGATTCTCGTTGTGGTTGATCACCTCTCCAAATATAGTCATTTTTGTGCTCTCAGCCATCCCTATACAACCTCTTCAGTCGCTCAAATTTTCCTGGACCAGATCTTTCGTCTTCATGGCATCCCTTCTTCCATTGTCTCGGATCGTGATGCGACTTTCACCAGTCATTTTTGGGCTTAACTATTTCTCCACACTGGCACCAAACTGAAGATGAGTTCAGGGTATCACCCATAAACAGATGGTCAGACTGAAATTATCAATAAATGCTTGGAAACTTATCTTCGTTGCTTCACCTCTGAACAACAACATCAGTGGGCAAAGTGGCTCCCTCTAGCTGAATGGTGGTACAATACCTCTTACCACACTGCCTCTAAAATGACCCCATATGAAGTCGTCTATGGTCAGGCACCTCCAGTTCTTCTTCCATACACCCCCACCAATTCACCAGTTCAGGAAGTTGACACGGTCCTTCGAAACCGTGATCATATTCTTCACATTTTGCGGGACAATCTTCACATGGAAAGAAATCGCATGAAGCAACAAGCTGATCAGCACCGTTCTGAGCACACTTTTCAAGTCAATGATATGGTTTTTCTTCGTCTCCAGCCATACAAGCAGTCCTCCCTGAAACTCAAAGGGCGTCATAAGCTCGCTCCAAAGTTCTACAGGCCATATCGGATTCTTCAGAAGATTGGGTCCATTGCTTATAAATTGGAACTTCCTCCTTCTTCCCGCATTCATCCAGTCTTTCATGTCTCTTGTCTGAAGAAAGTTCTTGGCACCAACATCAGTGGACAAACGATTTTACCCGAACTGGATAATGAAGGATCCATCCTTTTGGAGCCGGAGGCCATCCTCAATCGGCGCACTCGTCAGCTTCTCTCTCGCTCTATCACAGAGGTCTTAATTCAGTGGCACAGCATGCAACCAGAGGATGCTACATGGGAACCACTCCTTCAAATTCAACAACAATTTCCACATCTAAAGCTTTGAGGACAAAGCTTTTTTTATGGGGGAGGGGATGTTAGGAACCCATGTCTTTACTTTGTTAGTATATTGTTGTTGGACGCATATGCTTTATAAGTCATCTCGTAGTATTTGTTGATCAATAGTTTATGTTATTATTGTTGGCGCATATGCTTTGTAAGTCGCCCGTAGTATTGTTGATCCATAGTTTGTAGTGGCCCATGGTTTTGACCCATAGTATTGGCACCTAGACTTAGTATATAAGTGTGTGTTGAGACCTATGAAGGCACGGTGAAGTTATTTGTATTGAGCTTGCTCATAGGAGGTTGCCCCCTCAAAGTGGCATGTGATCAATATAAAAGTGATTCTAAGTTCTGTCATTTCTGCTATTTCGCATATTTTTATTAATTAATTGTTGCAGGTGCACCACAGAATGTAAATAGGACAACCAAAAATATTCAAGTGTCCAATATTTGTTTTTTCACCAATGAAAATTGTTGGAATCTATTTAATACTGAGAGGGGGGTTTGAATCAGTATTAGCACAGTTATTTAATTCTTAACTAATTAATCTTGAAATTTAATTAAGCATCCACCATAAATAAGAGTTCAACATCACATGAGCACAATACACAGAACACACATATTTTTACGTGGAAACCGAAACAAGAGAAAACCATGAAATGCTCTCTTCTAATAAAAGATTACATTCGTGGAAGCAACAATTTCCTAAGTTCTAAATCACCAACTAGAAGGAGGAACCAACCCTCTAGTTTTATAGGCACTGACTTGAAGGAAGCACCAAATCCCTGATTTACCAAATCCAAGCAGAAGGAGGCTACAACCCCCTGCTCCTTGCCCTGTCCTACCGCCCATATATATAAGAATAAGATATTGCTTTGTTGTACTTCTGATCCACACACACTTCTGATAATCTATTGTTCTTTATGCTGTCTGCACCTTCTGCAACCTTGATATATTGAAATTGCTATTATGTATCATGAACTTCACTTAAACACTTCACAAGCTTATAATTGACATTTCACTCCACAAACTAGGTGTTGCTTCATCAATTCTGCAGTCTACGCTCAAGTTTTGTATGTCATTTTTTTTATGCATTGCCACACTTCAACTGATACTGCGCATCTTCTAATAAGGTGTTGTTTTGACTTTTCACATCAGTATCATGTGACACTGTGCACCCTATTTGATATTTCCACTATGTCTTGGTGCAACATTCTTTAGATAATCTGCGACCTTTGGTGCATCTTCTACGATTCGGCCTTTATGTATAATGCACTTGTCTCAGATCATTATTATCATAATGTGCATTCCTTCTGTGCTGTGATTATGTCTTAGTGCATAATATAAACTTCATTACTTCGCGCACCACAAAATATACTTCAAATCTGTCTCTGCACTTTTGTCTTAGATCATCTATAATGTTCTGTGTGTTTTCTGTGATACTGTCATTCTTTTCTCACGCACTTGCGCATATTCTGTAGTTACACCTTTCTGTCATTGTGAAACTATCACATATAAACTTGCATCATTTTGGGAGCCTTCATCTACTCCATTCTTCTGCTTGTGCACACTTGGCTCTCTTCTAGATCATACTGTTCTGGTTCCGCGAGCCCTTGATTCCCCAAGAATTAGAATCTTGATAAATCTGTATCTTCCATCTTTCCTCTATAAATCTTACATCCTTTTTTCCATACTTCCAAGCTTAGATTCAATTCTCCAACTTTCTTCTTATTTATACTTGTCTTGCACAGATTATATATCCACAAGTTGGTTGTGGCTTTCCTTCTTCTTTGCTTCACGGTTCATGCTTCCTCCATTTTCCATGTTCTATGTCACTGAGGTGTCATCTCTTTGTGGGTCTTATGCATACTTGGTCATTTTCCTAGTGGGACTTGAACCCTTGTGGTGTGGTCTTGCGCCCTTTATGTACCATAGCTTGTGGGACTTGCGCATTTGACATGTTCAACTGCTACATCCTTTTAGGTACTTGTACGTTCTTCAACAATTGAAATATTCTTTCAATTGGTGAGTCTTGCGCGCTTTCAGGACTTTCTTCCTTGTTCAATCGTTTCTTGTTCCAAGCTGCTTGTGCACTCCCAAACCTTTCCCAACCATTTCTTTATCAAATACCTTTGAAGTATAATGACTAGGTGGACTTGATACATGCACCTGTACCATATTTATTCAGACTAGATGCACTTCTTGATCTACTTATTCATACTAGCATCCATATATGTCTTCAAACTATCTTTCATATTCTTCTTTAAACTAGCACAGAATTATACTTCTTCAAAGTGGCTTTCATAAATTTCTTCAAGTTGGCATAGGAATACTGAATCCTCTTTGACATCAGTTGAGATCAATGAAAACCAAATTTGAACAATTTTCCCCTTTGGAATTGATGTCAACACCTCATGAAGCCATGCATAATTATCTTTTGATCTTGTGCAATTCATCTGTGTTTTTCGCAGTACTCCCCCTGTGTTCTTTTCCAGTTTGAGCCTTGAAATATATGCATACTTGTTTCAATTCTTTTTCTGCTTTTTGTTACTTCTGTGCAGATTGCATGCTTCATGATCATTCTTATTGCGTTGTTTCATGCTTCATGATCAACTTCATTTTCTTTCTCATTATCATTTTCTACTACTTTTCATTGCTGATCACATGCTTCATGATATTCCCCCCCCCTTTGAAATCAATGGAAAAGAGGATCCATCTCTACACAGTTATAGGTTTTCCTTTGTTCTATTTTTCCCTGGCCTTCATTCATCTGCTTACTAGAGTAACTTGTGATATTTTAGGATTAGGATCACTCAGCAGTAGCAGACCTCACTAGAATTCACTCATGTAGTGCAGAAGGAAGAAGAAGAAATGTTGAATCAATTAACACTCATTACAAATAAAATGGAGAAAAATTGTTGTATCATACATCAGCTATAAGCTGGCACTCTGTAAAGTGAATAATAATTGAATACAATCAATGAGATTTGAATGCCACTAAGTTCATTCGAATTATCCTCAGTGTGTAGCTTGGATAGAATTGGAGACATCATCCAAACCAGTGGCAGTGGTCATAAAGGTCTACTAGTCAGTCAAATGAGTCTAACTGAGTCTAACTGAGTGCATGGGAACTGATGTAGGGAAGGAGACTCCAATGTGGGTGCATGAGGAGCTGTCAGTAGTCAATAGAGCTCAAACTAGTCTTAGTAGGTTCCTATTTAAGTGCTTCAGTTAGTTAACTAATCAATCATCCCCTAAATCAAGGAACTGAGTCATCAACCAACTAACTAACTGAAGTAGCTCCTAAATAGGTGGAATAAGACACACATGTTCTCCAGTGATTAAAACAAAGGCACATCAGTGGCTAGGAGAGATAAAACTGAGCAGAAACAAGCTCGTGGGGGCTACAAAATAAGGACTAGGTGATGGGAGACTACCATACTGATGACTGGATGCATGCATTTGCATGCAAATGCATGCATATGACTAGATGCATGCAGAATTGCATGTAGGCATGCAAAATAAAAAAATGATGGTGAGAATATTCCAACACCCCCCCGCAAGCTATACTATGAGGTAGTAACTAAAAACTGAAAAGTAGGGCCCTGGTGACTGAGACCAAAGGTCACCCGTACAACAATCTAAATAAACAAAGTGAGGAAAGAGGGAAAACCCAGTGGGAAGAAATCCCTCCCTCAAAATAGACTGAAGGATGCTAATATAGCATATCATCACTCACCCCGGAAGGAGGCAAGTGTCCTTCTTTTCCAAAGAAGGATCAATTGACCTGAAATGGATCAGTAATGTGAGAAGGATGAAACCTTCCATTCTAATAATATGATCTAGTTATCCATCGATCAGTTGGATCACCAACAAGATCTCCGGAAGATATGAGAGTAGTGGCTTCCCATCTCGAAAGAGGAGGATCATCAGTTGAGAGATCATCAGGTTCTTTTGGAACTTGATCTCCCATTCGCTCATCTTCTGAATTAGTTGCTAGATCTTCAGGTTCTTGTGGAACTAGATCTAGCATTCGCTCTTCATCATCATCACTCTCATACTCTTAATTTGAACTGTCATGTGATGAAGATTCGCTCTCTTGGAGCTCATCAAGCAGTGGAGGTGTAGTAGGAAAGCTCTCTTTCTCAATAGGATGAGCATCATGAAGAGGCCATTCCTCAAACTGTACACTCCTATCAAGGAATGTGGTCATAGTAGAAGGATCAAGAAGATTGTAGGCCTTTGCATTAAATGCATAACGCACCATGATACACTCTCTACTTTATGGATCTAGGGATCTCCTTTTCTCATCTGGAATCCTTTCCCATGCTCTGGATCCAAATACTCTAAGATGAGACACATCAGGTTTGTATCCCATCCATGCTTCGAAAGGAGTCATGTCTTTGATTCCTTTGTGAGGAACTCTGTTCTGAAGATAGGAGGCACAGTTAATGGCTTCTGCCAAAAGACTAGGTTGAAACCCTTTCAACTTTAGCATGCAGGTGGCCATTTCTTTCAATGTTCTATTCTTCCTTTCAGCAACGCCATTCTGTTGTGGTGTATAGGGAACAATATGTTGCATCTCAATGCCCTCTTCAGCACAAAAGGTTTGAAAGTCACCCTTGATGTACTCACCTCCATTGTCAGTGCAAATGGCCTTAATCTTTCTATCTGAAAATTTTTATGCAGAAGACTTGAAAAACTTAAAGAATCCAAATACTTCTGACTTCAATCTAATAAAGTATACCCATGTAAATATGGAATGATCATCAATAAAATTGAGTATATACCTTGCTTTTTTCAAAGATAGATCTGGAAATGGCCCTGCAACATCACTATGAATCAGATCTAGAGGATGAGAGGCTCTCCTTGCCTTCCCCTTCTCAAACTTCTTTTCAGGATGCTTGCCAATCAAACAACCATGGCAGTTTCTCTTGGAAAACTTGATCTTGGGCAGCCCTTCAACCATCTCTTTAGTATGCATGTCTTGCAAGTATTGATAGTTAAGATGCCCAAATCTTTCATGCCACAATCTACTCTCTTCATTGGCATGAGTGTGAAGAGCAGATTGCTTTGAGAGAGGTAAGAAGTGGGAGAACTCAAACAGTTTTGACTTATGATTTTCAACACCTTTTGCAATGGTAGAACATGATACCATGTCTTGGATTTCGACCTCTTTTGGAGAGAATATCACCCTATTGGGCTCTCCAATATGGGTCATATGATATACTGAAAGTAGATTAGTAGTGAGAGTGGGGACGTAGAGTACATCCGAGAAGTATCCATGATATAGTTTGATTCTTCCAATCCCCTTAGAGGAGACTTCAGAATAATTCCCCAACATAATGGATGGTCCAACAGTAGCTTCGAATCCAGTGAAGAGATTCTTGGAGGAATACATATGCCTAGATGCTCTAGAATCTATGATGAAGGAGGATTGAGTTGATGCACCTGCCATGAGGGCATGGCATCTCTCTTTGTTCTCAGATCCAGATGGTTCACTCTCTTTTTTTCTAGCACATACAGGTATGAGAAGATTATTTTTTTCAAGAAGTGAAGTCATGAGATCTATGGTCTTCTTCATACATGAGCTCTTAGGGTGATATCCTCGATTACAGTATGTGCACTTGGATTTTCCCTTCTGAGTGTGCTTGTCCTTCTTAGAACTCAAGGCTCCATCTGACTGTATGGAAGCCTCCTTCTGCTTTGTATCATTTGAATTTCTATTAGAAGTTTTTTTTTTCCCTTTTCCATTTTCTCTTCTCATCTCAGTGGCTGCAAGAGCTGAATCCAACTTGCTTTTTATCACTCCCATGTGTACTAGCTTCTCCTCCTCAAGAGTTAGATATTGGATGAAGTCTTTAAGCGAAGGAAATTTCCATTTTGGAATGGACAATCTTGCTGACAGGAAGGTCGAAACAAACACTGAATAATTAGGGCCTAGCTTCGACAGGATGGAAAGGATGAGTTGTTTTTCTTCCTTCTCAATCCCATACATCTTCAAGTGTGAAATCAAGTTCTTGAATTTGATGAGAAACTCAGTGATAGTTTCGAAACTGCTTAGGATCATGGAGATGAGCTCATTTTCTAGTTTATGCCCCTTCAAATCATATTTTTGGCCATGGAGGGATTCAATCTTGTCCCAAACCTCCTTTGGAATCTTCAAATCGATAACATGAAAGTGCAAATCTTCAAATATGCTAAGTAGCAGCAGTCCTACTAGTTCATCAAGCTTGTCTAAGTACTTGGATTTCTCTACTACACCAGTGGGCTCAACTGCAGAGCCATTCACCACTCTAGAAAGACTCTTCGACTTCAATAATATGTCTATTTTATCCTTCCATTTGAAGTAGTTGAATGAGTTCAACTTGAGATCCATAATGCTGCAGAATTCGGAGCTGAAAGAGAGAGATTCTTGCAAAACAAATGAGAATTATGAAAAGCAGATCTGTTGCAATTTGAATTGAACACTGCCTTAGGAAACTGAGCACATGTGACTAAGTCCTTCATACCTAGCTAGACCTCACTGGATTGCTCCAGTGAATTCAAGGTAATAGAACTAGGATTTTCTGTGGAAACTCAAAGGCTTTTGGTGCTCAATGAAACACAACTGCTCAAGGAATTGTTGCAACTGTTGCTGCTACAATTTGAAAATCTACTGTCAGCTCTGATACGATGTGATATTTTAGGATTAGGATCACTCAGCAGTAGCATACCTCACTATAATTCACTCATGTAGTGCAGAAAAGAAGAAGAAGAAATGTTGAATCAATTAACACTCATTACACAAAAAATGGAGAAAAATTGTTGTATCATACATCAGCTGTAAGCTGGCACTCTATAAAGTGAATAATAACTAAATACAATCAATGAGATTAAAATTCCACTAAGGTCATTTGAATTATCCTCAGTGTGTAGCTTTGATAGAATTGAAGACATCATCCAAACCAGTGGCAGTGGTCATAAAGTTCAACTAGTCAATCAAATGAGTCTAACTGAGTATAACTGAGTGCATGGGAATTGATGTAGGGAAGGAGACTCCAATGGGGTGCATGAGGAGCTATCAGTAGTCAGTGGAGCTCAAAGTAGTCTCAGTAGGTGCCTATCTAAGTGCTTCAGTCAGTTAACTGATCAATCATCCCCTGAATCAAGGAACTGAGTCATCAAACAACTAAATAACTGAAGTAAATCCTAAATAGGTGGAATAAGGCGCACATGTTCTCTAGTGATGAAAACAAGGGTGCATCAGTGGCTACGAGGGCTAAAAATAAGCAGAAACAGGCTCCTGGGGGCTGCAAAATAAGGACTAGGTGTTGGGAGACTACCATACTGATGACTGGATGCATGCATTTGCATGCAAATGCATGCAGATGACTGGATACATTCAGAATTGCATGAAGGTGTGAAAAATACAAAAATGATGGTGAGAATATTCCAACATAACTCCCCCTGTCTTCATGCTTTATTATTTCATTGGAATTTCTGCACAAATTTGAGTTGCCTGCAATCTGTACACTTATTTTCATAACCATATCAGATATGCTCCCCCTGTATAGTTTCCATCTTCCTTATTAATTTGATCTTCTATTCCTGTCATAATCATAATCAATACTTCATTATTCCTTGCTCAATCCTTCATGTTATCTTCCTATTGTGCCAACTATGCAGAGCTGAATCCTATCTACTGCTGGTTTTGAACTGTCCTTTCCATCGATATCTTTCTACGTCTTAATGTTCCTTATTTCACATTTACTTTGCTGTGACAAATCATCATTACCTTTTCTGACATTACATATCACACCTCGATAAGCAAAGATTTTGCACACACTTCCACTTGTCAGACAACTTGGAAATAAAGCAATATGGCAATCAGTTCATGTGAAAACCTTGATGTGTCACATTCGTACTTGAACCCTTTGGGAAACATCACTTCGGTCACATGGAACAATGAATTAGATTTCCGCTTTTTTACTTTTTCCCAAATTCATTAACTAATGCAATTACTTTTGGCATCTCCATAACCAACTTTGGATCATGCGGATTTGAATGCGAATTAATCCACGTCTCTTCAACTTAATTTCCGTGCGTGCAAATAACTACCATCTGTTTCTATAAGAGAGCTACGAAATGCTTGGTTCATCACCCTTGTTCTTCTTACATGATCTGTGTTTGTTTCCTTTTGTCTCTCGTCTTTTCTAGTCATGGCTTCCTTCTTCCAGAAGTTCAATGATTCTCTTGACAATGTATTCCTTGTTGTTCAATCGCAGCAATTGTTGTTTACTCGATTGAGATTTGACATGGGCATTTGGCAAGGAAAAATGAAGGAGTCTGAATTCATCCATTGGTACACTCAGTCCCAATTGAACCATAGCAACGTGGAAGGATTATCGAATCTGAGATAATGTGTAGAATTCCTGGAACAACAAGAGAAATGAATTCTCAACACATTGAGCTCAATTCAGACCGAACATTCTTCCGATGGTGTATCGTTTGAAACTTTGCACTTATATCCTTTGTAGTTCAGTTCTGAATTCTTTGAGCCAACTTCAATGGATTTGGAACTTCGAATCACACAACCACCAAATGACCAAGATGTGGATATAGACCTTGAATTTTGTCTTTGAATTTCGCTTGATATGGCCTCAATTATCTTCTTGATCTTTCATTTTGGCCTCGGCATGAAGTCTCATTTTCTTTTCAACTCTGTTCTCAGCAATAGAAGACTCATGCATTTTGTAAAACTACAAATTTTGAATATAATACAAAAGATGTGTATGTATCTGTGCAGACTCATGTTTATTCTTTTAGAAATGCTCATTTGAACTTATCTTCATTCCATAATATGTATGTGCGAACTAAATTTAATATACCAGAACAACTAACCGAATATATACACATGATTGTTCATCAACAATACTGAAGATCTTTTTTGCGACAATCCAACTCAACACATATAAATTTTGCAACACTAACATTTATGCAACAGACATCTTCAAACTATAACCTTCACTAACATACTCCTTGAATTACTAATATGCATCGTGTTGAATTCAAGGGTCTCATTCAATCTCTTAGATATTAGCAACAAGAAGGGCAGCAATCACTTGCTTCTTGAGACGTACTTGACTTGTCAGTTTCTTCTGCGCAAGACGTTTTCCTTACCCATTTTTCATGTTCACATCTCCATTTTGATTCTATGCTTGAATTTCTTCCCTTTTGATCCTTGTATAGTGATTTGTTTTGCACAACATGTTTTCATCAAGATAGTTTACTATTCTTAGACAATACATATCCTTATGTCCAAATCCATTACAAGCATAACATCTCATAGTTTCACAATACTTAGCAATATGACCAATATAATTGCACCTTGTGCACTTCATTCTCCAGGTAGTGTAATGAAAAGAGTTGTAATCATTGAAGGAATTATCATACCTAAATGATTTCACCTGATTTGGACGATGTTCATTGTTGCAGACCTTCCTGCATGTTCTTTCATAACCAAGTCTTGACTTGTCTTCTGGTGATCTCTAAACATTTAGAATCTTATTCATAATTGATGTGCCACCTTTGAATTTGTTCTTCACTTCATATTCAAGTGCAATATTGTCACTTCCTAGATGTGCGTAGTTTGGAGTATCACTTATGATGTGATCTTGGACTTGTTTCTTTCCCTTTATCTCAATCAGCGTATCTTCTAAGTGAGATATATCTCTATCGTTCAGTTCAATATGACTTGTTAGTATCTTATTTTTCTGCGCTAACTCTTCCAAAGAAGTCTTCAATATGGATTTCTCTTCTTCAAGTACTTTGATCTTGTCAGTTGTGCAGTTCAGTTGTTTTTCACAGTTCATCACCTTTTCATTAACTATTTATCAAGAGTTTCCCAAAACTATTTAGCTTTCTTGGCATGTTCTTCATACTTTGACAGTTGGTCCTTCAGGAGTTTACTATTATTTCTTGACTTATTTAATTCATATAAAGCACTAACCAGTTCACCTTCCCAATCAACCTCTACAGCTTCTTCTTCTTCAGATTGACTGTCAGATTTAATTTCTATGACAAGCTTCGAAGGTGTATTGAAGAATCCACTAAAGAAATACTTATCTAGTGATCCTGGTTTTCTTTGCGCAATCGGTGTGCTCTTCTTGATTGGTGGCAACTCTTCTTCTTTTCTTCAATATTTTATTCTTCCATAAAGGCCATGAACAATACCTCTTTTGTCTTATCGTTGCAATCACTTCCTTCATATACATTTTTGTCTTCCTCAATATACAGAATCTTTCTCTATTTTGGAACCTTCTTTCTATTCTTTGGTCTGTCCTGAGTGCACGTTGTTCATTGTTCATGGGAGCTAGCTTCTTCCTCGCTACCACTATCTCCATTTTCCATGTATGAACACTTAGAAGCAAAATGGCCTATACCTCCACATCTGAAATATTTGAAAGGAAACTTATTTTTATAGTTACCATGTCCTCTTTTCAACTTCCTTACGAAGTTTGACTCTTCTTCATCTAATTCATTACAAGAGTCCTTGTGATGTTCATGTTTAGCCTTTCTGGTGGCTTTAAAGGTCGCTTCCTTTCTAATAGGATTTTATTTATCAGTTCTCATGTCATATGCAGTCAAGATTCCTTTAAGCTTATCCTTTTTCATATTTGCAAGATTGGATCTATCTTCTAACACAGATACATTTGCGTCAAATCTTGAAGGAAAATTTCTCAGTATCTTATGCACTACTGATTGTTCTTCTAGAGTAACCCCAAGACTCTTGATAGCATTAACTATATCATCAAATCACAAGAAGTAAGAATCAATATTCTCTTCATCTTTCATTTTCAAGGATTCATATAATCTTGAGTAATTCTGCAACTTTTCCTTCTTTAATTTCTCATTACCTTCATAGACATTTTTGAGTTTATCCCATAAATCCTTGGCTGATGCGAAATGCATGGCCTTAGTAAATTTGGTGTCTGATATCCCACATAACAGTGCATTTATGGCTCTTGAATTGCATTCATACTATGTCTTTTCAGTTGGATTAGTTGGTGCGATTGCTAGAACATTATAACCATCTGTAATAGACTTCGAAACATCAGCTTCAAGGGATTGTAAATATACTTGCATCTTGATCCTCTAGAAGGTGTAGTTGGTGGCATCAAATGTTGGTGATCTGTTGGTGGAGAGACTTTCCTTCTTTTCCATATCTGCACATGAATCTATCTTCCATATGTTAAGCTGCTACTGAAGACACCCACTCTGATAACAATTGTTGGAATATATTTAATACTGAGACGGGGGGGTTAATCAATATTAGTGCAGTTATGAAAAGTTTTTAACTTATTAACTGATTAATACTGAACTTTAATTATGCATCCACCATAAATAAACATTCAACATCACATGAGCACAATACATAGAACACACATATTTTTACGTGAAACACCAAACGGGATAAAACAACAGAATTCCCTCTTATAATAAAAGATTACATTCGAGGAAGCACCAACTTCCTAAGTTCTCCAGCACCAATTGGAAGGAGGCACCGACCCCCTGGTTTTACAGGAACCGACCTGAAGGAAGAACTAACTCCATGATTTACCAACTCCAACTGGAAGGAGGATATGACCCCCTGCTGCTTGCCCCATCCTACCGCCCATATATATAAGAATAAAATATTGCTTTGTTGTACTTCTGATCCGCGCAGACTTCTAATAATATTCTGTTATTTATGTTGTGTGCACCTTCTAAAATATTGAGATATTGCAATTGTCATTATGTATCACGAATTTCACTTGAACACTTTACAACCTTACAATTTACATCACACTCCACAAAATTTGTGCTTCTTCATCAAATTCTGTAGACCACACTCATTTTCTATATGTCATTTTGTTTCTGCACTACTTCACTTTAATTGATACTACGCATATTTTGATAAGTTGTTGTTTGACTTTGTGCATCAGTATCAGGTGAAACTGTGCACCCTCTTTGATATTTCTGTTCTATCTTGGTGCGACAACCTTTAGATAATATGCAACCTTTGGTGCATCTTCTGTGATTCGTCCTTTCTGTATAATGCACTTGCCTCAGATCATCATTATCATAATGTACATTCCTTACTATATTGCAATTCTATCTTAGCACATCAGATAAACTTCTTTAATTCACACACCACAAGATATACTTCAATCTATCCCTTTTCTTTTGTCTTATATCATCTGCGACATTCTACGTGTTGTCTGCGATACTGTCATTATGTTCTCATGCACTTGTGCATATTCGGTAGTTCTACCTTTTTTGTCTTCATGCAACTGTCACAAAAAAAATTGCATCATTATGCGCACCTTCAACTATTCCATTCTTCTTCTTGTGCACACTTAGCTCTCTGCTAGATCATATTGTTCTGGTTCCACGAGCCCTTGATGCCCCAAGAATTAGAATCTTGATAAATATGTATCTTCCATCTTTCCTCTACAAATCTTACATCCTTTTTTCCATACTTTGAACCTTAGCTTCAATTCTCCAACTTGCTTCTTATTTATACTTGTCCTGCGTGGATTGTATGTCCACAAGTTGGTTGTGGCTTTCCTTCTTCTTTTCTTCACAGTTCATGCTTCCTCCATTTTTCATGTCCTGCATTGCTGAGGTGTCATCTCTTTGTGGGTCTTTCCCATACTTGGTCCTTTTCCTAGTGGGACTTGCACCCTTTTGGTGTGGTCTTGTGCCCTTGATGTACCATCGCTTGTGGGACTTGCACACTTGACATATTCAACCGCTACATCCTTTTAGGTACTTGTGTGTGCTTCAACAACTGAAAGATTCTTTTGATTTGTGATTCTTGCGTGCTTTTGGGACTTGATTCCTTGTTCAACCATTTCTTATTCCAATCTACTTGCGCACTCCCAAACCTTGTCCAACCATGTGCTTAGAAAATACCTTTGAAGTAGTATGAATAAATGGACTTGAGACTTGCACCTGTACCATATTTCTTCAGACTGGATGCAATTCTGTATATACTTCTTCATACTAGAATCTATATACTTATTCAAAGTATCCTTCATATACTTCTTTAAAATGGCACATAAATATACTTCTTCAAAGTGGATTTCATATATTTCTTCATGCTGGCACATGAATATTGAATCCTCTTTGACATTAGTTGACATCAATGAAAACCATAGTTCAACAAAAACCTCTTTTGGAGTATTTTATACCAAGATAGCACGAGGCTTTCTATTCTGAATATAAACAACTGTGCTGGAGGCTTCTTCCCATAAGGATGTGGGCAAATCCTGATCACACATCATGGATTTTACAGCCTCACATATTGTTATGCTCTTTCTTTCAGAAACCCCATTTTGTTGGGGGTTTTGTTGATGTATTTGTAACTTCGGAAGATATTCACTTGTATATTGTATGTATTACATTTGTACTTTATTGTATCCCCAACAGAGATGTATTATTCCTCCGATTGGAAGTGTCATCATGTGTACTTGCAAGTGTCGTAACTTATACTTGATGGGTTATTAGACCACCTTGGTCGGGTCGGCCCTGTATGAGTCATGTGGGTTAAAGGGTTATTAGACCAACCTAGTGGGGTCATCCCAGTCAACATTATGTTAAGTGGTTAAGTTGGGGCCCGCCTAGTTGAGTAAAGGTCAAGTGAAAGTAAAAGTATAAATAGAGAATGTGACTCTCTCATTTGGCATATTCACTCATTCACTCACTTTGCATTAGTGAGAGAGAGGAGGAGTGCACACAAGTGGAGGAGTAGCTGCTGCAGACATTTATCTTTTGGGGATTCATCTTGGTGATCTTTGTATTGGTGCTTATTCTATCTCTGAGGAAGTTGTGGGGTTTTTCACCTTCTTGGTTTTCCTCGGTGAAATGCTTTGTGTCTCTTGTCTCTTATGTTTGATATGTTGTACATGTTGTTCTCTCAGTTAAGATCCTATATCAGATTGAATTAAATGTTGAAAAACTAACATGCTATCAGAGCTAGCCTGAAGGAAGGCATGGTATGGCATTTATGACACTTGTTGCACTTGCGACAAATTGGAAGCTAGGGCTTGGTATAGTAAAAACCAGTCATCGTGGCACTTTCTCTATAACTCAGTTTTGGCGAATGTTCAGGATCTGAAAATTCTACAGGTCGAATATGAAATGTCCATGTACCTTATGTCCGAAGGAAAGCCTTATATTCATTGTACTTTGTGATATATGATCCGTACAAGTTAGGGTTTTTGCCTCTTCCAGAATGCAGTCCTAAATAGGTGACCTAGGAAAAAAGGTTATATCTCGAGCTAGGAAGCTCCAAATGGAATTCCGTAAAAAATGACAGTTACGGCACAGAATTTAGCTTCATCATTCCTAGTTTCAGAGGCCGAAGTTGAAACAATGACACGTGGCACGCTGTACAAGTTTGCTATACTTCTTCATCCCATAAACAGTTCACGTTGCGACACTTGGAATATCTCTCTCTCAGAGAATCCATTAAAGCTCAGATCTATGGGGTTGGAAAGATGACAAGTCAGTCTATTACAGGCCGAAGTTTCAGACCTTAAGGATCCAAAATTCCAGAGATAGATCAGAAACAATATGGCATATATTTATGTCCAAACAAAATTGGATTTTGAGCACTTTCATTTTTGGCTCGTCACTGCTGCAGGAAATTAGGGTTTCTAAAAAAGTTGGAATTTTTGGAATCTGATACCATGACTGGATGATCCTCATCAAAATCAAAATTTAGAGACCAAGATCTAAGTTTTTGGTTGGGTAGAACCCTGGGCTCTATCAAACCCTAGTTCAAGATTTTGACCAGGAAACTAGAATTTGATAGAAGCTACAGATCCGAAACTTTCAAAGTCAATTTTGAGGGGTCAAATTTTGGAGATTTCAAAATTGAATTATACTAGCTTGATCAGCTCAGCAAGGTGCATTTTTTCATCCAATCAGAAGTTTGAAATTCAAAGTTTGAATTTTTAAGGGTTTCTCTGACAAACCCTAGCGAGCTCTAGATCCAGATTCAACAAATCAAGTGGATTGGGTTAATCCTAGAAGAGAATGATTTGGACACCTACAGAAGTTCCAGTTCCAGAGGGAGATGAGGCTAAGGCCTTACAAAAGAAGACTACAAGCAATCCCGACAAGTATGACTTGAAGAGATACAGGTATGTTTTGAAATCTGTTCATGATTAACTTTGTCTTCATATTATTGAGGTTAGTACAATCCTTGTTAATTTTAGACTTGTCTTATAACCTTAGTAAAAGTATGAATGCATGTAAATGATAGAAGACATTCATTGATTAGGTTTATGACCCTTATGATTGTACTAATGCACTGTGGTGTTCTATGAGGATGATGTTGTCCGCTAACATGAAAGGTACATCAAGAAAGACAAGTCAATTTCTAGATCAACAACATATGACCATGGTGACATGAAGAAAAATACTCATCCATATCCATTGATTACACAGAAGCTCTACTTACGAGATATGCATAATTTGGTTCTACAATGCTTAACTTATGAGATATATAGGTTACTAGCACAAGATTGAAGAGAACAAGGAGACATTGTTTGGGTATGTTAGACAAGCATGATAATCTAGATATTGAGGATGACACAATGATGACACTAGTGCACACTCAAGCATGCATAGTGGATAGAAGTTTAAAGAAATATAATCATGATGATATCATAAAGGAAGCAAAGATCAAGAGGGAGCACACTCCAGTTGTTCCTGCAAGGAAGCAAAGATTGAGAGGGAGTCCACCCAAACAAAGATAAGTATTTGAATTGTCATTTATTATATATTTGATTACTTAAATGATGTTGTCCAGTCATGTACATGCTTATGTTCCTATATTTAGGATGTATATTATGCATTTTAGAAAAGGTTGCATTAATGAACAAGATACTACTAATATAGTAATGGGTAAGTGTCCTATGGTACTGTACAACATTCCATTGATACTTATCTAGAATTAAACCTCTTGGCTGACATGTTGGGAGTTGTGCACACTCTTAACAATGTTCTGGTAGAGATGGAAGGCATCTAGAAAGTTACGGGATATAGATAAATGTTGTATTGAAGCATTGGCTAAGATAATTGCATGACTGTATGACATATGTCTTTATGTGTAAGAATTTGTTCTAAAATCTATGAGATGTTTCTAATCATGCAATTGAACTTGTCTTGTAGAAAGACCATGTACCATCACCTACAAGAGAGACTTGTTTCAAAGAACAAGCGACGAAGACTCAACTACAACATTTGTTCCAGCAACGAAGTTCAAGAAAACTATCTATTGAAGATATTGAAGAATCTGAAGTTCCCAGGATACGGGATGCAGTAATGGAAGGATGACATGATCGAGGAATACTAGTCGATCATGAAGAATGATGTTCGGGATGTGGTCCCAAGACTAGAAGGGAAGTCTATTGTGACTTCCAAGTGGATCTACAAGATCAAGCATGCTGCAGATGGTAGCATAGAGAAAAACAAGGCAAGGTTTGTGGTTCGTGGCTTCTCCTAGAAAGAAGGGATAGATTATGAAGAGACTTTTGCACCTGTAGCCAGATACACTTCCATCAGAATAGTACTTGCTCTGGTTACAGTAATGAAGTGGAAGATACACCAGATGGATGTCAAGACAACTTTCTTGAATGGTGTAGTCGAAGAGGAAGTGTATGTGGAGCATCCACTCGATTTTGAGACACATGACAGGGAGTCATATGTGTGCAAGTTAAAGAAATCCTTGTATGGCTTAAAGCAAGCACCCAGGACATGATACGACAGGATAAATAGCTTCCTATCCAGTTTGGGATTTATCAAGAGTAAAACAGATTCCAACCTTTACTACAAGGTTGAGGAAGGCAATCCAATGATACTCCAATCAAAACTGAAATCGTGGGTGGAGTTATTTTCCATTAGTTTGACTCCCATAAAACAAAACGATTAAACGAAAACACCACAGGGTTTTGCAAGGGTCAAAGCCCCATAGTCAATGAAGTATCCACTTAGCACAAACCACTTTTCTTCTAATAAATTGAAACACACGTCAGGAGAACAAATTTCATCAATGCCACACTTAACACCTTACTACCCTACATTTCACTGACAACAAATTGAAACACGAATAAACTCTTTTCTTTCAAGCAAGCAAAACAATAGTAGTTAGGGTTTATCATTACTTGAAAACATAGCAACAATCACATTGATAAACTTTCAAACCCCTGGAAAAACTCGAGTGCTAGGTACAAGAAATAATCCAAACAATAGACAAAAGATACAATTACTATCGGCATCAACGTACTGCAGTTTGGCCATTCAAAAGCACAAATCAACTAGCTACATCATAGATCTATAAATAGCACACTAGTTCATAAATTCTCATACACATAGGAAGAGAAACATTAACGCAAGACATAGCAAAGACAAAGTCCCACTGTTTAGTATGAATTCCTTAGAATAGACAAAACGACTTTCCATTATAGATTGACAAAGTACTATTTAAATTTACAAGAGACCACTGTTCATTCTTACGGCCATTTAAAATCCTCATAGAAAAGAAAACGTAGGAGTCCTGTCACCATTTCCAAAACCACAAAAACGAATTCCAAGTTTTCATACAGGGGAAAATTATCCTTTCAAACTCCATTTCTATACAAACACGATTACCATCGAATCCACCCAAGACCAAAATATGAGTATGGGAATCTACAGAAGTTCACCCATCAAAACACTAGTTACAACATTTTCATTTCTAACTCCCCGGTCCAGCCAAAGATGACCACAATCGAGGTTTCAAAACCATAGTGAGCCAAAGGGAAACACTAAACCTCCCTATTATCTTTCAAACAGAGTCTTCTCCCACACTGAGACAGGAAAGCGTGAAAGGTTGAAGGAACCCTGGACTTACCAGACCAATGCCAAAACGCAACTAGAGTTGGTTACCATCTTAAAACGCAGAGATTTTCTCATCCACAATCCCATACATGTCAACAGAAGCAAGCCAAGGCAGATTAGGGGCCTGCACACCTATTAAACATAGAGTTCAAAAACTAGAAGATGTCACAGTATTTACTTTCAAAAGGGTTACCTGGTAGGGTTCGTATCTTGCCATCACCCCCCATGAACATCAACGATGCCCTGGCCATGAGCGTAGCTGAGGCCAGGTGTAGCAACACTACAAATAGCTGAAACCCTCTCTCGGCCACAAGACAAACACTATGACAAACGAGTGCAACATTCAATGAAACCCTTACTGCCCAGCTGGCCATTGACCACGTGATTTTCATATGCGCATTCATTTCTTCCATACACTACATTAACTTTTAATATTTTGGGTAAACCACTATGGTATAGTCACATAAGCCCAACGTTTGGTTATCTAGCACCAAGGTAGACATTAGACTATTCATTATGTTGTTCAAGGGGTGTTTTCACCATAATAATTTACACAGTGGAGTTGTTCAAAGGATGGCCACCGAGATACATCTACAAGAGTAAAAAAAATAGATATGTATTAGCGAAATCGCTAAGTAAGTCCATAGTTTTCAAACACTCACACCTTACCTCTCGGTGACTCTGTCAAGGGTGCTTAGATCAATCCAAGGATCCCAAGGTATTTCAACTCTTATCATCAAGTCCATCTTTCCTGAGGATGACATTTAGCCAAATTTACAATTATAACATGCATTTAAATCATACAAAAGAAAGAGAGACTACTAGTAATACTTTTACAAGTTAAATCTCCATAGAAACACACTTACCACAACTAATTCCACAAAGAAAGCATGACTGACAAAAAGAACTATCTTACTAGGTTTTCCATAGACTCTCAAATACGGAAATCAAGTACCAATACCTTCCACAATGTTGAAGTTAGTTTTATAAATATTTTGTCTATGTTAAGCAGGCTAGAAAGTAGAAGGAAATTTTTTTTATTTTACTATTTTCGGGACATTACAGATCACCATTTTCAACCATAGGCAATGATTGTCAACCTTCAACCATTTTAAACCTTGTTTAACCATGGTCAACCATGTCCAATTTTCATCAAATATGGTGAATGATGGTCAATCATAGTGAACCATGGTCAAGCATGGTCCACAGTAATGAGCAATGACCAAGCAAAGGAGGAAATTTGACATAACCCTTAATGAGTTTCACAATGTAATATAGCCATTCATGAACATATAAAGTCAACATAATTCAACTAAGATGTAACCATTTATGGACATCATAGTACAACATAGTAAACAATTAAGGAAGTTATCAATTACACATAAAATTAGCCAACCTAATTGTCGTGATGTGACATAATCATTGAGGAACACCACAATTAAATACAACTCTTTAGGAATGTGGCAATATGACATAATAGTTTATGAACAATGAAATTTTACAAAAATCTTAATGATGATCAAACAATCTATAGCATATTGACCAAGTAAACCATATTCAACCATTATCAACCATAATGACATAATCCATCATAACACTTAATGATTATCGTAGCGCAACATAGCCATTAGGGAATGAAACAACTAAACATTTAAGTCAACCAATAGGAACATCATCATAGATATAACCATATTGTAAACATGGTCAACCATAGTCAACCATGTTCAACCATAATTGACCATAGTTGAACATGGTAAATGCATGTTCCATGCAGATACATATTTGTATTTTAACTAAAACCAAACTTCTTTATGATTTGAAAAAATGGGTGAAATCAATCACAATTAATCAACCATTCTCCAACATGGCCAGCCATGTTTAATGATTCTCAAAATTAATTATTCATGGTGAAACCATCATTAAGTAATGTCAAACATATTGTACTCATATGTAACCATATTCATAAATAATCAATGAAAATAATGTATCATCAAATATTATACTTCATAAAGTGATTTTTTTTGTAAGTCTGCACAATATATTAATTAAGAGTAAAAAAGGGGAAAAATTACATAGCAAGGATGCCTTTGAGGCGTCCTCGGATAATGGAACCATCCCAGTCTAGCATAAAAAGAATAACTAGCAAGACTACTATAGAGTGTCTTGAGGGCCATACAAAGAAACTGCCTTCTACAGCGAGGCCAAAACCAAAAAATAGTCTGAGCATAATGAATACTGTGGAAGACCAAAGGGTGAAAACGTGAAACTGGGAAACAATTTCGTGACAAAGGAGTGAAAAAAAGAGAGGGTGCATGGATGAAAAGGGGGAAAAAAGTCATCCTCAAACTCTAGGCTGAGAGTTTTGAGAGTTCAAACTCTCGGCCGAGAGTTTAAAAAAACTATAGGTCGAGAGTTTGAACCAATCACCACACTGTATTTTTAAAAAAACTCTCGGATGAGAGTTTGAACTAAACTCTTGGCCGAGAGTTTGGAAGATATTTTTTCGGCCGAGAGTTTATGGTCAACAAAACCTGCGAAAATATCTGGCATCTTTCTAGAACCTGCAACTTTAGCAAGCCCAGACCCCTACAAATTTTAAATATTATTTGTCGGACTTGGTAGCAATGGATTCATCTCTGAATCTAATTTCCAATGATATAATAATTGTTTCATTTCGATTTGAATTTCTATTTATTAATAATTTTTTTTCTAAACCTTATCCCTTAAGAATTTTGTTACTCTGAAAGTCACCCGAAATGAAAATTCAATATCATAACAAAGACAACACCAAAAAATTTGAAATCTTCACAGAGATCATAATTGGATTGTCCTCTTCAAAAGGTTACTTTTCGTTTTTCCAATAAGAGTCACACTAAAAATAAAATTGAAGCTCACCAACGTGTGTCGATAATACACCATTTTCTGAACATATGTTGTTTCGATAAATAATAAAAAATAGTTCCCAAGTCTTAAAAAACTCAAAATATAGTTCTTGTACAAACGTAGTGTGTTTAGATTATGAGCATACAATTTTTTTCCCTAAAATGAATAACCATCTATCAAAAAATTGGCGTCCACACAGGTCACTCATTATCCATACCTAAAATTTTCAAGTATATGCCATTGGTGTGCACCAAAATTGTCCCACGATATGTCCATAAAAAAAATTAAACAAAATACGAGTAGAAAGATAATTCAATTCTCTAAAACCTTTGTGTTTACTTCAAGTTGAAATTCCTAAGGGAGATATGGGTTTGAAGAGTTCAAAGTTGAAAAACATAAAATTTAGTAGTTTTTTTTGCTAAAAAACAAGCCAAAAGTGTTACCCAACTTCGTGTTTTCACCCCAAACCATACAAAAAAAGCTTGAAACAACTATAACAAAAAAAATGGAAGGAGCAGAGAGAACCAGTCTTCCGAGCGGTCTTCCAAGTAGACATGGAGAAAGTTATTCAGGAGGGAATTCCTCCAAGATGGGGCACCCACCCAGGAAATCATCCTCATGCAACTTCACAGGAAGCGGTTCAGTTTTTCAAGCAACCAGAAGGTCAGGTTCTACTTGGATGCAGATCTTCTTGCTGGGCGGAGAGCCAATGGTGGAAGGGACCGGAAACACAGGTGGAGCAGGAGCAGGAGTAGCCAGGAACAGAGCTAGAGGAGCAGTAGTTGCAATAGCTACAGGCCCTTCCGAGGGTGCACCACTAACGTTTTGGATGCCGGAGACATCACCACCAGCACGCCTACATCCAGTGTATGCCATAGCCGGACCCCGACCCCCGAGAACAAGCTTGTTCCAGGAGAATGTGGCTTCCAGGTTGGCCAAGCATTCGTCCATATCTATGAGTTTGGCTCTGGTGGGTAACACGAGATTTCTCGTTGAGCCTTAGTTACCGAGCATGTCATCCATGAGCTTGCCGAGCATATTTTTCATAATCCAGTAATCGTTGATATTGTCGCCATTGTTTCCTAAGGCCAAGTGGTATGCCACTACCTTCCCTTCCCACTGATCGATCAGATTACAGACAATGAAGGAGATGACATTGTCGTAGCCATCGTCGGTGACAGGAGAGCACTAAGTCTTTCTTTGGCTCCCACTACCCCAACGAGGAGTGTCGCACGGCCTGGTCATGGCGGAGAGCACAATGTAAATTTCCACACCCAAATCCACAATTGAGAACGAGGATGCGCAGAGCATAACCAATGCCGAGGAGGAACAAACAAAATGCACTGATGGATGCCCGCAGGCCCATTTAAGGAGCAATGCTCCAGGTTCGTACGAGTCATAATAAATTGTAGAGAGCCGAAATGATGATGCAAATAGCCAAAGTGAAGGCCATCTTGAATGCGTAGAGGGCCGAGGTGAAGGCGGGATGTACCAGAGATGCAACCAGCTAGCCAGTGAAGGGACGTGCAAGAGAAGGTTCGAGAAGGGGCCATTAATCCGCAGGTGGGAGAGGTGAGCAGATCGTTACATGCATGGGGCGCGCTTGCCACGTTTCGGGCTCCTGGGCCTATGTCCCTCCACCACTTGCTCTCCTCATGTCCAGCACGTGCCCCCCCTTGAGTCTTGGTGGCGCCCGCATCCAGGGTCATAAAGTGATATTATAATATGATAATACTATATAATTATATAAAAATAAATATTATTAAATACTAAAAATACAATATTATAAAGGTAAATACTTACATTAAACACTATTATAAATTATATAATATTTCTAAATTTATAATAACATTAATTTAAGTATTTTAAACCATATTAAATTATAATAAAATATTATTAATATTTCAGAGATATTTTTATGCTTTTAAGTTGTTAGTAATAATTACATTAAAAATATTAATGTGTTTTATATGATAATTGTTATATATTTAGCTTTTGGAGTTTGGGAATTTTAAGTGGGCTTAGTTGTGTTCAAGTTGTAAATTAATAGGAGATTTCTATCATTGACCTAGTTTACCTAGTTTAGAAAATTTCAGAATAATGATTCTTTTGGTATATAAAACTAAAAATTCTCAGTATAACATCCTCCAAGTCCATGCATTTTCCAAATCCCCGTCTCCCATCAAAAAGTAAGAGGTGTTTATGTAAAAAAAAAAAAATATTGATAATTTTCAACCACAAATCATATAAACCATATAGACCGTTTCCTACCAAATGATATAGAAAGCTGTGTAGATTGTAATCACTTTAATTAGATGGCAGGGGATTACCTAGGACATTGAAAATAGTTTTATTAATGAGCAGCCAATCCAAGCAGGATTCCACAACGATAGGCAGGGGTTTGCATGCATCCATGACTTCAACAATTATTTTCCTCACCATTCAGGGCAATGCTTCCTACAAACTCTTCCTCAATAATACCAATAAGATCATACATCTCTCTATCCACCCACTTCAATCCTATGCTTCCCAATCCTTCTTGCAATCTCTTTATCAACGCAATCTACCATTACCATTGAAAAAGAACAAAGCAAAATCCAAAACCTGCAAATTGTAAATAAATACAGCACCTGCAGCAAAGGTTAATTTCGATTTACTAATTCCTACAATTCCGTATGCCAAATACATTTCTAACCATAGAAGTCATTTTTCTTAATAAAAAAACGCAATCTCAAGTCATTGTCTTAGTCTGTTAAAGTGATTAGAGTCCGCACAGATGTGCTAATCATATGCCTATGTCGCTGTTGCTACTCTATAATGCAAATAACCAGCATCATATTCAGATTGTTTTCTGATAGTTCACACAACAATTAATATTATTTCGATAAAGATGCCTGCACTCAACAAAATAGGAGGGATACAGCTGCAATTAATGGACATATTTTTGACAAAGTCACTGTAAAACTAATATAACCGGTCAACTAATTAAGGTTTTACCTTCTGATTTTTATGAAAATAAGATGATCTTTTTAATTAAATCCGGTAGAAATATAGAAATTGTTTTTCTTTGATATTTTTAATTAAAACCGGTAGAAATATAAAAGTTGTTTTTATTTGATAAAATTACATATATTAATTTGACCATTTCAGTGGAAATAATGTAAGGACTCATCACAATTTATAATTTCAATAAATTTATTAAATTTATTGATGAATTTCAACAAAATTTGAATGAAGGAAAGGAAAAAAAAACAATAAGTTAACCTAAAAAACAAGTTAATAGCTTATTTAAATAAGTTGTGTAACATTTTTTTATTTTGTAAGGGGTAAAAATTTCAAGGCAGATAAGAAAATATATTCTCCATTCAGTATCTTAATTTGCAATAACACCAACATAAATTCATCTTAAAAGGGGATCTACCAAAAGCTGAGAGGGATCAAATCTATCTAGTTACAAACTCTTCTTCAACATTTACATTAACACCTATATATAAAATATAAAATTGTTTACCAAATACTAACCCCTATATATACAATATATAAATTTAATACCAACTTAACATAAGATTGTTTATCAAATCACATACAGATATACCCAATAGCAGTTCAATAGATTATGTATAAGTAAGAGCTTGACGCTTAATATGTAAAAAATGTATGTGATAAATGAAATAATTATGCACTGTGAAAATGTAAAAAATGTATCTGATAAATGAAATAATTCTGCACCCCTAGTAGGTTTTCTCTTTCATCAATCATTTTAATCAAAATATTTTATCAATCAAAATCATTCATAGCAAGATTCCTTTCATTTTAACTGTGAAATTTTTTTAACAATCATTTCACTTATTACTTTTACATCTTATCATGTTTATATGAATAAAGTACTTAAAAATAAATAAAAATAAAAACCAACATAGAAAAGTACAAAATAAAAATTACATGAAAGTTGAGCTTCACATTAATATAATGAATGAAGTGTAAATTTTTCCCAGCAATCATTTCACTTATTGTTCATTACATCTTATAATTTCATATGAATGGAGAACATGAAAACAAATCGAAAGAAAAACCTATATGGAAAGGGTATAAAAAAATGACATTAGAATCATATGAATGCAATATATGAAAATAAATAAAAAGAAAAGCCTATATGGAAAGGGTATAAAAAAAATGACATTAAAGTTTAACTTTAGATTGATTTTTTTTTTTTTAATTTTACTCAAAAAACCAAGGGTCTGCCATCACTCTTGGTGGAGGAACTTGACCCTAACAAATCCAGGAATTGAACTCTTAATGTATATATGAAAAATGTATATAATAAATGAAATAATTATATGAAAAATGTATTTGATAAATGAAATAATTATGTACTGTATCTATAAATGAAATAATCATTTCCATCAAAATCATTCATAGCAAGATTCCTTTCTTTTTAACTGTGAAATTTTCTCAACAATCATTTCACTTATTACTGGTTACATCTTATCATGTTTATATGAATGAAGTACTTGAAAATAAATAATTTTCTCAACAATCATTTCACTTATTACTGGTTACATCTTTATCATGTTTATATGAATGAAGTACTTGAAAATAAATAATTTTCTCAACAATCATTCCACTTATTACTGGTTACATCTTATCATGTTTATATGAATGAAGTACTTGAAAATAAATAATTTTCTCAACAATCATTTCACTTATTACTGGTTACATCTTATCATGTTTACATTTCACTTATTACTGGTTACATCTTATCATGTTTATATGAATGAAGTACTTAAATTTCACTTATTACTAGTTACATCTTATCATATTTATATGAATAAAGTACTTAAATTTCACTTATTACTAATTACATCTTATCATGTTTATATGAATGAAATACTTGAAAATAAATAAAAATAAAAACAGACATAAAAAAATACAAAATAAATAAATAAATAAAAATAAACAAAATAAAAATTACATCAGAATTGATCTTCACATTAATATAATGAATTGTAAATTTTTCCAGCAATCATTTCACTTTTTACTCATTACATCTTATAATCTCATATGAATGCAGTACATGAAAAGAAATAAAAAGAAAAACCTACCTGGAAAGGTATTAAAAGAATGACATTAGAGTTTAGCTTCACATTGATTTTTAATTTTTTTTTCACTTGAAAAAACCAAGGGGTTCATCTGAAAGGCCTCACTTTATTGGAATCAATACTTCACTTTATTGGCATCAATACTTTAAGGAATCTGCTACCCTTGGTGGAGGAACTTGACCTCAACAGATCCAGCTTGAATACCTAACCTCTGGCCTGGAAACTGCGTGTCAACTAAAACACAACCAACTAAACTAGCTGTTGAGGCTCAAAGTTGAGCTTCAGATTAATATAATGAATTATAAATTATGTAGGTTAAGCATCTTGTACTAACTAAATAAAACTTTGATGGAAAATTCTGAGGCTCTTTACAGTTTAGATTGATAACTCTAATACATGTCAATTGTGTGAAAAATTAATTCCTAGTCCAAGTAATCATTGACAGGTGGGCGATGGGCGAATTTATGAAGTTTGGAGTTTTAAATTCTCCACTTATCAAACATAAATTTTGTACTGCCAATGTTTTAATTTTGGAGCTAAGTGGCAGTTTTCCGTTCATAGCGCATCGCCCAGCCTTCGCAGTGGTTCGAGGAGGCTCAATGATCCCTTAAAGATTATTCATTCCAGTTAATGAAAAGCCAACTGTTCACAAAATTTATTCAGGTTTTAGAATGATTGAGTGCAGTTGTTTTGTTTTTGTTCCTTTGTTCGCTCGGCATTCATCTCCAATCTCCAAGCCTTTTGCCTTCAAATTCATATATCTATTAAATTACAAAAATATATAAACATAATATTAAATAAATAGTAAGACAAATTGAAAAGATTGCTAGAGAAAGATAAGATGTTTCAAAACTCTAGTAATAATAATGATGACTTTGGATTGTTTGAAAAAGTTTTAAGTAAGCTTATTTGGTATCATCTTCATGTAAAATTCGTTGGTTTATGGAATCACTCGAGCGTTCAAATGAGGAGGTGAAAAATGATCTCTTTTACCTCCCCTCAAAAGAATGCATTTTAAGAGGGGTTAGGTGTGGTCATGGGATTATTTGCAATCATGTATGAGAGGATATAAACTTGTTTAGGGTATGTTTTTGAAGGTATAATAAGGTATAAGACTTGTTGGATTATGTTTTTTTGAAGTATAATAAAGTATAAGAGTGTTTTTAACATTTGAATCCAATTTTCATAGAAATCATTAGTGACTTGGACTTATTATTAAAGAAAAAAAGTTAAATAAAATATTTAATATCACCAACTTATAAATAATTATTTTTCAATTAATCATAATCCTAAGTTAGTTGTATATGAATTTTAAATCATTGTTTATAATGTCTGAAAACTAAGTGACACCTAAAACCTGTAATCCTTCTTGTAAAGAATAAAATCCCAAAAATGCAGCTAACCTAACTTAAAATTACTAGAAAAATAATAATTTATGGGTTGATGGTATTGAACATTTTATTAGTGGATTCTTTCCTAGTGATCCTTGAGTTCAAGCAATCCAAAGTAATCATTCAAAGATTTGTAATTTATCTTTGTTTAAGATAATGAATCATCTGTATGTCATTATTATTTATAATTAGAATATTGCATTTAAAATAGTTAAATACATTTATAACTATATATTTAGAAAACTAGCATAAATGAATTTTTCTAATATTGTATTAAGATAATCAGCTATTATCTACATTTATAATAAATATATTTTATTTTTTTTATTAAAACATGAAAAATCAAATCTTTCCAACCTACTATATATATTAATATATATTATTAAGATATATATTAATATATATTATTAACATATATTAAAAGATCAAATCCTTCACAATGTAAACCATGTTCATGTTAATTTAAGCAAAACTCATGAAACCTGCACGCAACACTGGAAGTCACTCAACTAGTATAACACTAATGTCTGCAACGTGGGAGGGTGTTCCACTCAACTAGTATAACACTAATGTAAGCAACGTGGGAGGGTTGCTGTTATAACTACTTATAAAATTAAACAACAATGATTAATCACAGAATTCAGTGAATTAATTCTTCAGTATATGATTTCCAGAGATTTGTTATGACCAGAGCCAAAAAGGATATTCTGAAATAATGAAAGAGAGTAAATGGAAAGAGATGACCAGTAAAATGATTGCATACCAGATATGTCATGATCCAAATCTGTGATAGCAAACATCCTCATCACTTGAACTATTACCAATACAAAATACCTGGCTTGATCAGGATTCCTTAAAACATTAGAAAGTTTTTAAAACCTAGATGCAGCTGATTTGATGACCATGAATACTTCTTGAAATGAGGAGGAGATTTACCTGCAAATTGCAGTCAAGAGAACGAAAGAGACAAAAGAGCAAAAAAAGTGAAGAGGGAAGAGAATGCAACGTGAAATCAATCTGGCCGTGATAGTTTGAGTCATTTGCAAATGAATAAATATGAATCTGGGCTATTGATTTATAGTCAGGCATATATAGAAAGAATTGCAGCACTTACTTCGTCCTGTAATGTGATTGAAAAATTAAAAAAATGTATATTGGCGAGGAGTTCTCTGCAGTTTGAAATATATTGGCGGGAGCTCATTGCAGGTTGAAATAAAGTTGTACGTTCATTATTGTCTTAAAAGTTTGAATCATGCTAAATGTTAAAAGTTTGGTTATTATTTAGAATTAATTAGTTTTTTTAAGTACATGGTTTAGAAAAATACATTGAATCATCTAATGATCATAAAGGGAATAGTCAGTAGGAGATCTGATTGTGATTTTATTTATAATTCATAATTCACAATACTCAACCATTAAAATTAATTAAGTTATTTATAATTATTATTAATTTAAAGATGTTTGCAACTATTTATTATATATCTTTGAACATACTAAATGCACTTATAAATATACTTCTTCATATTGACATGCATGTACTTCTCTATCTTACTTGTACATATACTTCTCTAATTTTTTATAATTCTTACACTTCAAAATCTCTAATAAAAATACATAAAGTTATTTTATCCTATCCTACTATTAACATCTAAAAATATTAATCTTTGGAATAAAACCATACAGCAATCTTCAAATACCTGGGTTTCAAAGTATTCGATGAAACTAAAAAGTAAACTTCAGTAATAAATCGTTCTCATCAATTTACAAGTATTATTATTGTCAAATCAAAACCAGTAATCCAGACTTACCGCAGATGATTCAAAATTTCAAACTATTCAGTTTTCTGGACAGTTGAATCGAAGCTTAGATCATCGTTCGATCTCAACCGACTTATCTCTGGCAGAGTAGTTCTGTACTCGATATAAGATCCGTGCAGCAAAAGCAAACTTGATAAGCACCCAGGCCAAGAGGTCAAGTCACTCTGAGATTCATTATATTCTGTCTACTTGATCAGCAGGAGGGTTTGATCTTGAGAAACCCTAATTGAGAATAAAATGAAATATCACATGGAGAAAAAAAAAAATCACGGCTGTAGCTCACGCTCCGGCAGGCCATTTCTCCTTAAACTAATCCATTGAATAAACTAGTTCCTGCTGAAGCCGAGTCAGGAAAAATCCTTTCATAGCTGTACAATAACACAAGGATCGCGCAACTAGATCAGCATTACCCTTCTGTTTTCCAACGACGTTTGCAATGTGCATTTAGCTTCATGTTATTAACCTAAACCTAAACCCAAACTCTGTGCACACTGTAATGTGATTATAGAATTGACAGAGAGTTCTACAGGAATAGCTGACAGAGAAATTTTCTGCCGCGGACGAGTACAGATTGAGATTTGATCAAGTTGAGAAATGATGAAGATTTATGATTAATCGGAAAAAAAAAGATTGCAATCGAGTTCAGTTGTCTCTTGATCTTTCAGTTCAAGTGGTTGCAAGCCTTGATGTCTGCTGGTTATAATGATGATCGAGTAGTTAGTGATCATGAGGGGGCATCATAATTAGTTGTTAGTTGCGTGAGTTAAAGCTGGGTTCAGATTTTCTCTCTTATCGGTAAAAGAAGTGGACGCCATGAATACTCTTGCTGTTTGCAGTAATCATGGGCTTCGTCCTTCAAAAGATTTGTGCAGAATCTCGCTCCATATTGTCCCTCTCGCCATAATAATTTATTCTCACATTCATTCGTTTGTCTTATGTGAGAGGCATCATAATTTAGGTCCGAAAAGACGAGTAACATCATTATGCCCACATTCATCCGCTCTGATCATTTTACATGAATTTCAGTCTAATCGTCTCGTTTTAAAGGAATCTATCAATTGCCTTCTGTTCTTTTGCAATGATGCTTTCTCGTTTCTGTTCATGTGGGCATCATGTACTGCTAAATGAGAGAGTAATCAATCATTCCCAGTGTATCGAATTACTATGACTGCTGTCCAGGTTCACTTGACTGGTGAGGACCCTACTCATTTAAAAAATCAATGGTACAATTGGGTGAAGGATTGGAGGACTAAACATCAGTGGGTTTTCCAATACCATAGCCATTATGATACGGTGGTGTTCCCATTTTGTAAAGATTCAGTGAGACGGCTGCATTTTCCAATTTTGATTTCATGTAGAGTTGTGCACAAGATTCAATGAGAGGGCTGCATTTTCCAATATTGATTTGGATGTTGGACAAATGAGAAGTACAAGCGCTTGAAGTTCTTCCTGATGGGGTAATAAAGAAGACCATTGTTTTGGATAAGGATTATTGCGGGCATTTTTTCAACAGAGAAATGAATAATTTCAATGGCGAGTCCATTTTTATCTGGCAGGGAAAGGTATACAGTTATATTTTGATGTGTAATATTTTTCTTTGAATAGAATTATGTATATAGAGAGAGGATGAATTTAGTAGTTTAAATATTTGTTGAAGTTTTTATTAATTAAATGTATTATAATTTTTTATAGATTTTAGAATTTTGGTATATTAGTGATTTTGTTGTGGTTGGTAATGTTTAAAGATTTTAGTTGTATTTATTTTTTGAAAATTGAAATGTAAATATGTTTTTTTAAGATCAATTTAGTTCTTTATCAACATTTTGTCAACTATGAAAAGAAATATAATATGTATGCACTTGTTATATTTATAAGTGTTTATATTTTAGATTCAATATTTTGTCAATTATGAAAAGAAATATAGTATGTATGCACTTGTTATATTTATAGGTGTTTATATTTTAGAATTTGGGTGGAGTAGCAAGTATGTTTTTCCTATATTGTTGGAGGATGAGAAAAGTATAGTGTGATTGATTTTATGGGTGTAGTTCAAATTCGAAACAAAAAAATTATAAAAAAAGAATATCAAAAATCATGTTGAAGAAAGTTGGTGATAACATATAGACAATGGGTGATTACAACTACATATGGCAAACCAAATATGACTTGTTCATAACACTTAACTTGTGGCCTATGGATGTTCATCCACCACAAATTAAATGGTTATGCTAATTAACTAAAGACTTTTTATTAACTAAAAAACTATAAAAACTCAATTTACATGTCTAATCAAATTATCTTATTATTTTAGTTTTTTAAATAAAATTTATAAATATGTTTTCAAAATTTCTTCATATTCTCATGCTTTTAATGTTTTAAAAAAAATTATAAATATTTGTTAACATTTCATATACATATATTTAAACATGAAGATGTAAAATATACTTCATGTCATTATAAAGTTTTTCTAAGTTGAGTAAAGATGATTTTGGTGTCACAAGACATTAATAAAAAAAAGGCTTATGATTCAATTCTATGCGTTGTGTTATTGTTATGACACATTGGTCGATGCTGCATGTCTCTCTATAACTTATGCCTAGTTAGTGGAATGAGCACAACTTGGAGGCTGCAATCACTGAGCTTTATCCGTGGCATCTAAATCAATAGGAATTTCAAAAAATGGACCCACATTTTCCCACTTTTATGACTACATCTAATCAATGTAATGATGAATAAAATTCTTACTGAATGTAGTGATGAATAGTATAGTGGCGATAAGGAAATGACAATCATGTGGGTGTCAAAATCCCTAAATAATGTAATAATGAATAGTTTTGTGGCGGTCAAGGAAATGACAATAATTTGGGTGATCACGAGTTCAAGAGTGGTCGTCCTCATTTTTAGTCTCAAGGAGTCTCTTCATCAAAAGGATGTCAATATGCTGTACTTGGAAGTTAGAAGATGAATCCATACGATAGTTATTGAACATGACTAAATGGGTATTTGTTAAAGGAAAACTCAACCCTAAAATTATAATAATTTCCCATGGAACTTTATGCATCTCACATCGATATGACGAGGGGTAGGGTGCTCACCTTTTATTTTATGGCCTATCACCTCAAGAATACGTTTTGAAGAATTTTGTCCCATCCAATTTACACATCAAAAGTTCAATCAGCCTAAAATAATGTGCAAAATGTTCTTTTTACTGCTATCTTTGATCAGGATGATAATGAGAAAATATCGAAGAGTTTTTTTTTACTGCTATCTTTGTTCTAGATGATAATGACAAAATATTGAAGGTTAGACTATATTCTACTAACCTAGAGTAACTCAAAATCTATTATTGAACTCAACTATTCAATTGTATTAAAAGAATTTTAATAATTTTGATATTTAGAATAATCTAATATCTATTATTGAATTTAACTATTTAATAATACTAAAAAATCAATAATTTTAATTTTGATAGAGAAAATTCTTCAAGAAATTAAAATTTAAAGAAAAGTCTTTGTTAATATTTATGAAAACACAATTCATAAGTTATATTATTTTTAATATTATATTTGATCTTCAAAAGGATTATGAGAAAATAATCAATGTGGAACTATATTCTACCAACTTAGAGTAACTCAATATTTATTATTGAACTCAACTATTCAATCCTACTAGAAGGGTTTGAATAAGTATTAAAGAGGTCTCAATCATTTTGATAGAGAAAATTCTTCAAGGAATTAAAATTTGAAGAAAGATCTTTGTTAATATTTATGAAACCACAATTCATAAGTTATATAATATTTAATGTTATCTTTGATCTTCAAGATGATCATGAGAAAATATTCAATGTTGAACTATATTCTACCAACTTAGAGTAACTCAATATTTATTATTTAACTCAACTATTCAATCCTACTAAAAGGGTCTCAATAATTTTGATAGAAAAAATTCTTCAAGCAATTGGAATTTCAAGAAAGGTCTTTGTTAAGATTTATGAAACCACAATTCATAAGTTATATAATGTCTATTGCTATGTTATTGTTTAGAAGAGCATTTCTCTACCACCACTATAATTGATTCTTTTTAAATATTGACAAGCCTTAGATTCAAAGAATTAATTATGAACAAATTTCTTTTCATTATAGGAAATGCCATGTTCATGGTAATCTTGTTTAGGGTTGTTCCGTTTACAATCCTCTTATTACTCTTCTCCCAAAACCAATAGTACATCCATAAAGCTTATCTACTAGTTTATAGGGTTTCTAAACAAACAAAAAATACAATCTAACCAAAAGAAATCGGATGGAAAGGTAGGTGCCACAAATCTACCCATGATTATCAATATCTATACTAGACCTCGGAGGCTTATATATAAGAATATGTTGAAATGCCAATCTTTATAATTGCTAGTCCTTGCATAGAATGTTATCATTTGAACTAGGGTCTCAATTGAGGAAAACACACACCCCAACTCTATGATTATTTGTGAACAACCAAACTATGTTTCCAAGAATATAATAGACATAGAGATTCTTATTATGATGACCAATTTAGACAAACCATCTTATGTGAAATATGGATTACATTTCCATGTAAACTGAGAGCTATAAGGTTTGGAAAATGAAAAGATATAGGTGTTAGATATCTTTCAAGAAATGGTCCAAAGTGATAGTGGTGGTTTATTACCAACATCTACCAAAATAACCTCCTTTATAGTTGAGTTTATTAAGTAGCACATAAAATGGAACTAAACTTAAAATCTATATAAAGTAAATGATTACTTAATCCATATCATGTATAAGAAAGATAAGAAAGATGATGAATTAGAAATATGTAATTCATAAATCCTAGCGCAAAAGACATAGTAAAGAATGCTCCACTCCAAGCCCTATGGTAGTAGGAAGTGTATTCATCAATGGTGGAATGAACTAAACTTTTGGTCTTTGCTTTGTTTAGAAAAATTCTAGTAGCATAATCTTGAAATGGGTGAGTGGTGTGATGGGTGACCTTAATGGATTTATTTATAGGAAAGCAAGTGGATCTTTCTTAGATTTGTCTCCAAAGGCGAACAATCTAATTGTATTAATCAAGTAGTGAGATGAAGATAAATTATGATGAATAGAGAAAATGTTTTTTAGGAATAAAAAATTGGTAAGGTCCACTTTATGCCACTATGCCATTTTTGGAAGGCACACAACATTTATGGGACAAAAAGGTAATAGTTTTCATGTTTTAGGACCAAAGCATAGTCTTAAAGGGATTTATTCTGCATGCACCCTTAAAATTAGGAAAATACTATATGCTTACTTTAATGGTCAAAATTGAAGTTTAACTACTACTTTGATGATAATGCTAAGGTTATAATGGGATGGATATGATGGAAATTAAGGAAAAAGCTACCAAAGTGATGTATAATATTGAAGGTGGTCCTAACAAAGTAGGTGATCAAAAAGAAGATGATAATAATTTCCCTTGATGTATGAGGTTAGGAGCACATTGTGTGAAAAAAATACAGACATGTTTCTATCTTTCAAATAGTCACATAAGAAAGGAGATAAAATGGGAAAAGAGGGAGGATGAATCCCGTAATGGTTGTAGAGACCCACTTGCAAACAACCAAACAATGAGGTAATGAATGTGTATACAATATCAATATTAACAAGGTGGGAATATCCATGCTTGTGTAGGTGTCTCTATACAATATGGGATCATGACATCACAGGTCCAAATTGTAGTAAATAGTGGCGCCAAATCACAACAATGAAAACTATATGAAACAATGAGGGGGGATCAAGATATGGAAAGAGTAACAAATAAGAAGTTCATCACATGTGACTCAAACAAACTAGTGAATAAATCCAAACAATTGAACTAAACATATCCAAAGAAGTGCAACTGAAGTTGGACCATTATATCCAACACGGTTCAGATACAATACGAATAAATGTAGCTTATGGATCCAAAAAGACTCACAAATTGTTTGAAAAGAGTACGGTGTATCTAGGTTCTTTGACCAAAATGATATAATGTGACCAACTCAAGTGTATGAATCTCAACAATGGAATAATTACATGAATTTAAGCACATGAGATTCGACTAATTCAAGGGAAAATGGTGACTCCCCTCACCTAACCTAAGGTAACCCATTAGTGAGGGAAATGGGTCCAAAATATGCAATGCCTCTAGATCAAAACACTACAATTTATGTGTTAAAGTAGATGGGGGAAGATATATTGGAAACAAAGTATAAGGGAACCTTTGAATGCTAGAATGATGTAATACACAAGGATATGGAATGATATTTACTAGGACTAAGAAAACAATGGACGTGTAATGAAAAGAATGATGGACTAAATAATTATTTTGTTTAGATCATGATGACAAGGCTAACTTGATCTCAAGTGGATAGTTCCAAGGAAACTAGGTTATAATGGTGTCAAAGGCCAATGTAGGCAACTTGGAGAAGGTATGCACTTGATGACCAAGGAAATGAAATTTAAATGAGTAAGGAATAGTGAGGTTGAAAACTAGAACAATAATGAATAATACAATATGAATTCAAGGGTGAATCATCGCAAAGTGCTATGAACAAAAAATCACTAGGAAGTTTTCCAAAAAAGAGATATATACAATTGCAAGTTTGCTAAGGATAACTTGTATGGTTTCCCAAAAAATAAATGGATTGGGATGTGGTATAGAAAAGGAGGTAAGTGTCCCTAAGATAACCACGTGGATTAACCAGAGACCATATTGAAAATGGAACTCACTAGGGGTGGGCACTATTGATAATCTCCATGAAGGTAAGTTAATGACATAAAAATATCACAAGTGATCATTGTAGTATGGATGAAGTGGTGGGAAAATGATATAATCCAAATAGTACATCAAATAATTCCATTATAAGAAACACAAAACACTGCTTGGGAGCCCGAGGTAATAGGGAAATGAAGGTTAAGAGAAGAGGCATGAGGCTTAACTTCGAGTCATGGACTATATGTACTCCCACTTGTAAATGGGGAACTAATGTCATGGGTGCCTATATGTATAGAGGAAGTTAATAAATGGAACCATGTTGGTAAAGTACAACTATTGGTCAATGGGGAATGAAAAAAAATCCTAGGCTAAGTTACTTATTTTAAAGGGGGAAAGGGGTATTATAGGCATAATAAGGGTTCACAAATAGAGCCAGTGCAACATCTAGGGGAATAGGTTTTATATATACTAGTTTAAATAATTATATGTGTATGTATATTAATGGATTTGTTGGTAAAATGTTGGGACATGATTTGTTCTCTAATTAAATACCTACACACATGGAAACATGGCCATACTATAAAAGTGCTTGTGAAAAAAAAGGCAATGCAAATTTGGCATGAAAAATGAAGATGTGGGGCATAAATAACATGCACTAAAAGGCTCATGGGGAAATAAGGACTCCTATGGAAGTACCTAGTAATAAAGACTATTATTGTTATATACGGAATAACATAGAATAATGAATCTAGAGGTTCAAATGGTGTGTAAAATTGAGATCACATGAGATTGTATGGTTTAAAAGAAATTGTGGGACATTAATATAAACAAGGTGGGACCACCAAATTGAAAACTCAGAGTTACTATTATGAGTTTGAGTTGCGCGTATGACCCAAGACTTCCTCAGACTATATCTTACATTTTAATTAGTTCTTTTTTATCCCATAAGTTAAGTTAGAGATCTCAACCTCCTCTTTAATTTTGTATGTTTTCTTATTTAGATTAGGATTTTGTGGGCCTAATAGAAGCTATAAAATCTTGTTGGTAAATTGTGTGGTTATTGAGAGATTTTGTGTACCATGCACATAGAAAATTGCTTAACAATTGCACACTCACATAACTAGAAGTTGCTTTAAGGGGCTCACTAGGAGAGCATATACTAGGTGAACAAGTGTGTGCCACATGCACCTAATTATTAATAGATGTGTCCAAGTGCACACCAAGTACATTTGATGAATAGGTGCATACCATTAGTATGGGAAAAGGGGCAAAATACATCCATTGAAAATAAGAAATTGAATATAATAAAGGATTTTCCTTCATTGAACATGTATTGAACATTTAACTAGGAGGGTGAGTCACTAGAGAGAGAGAGAGATTGAACCTTCAATACCGATATTGGAGAGGATTGGATTGTTCATATACTTCTTTGTCACCTACCCAAATTTCTGGGAATTATTATTTTATTTGCAAAAATACTCTATGTTAATTTAAATTACAAAGTTTTGTAATTATTATCAGTTTTGATCATGGATGAATGTAATTACTGAATATTATTATTTAAATAAATTAATTAGGAGACAAACACCCAAGAGGACTGTTGAATGAGTGTTCACTGACCCACTAGGAGGAATGGAAGCTATTGGAAGGTATGGGACACATGGCAGCAGTTGCATCACACCACTAACTATTGGTTATGGGACAACTACTCCTAAAATAGGGCATTATCCCCCATGTGGAGAGAGTGAGCAGGAAGCTCATTTAATGACCCAGCAACATCTAAAAGGCCTAGGCAGCCTATAAAGGAAAATTCGAATTGGGCAGGCAGCTCTTAATCAATATTTCTGCAGAATATTTTCCTCTTATGAATCAAGTGATTTCAAGAGAGATTTGAATAGGGAGGTTAGTAGTGACTGTAATTTTGAGTATGCATTATTGCTAAGAGGAACCAGAAATGTTGGTGCAAGTCTATTGGATTGCTATCTATTAAAGATTCAGAAGTGAATTGCTACAGCAAGAAGAAGTCCTCATTCCTAATTTTCTTCCTCCTGGTGGTTCAATGAACAGGCTCGGGGGTCCTAAGACAGTACTTGACTGTTTTCAGGAATTGGTTGGGTGGAACAGTCTTCTTGGGATGTTTGTTGCCCTACAGATTTTCTCAGGTTCTACAGAATTTCTAACTTATTCTCAGTAAATAATTATGTTCTGTTTAACTAGTATTTTCTGTTTTTCCTGCTTTCGAAAAAGAATCTAATTCTAGAAATGTTTAAGTTTAATGTTAAAGATGAATTGATAAACCAATATCCCTATTTTTCCACATGTTGTTTTGAAGCATCGTACTCTAGTAGAGATATGCAAATTAAAATAGATTAGAGGATGGGCAAATGCCAATAATTCGAATAGAGAGAACAGTGTTTGAGTTTGTTTTATCATGCTGCTCTATACTAAACAGTAATAGAATTGATTGATAAAATCTAGAAGATCATAATTACTATATTGTTTCATAAAATATAAACTCTATTATTTCTCTCTCTATATATATAGGTTATTTAGTTTTCTGCATTATAGTTGAATATAACAGAATGTTATGTATAAATATATATTATACATGTTTATCAGAGTTTCATGAAAAAAAAATGTATCACAGTATTCTTATCATTCTTATGCATACAAGAAACAAATAGATCTCATCTCTTTATACCTCATATTATGTTTTGCAAGCTTATATAGAGTTGCAATATAAGTGGATGTAAATATCTTAACAAAACCATACATAACAATCATAATACAGTTCTCTTTTGCTTAAAGACAAATTGATTTTCATTTAGGGTTTTCAAGATTATTTCCTAGCTGTACTGCAAAACATTTTTAGACTATGTCGACGCCTCATATCTCATACATCTACATTATAAAATTATAAACGATATAAATTGTTTTATTTTCAAAATAGAAATATTACTTTTACATAGGTTTCGATTCAAGCCAAAACCCTTTTACATTTTGTTTATCAACAGTTCGATCGCTATTTAATCAAACACCAACAAGATTATGACTTGTTGTCATATCTGAAGACAAAAAGACAATCAGTTCATGATTATATTATATAGCTACCACCTTCAAAATCGTCACAAACCCTAGTTAGTAGCCTGATGACTTCCATCTACAACAATTTATTTGTTCTTTACAGACCTGATAGACACCTCTTATGGGTGAAGTTTCCAGATAATATTTAAGTTTGCATTTTGAAATTTATTCAACACTTTTCTACAAACTACACGACCTTTACGAAATTCTTAAAACCTAGTCTAAGTTTTGGAAGCCACATTATTAACCTACAGCAGTAAGTCGAACAATACAGACATCTACACAAAATATTAGCATACTATTTCATTCCAAGAAGAGAAGTATCAATTACACAGTGAACGAGCCCACGGCTCTATTTCCAAAACTTAACCATTGAAATCGTGATTCTCAAAACGAGGTTTTCAACACGTTTTCACAAACAAAAATTATTACAGGGTTTAAAACCATTACTCAACAGTTTTTGAAAGAACCCATTTCTTCTTAAACATCGACGAGTCACAACTCTAGTTGGCATTATAAAAATTTCAAAATATAGAAACCAAGAACCATTTAAGCGAAACGAAAGTCACATCACTGAACAATAAGTGTGACTCAAATGTTCTGCAATTATCAACATCAATAGAGAAATGACGAGTCTTGACAAAGCCTGTTACTCATTCTTTGAACTAATTCAACCACCATCCCAAAGCATTATGAGGGTTATGGAAGACCCGAGGCTTACCAGTGATGAGGCACACTGATACCCTTGCCAAAACATTACTCAATCGTTTCCTTAGAACCCTGCAACTGACAAATGATAGGTTTGAAGTTAGATACCTATTACATTAAATCGAAAACCAAGTATAGCAAAAGAAACACTTATTCTTTAGAAGGATGCTTACCTTCATAACTTGACGAGAACGTTTCCACGGACGACACCAGGAAGCTTCATCCTCTTGCAGCTCTGTGTTTTCTTTTCACTCTTTTCTCAAACATAAACTAAAACTGTAATCCTTCAAACCATAGATCAAATCTCTTAAAACTACATCCTTATCACAGTGAGAAACCCTGCAAACTCAACCCCTTTTGGAGGTCTCGAGGTCGAACCTCTCCCAAAACCCTTCTACCAAAAGTTCGGCAGCCTATCGGCCACTCCCAACCGAAACAATAGCACATTAAGCTGCGTTTCCAAGTTCATAAACCAAAACAGCGATGATGGTAGGGTTACAAATCCAACGGCCCAAATTCATCACCATCGACAGTCTCTACAATGCCAATGATTTTAGCCTTGGTACAAATGACATCAACATTAAATGCCCGACCTATATTACAGGTTGACAATGCCACCATGGTCAGTAAAAGTCGACGTGACAGTAAACTCTTTAATTTCCTTTGTTAATATAACGAGTTTTAATTTCATCATAGTAATAGTAACGTTATGCATAGTTTTCATTATAATGTTTACACGATATTGTTATTGTTTCGACATAATACAAGGTTGGTAACAATTTGCAAACTATTCATATAGTTTAGTTATAAGTCTAATGTTTGCATTTATTTGCAATGAGTTTTGTTTTATATTTATGTTGATAATAAACCAAGAATTGATATAGTTACCCACTATATTCATAAGACCATGAAAATATCATGTTATAGGATGATAGTTAAATAGTTCAAGTCTTATTTTGCAACGTAGTTATCCTATGGTTTATTTGTTTATTATCTAATTGCTACCAATGTCTAGTCTTTGGGAAAGACTACTTTTGCTTACATAAGACCTAAATAAATATATTGATTGTGAACCATAAAACTTATATAGTTAGTCAATGGTGTTGTATAAAACTCACAATCACATACATGCTATAATATATAGTTTGGTAATGGGAGTAATAATTTTCTCCAATCTCCTATCCACTTTTATTCATGCGATACAATGGCACTGTACCATCTTGGTACTACCAACTAAATGGTGACAACAAGACAGCTAGTACAATGATGATGACAGAATTAGTTAGTACAAGGATGATGACAGAACCAGCTAAGTACAATGACGACTACAGTGACGATGCTGCTAATTAGATGCTTATTCATATAGCTAACTTGGGTTGATTTTACTCAGATACAAGACGAATCATTGAAAGAAAAAATGTAAGCATGTGAATCGTACCTATATGCTTTTATAAATGCAACAGTCTTTAATTATTCTATTTTTATTTTCAAACGATGAATTTGAACTCATACGAACTGGAATTTATTGCAATCATAAAACTTCTTACCTATCGTCTGCACATAGAACAGATCCAATGTTTTAGCGTTACAGCTAAGTAAGCTTCGAGGTCCCTCATAGGACTCCCTTGGACAACAAAGAAGCAAATTGTCAGTATCATCTCAAAGAAAAAGTATCATATCACATTTATAACCTAGCATTTCATCATTACATTAATCATACTTATCATTGCATTGAAAATTGTCGCATCAAAATTCTGATCTAATCATGCATTTGACTATCTTAATGATAGTTGTTACGAATGTAATTAAGTTGTCACTGTCACATTAGTTTCATCATAAATTTATTTGTGTTTAGTACAAACAACTGTTTAGTTAACGTTGTTACATTCAGCAATTATTATTTTCCGCAATTATAAATTATCGTAAATAAAGCTATTATTGCTATTAACAAAAATTTTAAATTTTTATGAAAATTCGAGATGTTACATGTGGTATCAGAGCCCAAATTCAAACTCCAGGCATGAATGAGGTCCAAAACACGCAGAAGAAAATGTTTATATACAGCAAAAAATTCTTTTGCAATAGAAAATTTTACTAACTTGAAAATTTTATTATTATGTTATCAGAAATTATTTTCAGTTATAGGTATGGAGAACTCAGCTGAACATATAAGTGGCAGATATCATCCAAACAGTCACAGTTCGGGATAGCACTTTGTAGAGGAAGGTCACGGGGAATTAAACAATAGTTCAATGGAACTATTACATGCCTTTCAAGAATTAAAGGCAGAAATCAAATTTGTGAAACAAGATAATGAAAAGATTCTGCAAGCGCAAGAACAACTCAATCAAGTGTTGTTTGAACAAAACCAAACAGAGGAACAAGAGAGAAACAATTAAGGAAGCTCAACTTCATCAAGAGATGCTATTGAAATATGCAAAAGGAAGCGTAACTATACTAGTGATAGCAGTGAAGGACACTCCAAACCAAGAAGGAAAAATCATAAGGAATATGAGCAGATTTCTGGAGAATTCAAGAAGATAAGACCTTCAACTTTCAATGGAGAAATTGAGAAAGGTGAGACAGCTGAAGCTTGGCTGTCAGGGATGAAGAAGTACTTCCAGATCTACAACTATTCAGAGTTCTTAAAGGAAAATATGGCTATATATAACTTGATTGGAAAAGTGGATATTTGGTGGCAAGATATCAAAAGGGTAAAGGGCATCAAAGATAAAGATGTAATCTGGAGTGCTTTCAAACGATATTTCAAAAAGAAGTATCTATCTGAGCAATACTACGAAGAAAAATCTAAAGAATTCTACAATTTGAAGTTGGGATGTATGAACATGAAGAAAATATACAGTAAGTTTCTGAACTTACTGAGATATGTACCATACCTCATAGAAGAGAAACCAAAAATTCAAAGGTACTTAAGCTGTTTACCCTTCAGCATTAAAGACAGAATTGAGTATGATAGTCCTAAAACCTTAGAGGAGGCTATGAGAAAGGCAGTTTTCTGTTATGATACAAATCGGAAGAGAGAATGTATGTCTAATTTGAAAAATCATAAGCCCAACAATTTTGAACAGAAGAAGAAAAATTTCAGATTCAGTGGAAATTCCGAATTCCAAAGGAAGAATTTTTAGAATCGAAATTCCCAAGGGAATAATTCCAGAAATAATTCACAGCATAATTCTACAGCACCGAAAAATGCATCTAATACTACCAAGACCAGTGAGCCAAAGACACATATTAAATGTTTTGAATGTCAAGGCCCCCATTACGCATCAGAATGTCCCTTAAGGAAGCGGAAGACAAACAACATCAACTCTATACAGACTGAACCTACTGTTGGAGACGTAGCAAGGGAGATGACAAGAATTAACGTAGCACTTGACAACAGGAAAGCATATCATCAAATCTCTATGGTAGAGATTGAAGGTGTGATACATGACCATCCTATTACTGTTTTAATTGACCCAGGTCCTAGTTTAAGTTATATATCACCAAATTTTGTGGAAAGTCTTAAACTAAAATTTGAAAAGTTTAGTAAATCATGGCTAGTTAGACTAGCAACTGGAACAAAGAGGAAAGTATCGGATTTTATAGAAAACTCTATGTTGTCCATGAATCATTTGCAAACACAAATCAAGTTGAATATTATACCTTTAGGTTCTTATGATATTATAGTTGGGATGGACCGGTTAGAAGCCAATCATGTCATCCTGGAATGTTATGGAAAAAATTTTACATGCTTAAATGATGAAGGGAAAACTATAGAAATAAAAGGAATTCCAAGGAAGGTAACCCTTAGACAAATTTAAGCCATGCAAGTTAATAGGGCAGTTAGGAAGGGATGCCAAATGTTTGCAGTAAACGTGGTAAATGATGAGATTATGGATAAAGAGGACAAACTGAAATTAGAGGACATACATGTTCTAAAAGATTTTAAAGATGTAGTTCCTGAGGAGATTCCAAGATTACCACCCAAAAAAGATTTAGATTTTACCATAGAGTTGATACCAGGAGCAGTACCCAATTCAAAAGCTCCATACAGAATGAATATACTGGAGTTAAACGAATTAAAATCTTAGTTGAAGGAACTTATTGACAAGAAGTATATTAGACCAAGTGTGTCTCCTTGGGGAGCACCTGTCATCTTCGTTAAGAAGAAAGATGGAACATTAAGACTGTGCATAGATTATCGCCAGCTTAATAAGATGACGATCAAGAATAGATACCCGTTGCCCCGCATAGATGATCTATTTGATCAGCTGCATGGAGCAACAGTATTTTCAAAGATTGATCTAAGATCAGGGTATCATCAAGTAAGGGTTAAGGACGAAGATATTTTTAAGACAGCTTTCCGAACTCGGTATGGACATTACGAGTTCGTAGTCATGTCGTTTGGCTTGACTAATGCCCCGGCTATATTTATGTGTTTGATGAATAATATTTTGCATAAATACTTAGACAAGTTTTCTATTGTGTTTATAGACGACATTTTAGTGTACTCAAAAAACAAAGAAAAGCATGATGAACATTTACGGATTATCTTACAAGTATTAAAAGATCACCAACTATACACCAAATTTAGTAAGTGTGACTTCCACAAAGACAAAATTTAGTATCTAGGACACATAATTTCAGCAGAAGGAATCTCGGTTGACCCCGACAAGATAAGGGCCGTTAATGACTCGTTGGTTCCTAAAGATGTGTCAGATGTAAGATCACTTATGGGAATTACGGGGTATTATAGAAAGTTTATAGAGAATTTTTCAAAAATTGCCAACCCCATAACTTCCTTGCAGAAGAAAGGGAAGAAATTTGTTTGGGATTAGAAATGTGCTGAGAGTTTTAAGAAATTAAAGGAACTATTAACGACAACACCTATCTTGAAGATAGCTGACCCCAACAAGGATTTTGTAGTTTGTACAGACGCATGCAATGATGGACTTGGTGGAGTCTTAACCAGGAAGGACACGCAATAGCATATGAATCTAGAAAGCTGAAAGTACATGAAAAGAATTACTCTACATGTGATTTAGAGTTATTAGCAATTATTCATGCCTTAAAAATGTGGCATCATCACCTTATTGGTAGAAAGTTTACATTATTAACAGATAACATGGGTCTGAAATATTTATTGGATCAGACAAACCTGAATGCTAGACAAGCTAGATGGTTGACATTCTTAAGTGAGTATGATTTCAAAATTCAGCATATTAAAGGAAAGGAGAACAAAGTTGCAGATGCCTTGAGTCGCAAGGCAAAACTAAATTTCATTTCAGCAATCAGTAATTATTCAACTGATTTGGAAAATCAGATTCTGGAAAAAGGTGAAACAGATGAAGAATACAGAAAAATGAAGGAAAAGACAGCCAATAACAGTTCTGAAAATTGTATGGTAGATTACAGAATTAAGGAAAATGGTCTATTACTGTATAAAAACAGATTGTATGTACCAGATATACCAAAATAAAATTTCTGATATTAAATGAGATGCATAAAAGTCACTATTCTGGTCATCCAGAATATCAAAAGACCATCACTATGGTGAGAAAATATTACTATTGGCCCAAAATGAAAGATGAAGTAGCAGAATACATCGCAAAATGCTTGGACTGTCAAAAGATGAAGGTTGAACACCAACATCCTGCTGGATTGTTGCAACCATTACCAATACCAAGCTGGAAATGGGAAGTGATCAGCATAGATTTCATTACTGGATTATCTAAAAATCAGAAACAACATGATTCTATCATGGTGGTGGTGGACAAACTCAATAAGGCAGCACACTTCATACCAATGAAGACCACACATAAAGCCCCAGATATTGCAGAAATTTTTATGAAACAAATTTTTAGACTTCATGGAATACCGAAAGTAATAATTTCAGATCATGACTTGAAGTTTACAGGAAACTTCTGGAGGTCACTGTTTAAGGGATTGAATACAACTTTAAATTTCAGTACAGCATTTCATCCATAGACGGATGGGCAGACAGAAAGGGTAAATCAAGTGTTAGAAGATTTATTAAGAATGTATGTTAAGGATCAGCCTGGTAAGTGGGAAGATTATCTGCACTTAGCAGAATTTGCTTATAATAATCATTATCATGTATCGGCCAGACTTAGTCCTTTTGAAATTCTTTATGGTAGGAAATGTAATACACTTGTTTCATGGAATGATCCAGTAAATAGAGTTGTTTTAGGACCTGAATTATTGCAAGAGTTAGAACTAATTGTGAAACAAGTGCAAGGACATTTAAAAGCTGCCCAAGATAGGCAGAAAAGTCAAGCAGATTCGAAAAGAACTCATAAAGAGTTCTAGGTGGGTGAACATGTGTTTCGTAAGGTAAGACCGAAAAAGAGTTCACTAAAATTAGGTAGCTATGCCAAGTTGGAACCCAAGTATTGTGGTCCTTTTGAAATATTATCTAAGGTTGGAGCAGTGGCATACCAACTGGCTTTGCCACATAACCTGAAAATACATAATGTTTTTCATATATCGTTTTTAAAGAAATATGTGCATGATACTACTCATGTTGTAAACTGGAATGATGTATAGGTGGGACAAGATGGAGATTTTCTGGTGGAACCAGATTTTATCCTCGAAAAGAAGTAAACTATTCTCTGGAATCGCAGCATTGGGCAAGTGAAGGTGCAATGGAAGCACCTTAGCCCAGAAGAGGAAACTTGGGAGTTGGAGAGTAGTATACGGGCAGCATACCCAACTCTGTTTCAGGAACACTCAAGGAGTGATTATACAACATCGAGGACGATGTTGAGACTTAAGGGGGGGTGTATGTCACCTACCCAAATTTCTAGGAATTATTATTTTATTTGCAAAAATACTCTATGTTAATTTAAATTACAAATTTTTGTAATTATGATCAGTTTTGATCATGGATGAATGTAATTACTAAATATTATTATTTAAATAAATTAATTAGGAGACAAACACCCAAAAGGACTGTTGAATGAGTGTTCATTGACCCACTAGGAGGAATGGAAGCTGTTGGAAGGTATGGGACACATGGCAACAGTTGCATCACACCACTAACTGTCGGTTATGGGACAACTACACCTAAAATAGGGCATTATCCCCCAGGTGGAGGGAGTGAGCAGGCAGCTCATTTAATGACCCAGTAACATCTAAAAGGCCTAGGTAGCCTATAAAGGAAAATTCGAATTGGGCAGGAAGCTCTTAATCAATATTTCTGTAGAATATTTTCCTCTTGTGAATCAGGTGATTTCAAGAGAGATTCAAATAGGGAGGTTAGTGGTGACTGTAATTTTGAGTCTTCATTATTGCTGAGAGGAACCAGAAATGTTGGTGCAAGTCTATTGGATTGCTATCTATTGAAGATTCAGAAGTGAATTGCTACAGCAAGAAGAAGTCCTCATTCCTGAGTTTCTTCCTCCTGGTGGTTCAGTGAACAGGCTCGGGGTTCCTAAGACAGTACTTGACTATTTTCAGGAATTGGTTGGGTGGAACAGTCTTCTTGGGTTTTTTGTTTCCCTACAGATTTTCTCAGGTTCTACAGAATTTCTAACTTATTCTCAGTAATAATTATGTTATGTTTAACTAGTATTTTCTGTTTTTCCTACTTTCGAAAAAGAATCTAATTCTAGAAATGTTTAAGTCTGAATGTTTAAGTTTAATGTTAAAGATGAATTGATAAACCAATATCCCTATTTTTCCACATGCTGTTTTGAAGCATCGTACTCTAGTAGAGATATGCAAATTAAAATAGATTAGAGGATGGGCAAATGCCAATAATTCGAATAGATAGAATAGTGTTTGAGTTTGTTTTATCATGCTACTCTATACTAAATAGTAATAGAATTTATTGATAAAATCTAGAAGATCATAATTACTATATTGTTTCATAAAATATAAACACTATTATTTCTCTGTATATATATATAGGTTATTTAGTTTTTTGCATTATAGTTGAATATAACAGAATGCTATGTATAAATATATATTATACATGTTTATCAGAGTTTCATGAAAAACAATGTATCGCATTATTCTTATCATTCTTATGCATACAAGAAACAGATAGATCTCATCTCTTTATACCTCATATTATGTTTTGCAAGCTTATACCAGAGTTGCAATATAAGTGGATGTAATTATCTTAACAAAACCATACATAAGAATCATAATACAATTCTCTTTTGCTTAAAGACAAATTGATTTTCATTTAGGGTTTTCAAGATTATTTCCTAGCTGTACTACAAAACATTTTTAGACTATGTCGACGCCTCATATCTCATACATCTACATTATAAAATTATAAACAATATAAATTGTTTTATTTTCAAAATAGAAATATTACTTTTACATACGTTTCGATTCAAGCCAAAACCCTTTTACATTTCGTTTATCAATAGTTCGATCTCTACTTAATCAAACACCAACGAGATTATGACTTGTTGTCATATCTGAAGACAAAAAGACAATCAGTTCATGATTATATTATATACAGCTACCACCTTCGAAATCATCACAAACCCTAGTTAGTAGCCTGATGACTTCCATCTACAGCAATTTATTTGTTCTTTACAGACCTGATAGACGCCTGTTATGGGTGAAGTTTCCAGATAATATTTAAGTTTGCATTTTGAAATTTATTCAACACTTTTCTACAGACTACACGACCTTGACAAAATTCTTAAAACCTAGTCTAAGTTTTGGAAGCCACATTATTAACCTACAACAGTAAATCAAACAATACAGACATCTACACAAAATATTAGCATACTATTTCATTCCAAGAAGAGAAGTATCAATTACACAATGAACGAGCCCACGGCTCTATTTCCAAAACTTAACCATCAAAATCGTGATTCTCATAACGAGGTTTTCAACACGTTTTCACAAACAAAAATTATTACAGGGTTTAAAACCATTACTCAACAGTTTTTGAAAGAACCCATTTCTTCTCAAACATCGACGAGTCACAGCTCTAGTCGGCATTATAAAAATTTCAAAATATAGAAACCAAGAACCATTTAAGCGAAACGAAAGTCACGTCACTGAACAATAAGCGTGACTCGAAAGTTCTGCAACTATCAACATCGACAGAGAAATGACGAGTCTTGACAAAGCCTATTACTCATTCTTTGAACTACTTCAACCACCGTCCCAGAGCACTATGAGGGTTATGGAAGACCCGAGGCTTACCAATGATGAGGCACGCTGATACCCTTGCCAAAACATTGCTCAATCATTTCCTTAGAACCCTGCAACTGACAAACGATAGGTTTGAATCTAGATACCTATTACATTAAATCAAAAACCAAAGTACAGCAAAAGAAACACCTATTCTTTAGAAGGTTTCTTACCTTCATAACTTGACGAGAATGTTGCCACAGACGACACGAGGAAGCTTCATCCTCTTGCAACTCTGTGTTTTCTTTTCACTCTTTTCCCAAACATAAACTAAAACTGTAATCCTTCGAACCAGAGATCAAATCTCTTAAAACTACATCCTTATCACAGTGAGAAACCCTGCAAACTCAACCCCTTTTGGAGTTCTCAAGGTCGAACCTCTCCCAAAACCCTTCTACCAAAAATTCGGCAGCCTGTCGGCCACTCCCAACCGAAACAATAGCACATTAAGATGCGTTTCCAAGTTCATAAACCAAAATAGCGACGATGGTAGGGTTACAAATCCAATGTCCCAAATTCATCACCATTGATAGTCTCTACAATGCCAGCAATTTTAGCCTTGGTACAAATGACGTAAACATTAAATGCCCGACCTACATTACAGGTTGACAATGCCACCATGGCATACAATGGAGAAAGCACAACCAATGTTGATGTATATGTAACTTCGGAATGTATTTCATCTATGTATTTCATATATATTTATTGTACCCTTATTAGAGATTTGTTATTCCTCTATAAGGAAGTGTTGTCATGTGGATTGACAAGTGTCGCAAGTGTGTGTACTTGCCGATGGGTTATTAGACCACCATGTGTGGGGTCAGCCCTGAAATATATATATTATAATGTGGATGTACCTAGCTAGACAAGTCGGCCCCATAAGGTCACTGGGAAAACATGTTAGTATAAATAGAGATCAGGTGATCTCTATTTAGATCAATTCGGAAAAGTACATCTCTCACTCAGAAAGTGGCGCACTAGTGAGGAGGAGGATCATCTGCTACTAGGAGACTATCTCAGTGTATTTTGGTTGTACTTTGGTTGAGCCATTGCTCTCTCTATCTCTGAGGAAGTTGTGGGGTTTTTCACCTTAGGGTTTTCCCCACGGAAACTCTATGTCTCTTGTCTCTCATGCTTTTGATTCTTGTGATGCTTGTCATGCTTATTGTGATTATCATGCATTGATATACTATATATGTTATTCTCTCAGTGAAGATCCTAGAGTATTGTGAATAAATGCTCAAATTTTAACAGGGTATCAGAGCTAACCTAAGAAGAAGACATTTTGCAGTGATGGAAACTTGAGTTTCTTGTTTATTGTGTTTCTCTCCATAGATTTTGGAAAAGCAGTATAGTAGATTGACTCTACTCATCAAGGCGCATCTATCTGTCGAATCAGAATTCAATTCCGAGCATTTTCAGATTTGGCCCTAAAATTTAGGGTTTCCACAAAAATAGGAATTTCTAAAATCTGAAGACATAGCTGGAAGCTCCTTGCACAAATCGAAGTTTAGCGCTTGGGATTGAGATTTTTGGTTGGGTTGATCTCCAGGAAACTCAAACCCTAATTCAGGGCTCTCCCGAGTGAACCCGAGAGGACAAAAAGGAAAATCTGAAGGGTAAAACTTTGTTGATCTCAAATTCTGAATGCACCAAGCTTATCAACTCATCAAAGCGCATCTTTCTATCCTTTCATAAAATTGAAATTCACATTTTGAATTTTTAGGGTTTTTTCGACAAACCCTAATCCGGGACCAAATCCAGGTTTTCAGCATTTCAAGTGGTAATACCTAAATCTTTTCTATTTCCATTTGAATTACTCTTTAAGATGTCTCACCACACCAAGCTTGAGGATAAGCTTGAAGGGGATGATAACTTCCGAGCTTGGAAGTATAAGATTGGGTTAATCCTGGAAGAGAATGAGTTGGACTCATATATAAAAAAAGACATCCCTATCCTAGAGGATGAAGAGGCCAAGGTATTGCATAAGAAGAACTTGGTCAAGGCAAAGAGAATCATTGTTGATTCTATCAAATACCATCTCATATCCCATGTGTCTTCTCTAAAGACACCTAAGGAGATGTTTGACTCTTTGACCAAGCTATTTGAAGGGAAGAACATAAATCGGAAGATGACTCTGTGGAATCAATTGAAAGGGGTCAAGATGTTGAATGGAGAAACCATTCAATCTTACTTCTCCAAGGTCTCTCAGATCAAGGAGCGACTTGTAGCTCATGAGGAAAAGATGGGAGGTGAATATCAAGCTCTCGCAACTCACACCAAAAGAAGCAAGCCCAAGAAGGAGCACTCTCGCTACAAAAGATCCTATCAAAAGAATAAGAAGGATCTAAGATGCTTCACATGCAATGGTCACTTTGCTTCAGATTGTCCCAAGAACAAAAGGGATAATAACAACAACTTCAACAAGAAGAAGACGGGCAGCAAAAGAAAGTTCCATGCTCATGCTGCCCAAGATGATGAACCTCCAAAGAAGAAGGCTAGGGCAGAAAGTGATGATGACTCATCAAGTGAAGAAGAGTATGTTCTAATCTCTGCTCTCACAGGTACTATCTCCCATGGTTGTAATTATTGGTTGATTAATAGTGGGGCTTCCAAACACATGACTGGGTTTAAGGAATCTTTTGTGAATCTATCTGAACATGAATCACCCCATAAGGTGAAACTTGGGGATGATTATCAATACCCAATCAAAGGAAGTGGTGAAGCCTCCTACAACCTAGATTCTGGAAAATCTTTGAAGATGAAAGAAGTCCTTTATGTACCTGGGCTCAAGAAGAACTTACTCTCCATCTCTGCATTGGATGCAAAAGGTATGAGGGTTGCATTTGTGGATGGCCAAGTCCTAATGTGGCCAAAGGGAAAGAACATAGATGATGCAGTAGTGATTGGAGAGCAAGACGGAGGATTGTATAAATTGAAAGGACAACCTGAACATGCCATGGTGCATGAATCCATGGAGCCAAGTGAACTTTGGCATAGAAGACTTGCTCATATGCACTATAGGGCACTTCCAATTGCAAGCAAGGCTGTAGAAGGTCTTCCTGAAATCAAGACCAAACATGAAGGTGTTTGTAAAGGATGTGCAAAAGGTAAGAACATTAGGAAGGATTTCCCAAGCAGTGAAAGCAAGGCAAAAGACATCATGGAAATCATCCACTCAGATGTATGTGGTCCTATGTCATCCAGTTCTCTTAGTGGGTATGTTTACTATGTCTCATTTATTGATGACTTCTCTAGGATGACTTGGGTATACTTCTTGAAGAACAAAGATGAGGTGTTTGATAAATTCAAGGAATTCAAAACCTTGATGGAGAATCAAACTGACAAGAAGATCAAAACATTCAGATCTGACAATGGTGGAGAATTCACCTCAGGTGACTTCAAGAAGATTTGTAGTGATTCAGGGATTAAGAGGGAGTTGACTGCTCCTTATAATCCTCAACAGAATGGAGTTGCAGAAAGGAAGAACAGAACAATCATGGAAGCAACAAGGGCAATGTTGCATGACCAGGATCTACCCATGCATCTATGGGCAGAAGCAGCTACAACAGCTGTATATGTGTAGAATAGAACACCCCACAAGATATTGGACAACAAGACACCAGAAGAGGTCTTTTCTGGTAAGAAACCTGAAGTCAGCCATCTCAGAATATTTGGTTGTCCAATACACACTCATGTCCCAAAGGAAAAGAGGACTAAACTAGATCCTTTAGGAAATAAGGGTATCTTTGTGGGTTACAGTGAAATCTCGAAGGCTTACAGAATATACTTTCCAGGGTTCAAGAAGATTGGTGTCAGCAAGGATGAATATAAGTTCAAGGACAGGTAATCCAGGAAGCAAAGATCAAGAGGGAGCACACCCTAGCAGCTCCTGCAAGGATGCAGATTTCAGAGGGAGTTGACCATCTTCCTACATTCCACAACATAAAGTTGTAGAAGAATCTACTTCAGCAGCTCCTGCCAGGAAGCAAAGACTCAGAGGGAGTCCACCCAACAAACAAACAAAGATAAGTATTTCAATTATCATTTATTGCCTATTTTGTTTGTTTAAATAATATTATGATTATGTTCCTAGACTTAGGAGATGTATTGTGCATATTAGAATGATTGCATTAATGAACAGTATACTACTAATATGCATGTGATGGGTAAGTGGCCTATGACACTGTACAACATTCCAGTGCTACTTATCTAGAATGAAACCTCTTTGCTGACATGTTGGGAGTAGTGCAAACTCTTAACAATGTTCTGGTAGAGACTGGAAGGCATCTAGAAAGTTGTGGAACATGGATAAATGTTGTATTAAATCATTGGCTAAGATAACTGCATGACTACATGACATATCTCTTTATGTGTAAAGAATTTGTTTTGAAAATTATGAGATATTTCTAATCATGCAATTTAACTTGTTTTGTAGGAAAGACCGTATATCTTCACCTACAAAAAGGACTACAATATTTGTTCCAGCATCAAAGATATCTATTGAAGATATTGAAGTTCCCAGGATCTGGGATGAAGAAATGGAATGCCATGATCCATCGATCATGAAGAAGATGTTTGGGATGCAGTCCCAAGACCTGACAGGGAGTCACATATGTGCAGATTGAAGAAAGCCTCATATGGCTTGTAGCAAGCTCCCAGAACTTGGTGTGATACTAAGAGGAAGCTTGCTGCTGAATTCAATATGAAAGATTTGGGAATGATGCATTATTTCCTAGGTATGGAGGTGTGGCAGAGTGCAGGTAGGATCTTCCTTGGTCAAGGGAAGTACACAGTAGATATCCTGAAGAGATTCGGGATGATGTATTGCAAGGCCATGGCCACACCTGTGGCATCGAATCTGAAGCTTCTATGTGATGCTTCATCTGAGCCGGTTGATGTCTCTATGTATCGTCAGATGATTGGGTCCTTAATGTACCTGACGAACACGAGACCATATATTTGCTTTGCTATGAACACATTGAGCCAGTTCCTAACGGATACGAGGAGTGTTCACCTAGTTGTTGTAAAGCATGTTCTGAGGTACCTAAAGGGTACAGTGGATTATGGGCTCAAGTATGAAGCAAATCAAAAAGTTTAACCTATAGGGTTATGTTGATTCGGATTGGGTTGGCAGTGCTGCAGACAGGAAGAGCACATCTGGGTGCTGCTTCAGTATGGGATCAAGTGTGATCTCTTGGTTTAGAAAGAGGAAGTCCTGCGTAGCACTGAGTATGGCTGAGGCAGAGTATGTTGCAGCCTGTTCATCTAGTTCTAAGGCAGTATGGCTACGGAAGCTACTGTCTGAGTTATTTGATCTCCCATTGGATGCTACTGGCATCTTCTGTGATAACCAGAGTTGTGTGAAGCTGTCCAAGAATCCAGTGTTTCATGACAGGTCGAAACACATAGAGATCAAATATCACTATATCAGGGATATGGTGCAGAGAGGAGCTGTGAAGCTCCTGTATGTTGCGATGGACGAGCAGATTGCAGATGTGCTGACGAAGCCACTAGCCAGGGTGAAGTTCGAGTACTTCAGAGAGAGGCTTTGTGTTCTTCATATTAATGACACCTCGAGGAAGAAGTGATGGACACATTTGCTAAAGCCATTCCAAGCATGTTGGAAGGAGGATCCTTCACATGGTTGTGGATGTAAGCGCTGGATGATGAGCATCAGGATGATGTTCTGGTTTCTGCTTTGTATGATCAGTTGGATCATTTATATGTATGTACGCATCATGTTGGAAGCTGGATATGATCAGTTGGATCATTTATATGTATGTATGCATCATGTTGGATGCTGGATATGATCAGTTGGAACATTTCTATGTATGTATGCATCATGTTGGATGCTGGATATGATCAGTAGGATCATTTGTATGTATTTTGTATATGCATCATGTTGGATGATTGGACCATGTATCTGTATATGTATCAAGTGGATACATTGTATGATCAGGTGGATCATGTATGGTGATATGTATCATGTATTTGTATTTGTATCAGGTGGATACACTGTATGATCAGGTAGATACTTGGTATGCATCAGATAGATGCATTGTATGATCATGTATGATGAGCTTCAGGATGTTGCTCCAGATGACATGCAGCAGGATGTTGTAGTGATGATGATCAGGATGATCATGTGTACATCAGGATGATGTATGGTGAGTATCAGGTTGATACTCTATGGCCATGGATCAGGTTGTGCAAATGAGCATATAATTTGGCCCTGGGAGATTTGCAGATAGTCTTTCAAGGTTTTTCCTATGGCATATAATTTGGCCTTGGGATATCTGGAAAATGCTCTTTCGAGGTTTTGCTCTATGAGGACATATAATTTAGCCCTGGGAGATCTGCAGATAGTCTTTCGAGGTTTTTCCTATGGCATATAATCTAGCCCTGGGATATCTGGAAAATGCTCTTTCAAGGTTTTGTCCTATGGCATATAATCTGTCCCTGGGAGATCCGATAGGTTGGGATGTGTGCCCGTAATAAGTCTTGGGATGCTCTTGCGAGGTTTTTCCATGACCACATATAATCTGTCCCTAGGAGATCCTATAGGTAGAGATGTGTGCTCGTAACAGCCTGGGATGCTCTTCCGAGGTTTTGTGGTGACCACATATAATCTGTCCCTGGGAGATCCTATAGGTAGAGTTGTGTGCTCGTAACAGCCTGGGATGATCTTGCGAGGTTTTGTGGTGAGGTCACATATAATATGGCCCTGGGAGATCCTATAGCTAGAGCCATGTGCTCGTAACAACCTGGGATGCTCTTTCGAGGTTTTGTGATGCACATAATAAGTCCTGATGATTCCACAGTATGGCCAGTGATGACGAAGACCTGCAGGTGGTGGGCCTACATCCAGTATGAAAAAGGACTGGCTCTACAGAACTTCCTATGACAAGTAGACTCAGAGATTGGTTGAGATAGAAGCAGTAGTGACGATGACGATGACGATGATCCCGAGAAGAAGACTTGTCTAGCATATTTGTGTCGAGAAATACCTTCCTAGTTAAGAGGGAGTGTTGATGTATATGTAACTTCGAAATGTATTTCATCTATGTATTTCATATATATTTATTGTACCCTTATTAGAGATGTGTTATTCCTCTATACGGAAGTGTCGTCATGTGGATTGACAAGTGTCGCAAGTGTGTGTACTTGCTGATGGGTTATTAGACCACCATGTGTGGGGTCGGCCCTGAAATATATATATTATAATGTGGATGTACCTAGCTAGACAAGTCGGCCCCATAAGGTCACTGGGAAAACATGTTAGTATAAATAGAGATCAGGTGATCTCTATTTAGATCAATTCGGAAAAGTACATCTCTCTCACTCAGAAAGTGGCGCACTAGTGAGGAGGAGGATCATCTGCTACTAGGAGACTATGTCAGTGTATTTTGGTTGTACTTTGGTTGATCCATTGCTCTCTCTATCTCTAAGGAAGTTGTGGGGTTTTTCACCTTAGGGTTTTCCCCACGGAAACTTTGTGTCTCTTGTCTCTCATGCTTTTGATTCTTGTGATGCTTGTCATGCTTATTGTGATTGTCATGCATTGATATACTGTATATGTTATTCTCTCAGTGAAGATCCTAGAGTATTGTGAATAAATGCTCAAATTTTAACAACCAATGCATGGAGCATTATTCTAACACATCGACGAGCATAGTGGTGTTCACATCTACGTGGACCGTTGGAAAATCCCTTGTGGCAAGGGTTTGGTACTAAAATTTAATTGCAGGATGGATATGTGATCCCTACCAAGCTCGAGACCGGCGCCAATTTAATGAACCAGCAACCTGTCCATTATCAAATTCAATGCCTGTCAGTAAAAATCGACGTGACAGTAAACTCTTTAATTTCCTTTGTTAATATAACGAGTTTTAATTTCATCATAGTAATAGTAATGTTATGCATAGTTTTCATTATAATGTTTACACGATATTGTTATTGTTTCGACATAATACAAGGTTGGTAACAATTTGCAAACTATTCATATAGTTTAGTTATAAGTCTAACGTTTGCATTTATTTGCAATGAGTTTTGTTTTATATTTATGTTGATAATAATCCAAGAATTGATATAGTTACTCACTATATTCATAAGACCATGAAAATGTCATGTTATAGGATGATAGTTAAATAGTTCAATTCTTATTTTGCAACATAGTTAACCTATGGTTGTATTTGTTTATTATCTAATTGCTACCAATGTCTAGTCTTTGGGAAAGACTACTTTTGCTTACATAAGACCTAAATAAATATATTGATTGTGAACCATAAAACTTATATAGTTAGTCAATGGTGTTGTATAAAACTCACAAGCACATACATGCTATAATATATAGTTTGGTAATGGGAGTAATAATTTTCTCCAATCCCCTATCCTCTTTTATTCATGTGATACAATGGCACTGTACCATCTTGGTACTACCAACTAAATGGTGACAACAAGATATCTAGTACAATGACGACGACAAAATTAGTTAGTACAAGGATGACGATAGAACCAGCTAAGTACAATGACGACTACAGTGACAATGTTGATAATTAGATGCTTATTCATACAGCTAACTTGGGTTGATTTTACTTAGATACAAGACGAATCATGGAAAGAAAAAGTGTGAGCATGTGAATCATACCTGTATGCTTTTATAAATGCAACAGTCTTTAATTATTCTATTTTTATTTTCAAACGATGAATTTGAACTCATACGAACTGGAATTTATTGCAATCATAAAACTTCTTACCTGTCATCTGCACATAGAACAGATCCAATGTTTTAGCGTTACAGCTAAGTAAGCTTCGGGGTCCCTCATAGGACTCCCTTGGATAGCAAAGAAGCAAATTGTCAGTATCATCTCAAAGAAAAAGTAGCATATCACATTTCTAACCTGGCATTTCATCATTACATTAATCATACTTATCATTGCATTGAAAAGTGTTGCATCAAAAGTCTGATCTAATCATGCATTTGACTATCTTAATGATAGTTGTTACGAATGTAATTAAGTTGACATTGTCGCATTAGTTTCATCATAAATTTATTTGTGTTTAGTACAAACAGCTGTTTAGTTAATGTTGTTACATTCAGCAATTATTATTTTCCGCAATTATAAATTATCGTAAATAAAGCTATTATTGCTATTAACAAAAATTTTAAATTTTTATGAAAATTCGGGATGTTACATTCTTGCACAAAGATAGCTTCTCAATTTCCTTGAGAACTCACTGATGTAAGCCACTACCTACTTCTCTCCAAGGATATAGAGTACTTGGATGTGGTCACCGAGGTATTCATTGTGTAGGGTGAGTGTATTAATATCACCCTTAAGGATGTATATTTTATGATTGTACTTCCGATGTATGCATCCATGGGTGGCATTCTTCTTGTGAGGTTGTGACATAGACTGATGGAATACTTCCACGAAGCATATTTCATAGATGGATTTGGGTTGCATGATTCAATCATTCAAATATAGGACATTAAGAGTCTAGAGACGTGGGATAATATAGTCTGGGTAGTCACAGGTGATGGGATCACATGGACCCCATCAAGTATTAAGAACCTAGATGGTTGTGGAGATATTTCTTGGGGGAACCTACTTTGTGTGGGATTATATGTCCCTATCTATCATGTAATGAAAATTAATTGCTTGCAGTCTCGGGTAGGCGCCAAAAAATTTACAGTTGGGACCTTCATCTATGTATTTTTCTTTCAGAGGATCCCTACTCTCCACATCACGAGTTCTAGGATGTAGGACCAAGAGACCACTCCATGCAATGGTGGGGTGATAGGAGAAGAGGCCGAGGAAATGTCGTGTTCAATGTCTTTCAATCAAGTTTATTTACCCATTGGAACCATCTCCTTGTGTAGGTCACTATGCATACACAAGGATGGACTACACCAAAGACCAAGAGCTCCCCCATCATCTAAATCTAGCATGGAAACTAGAGGGTAAGTAAATATGCATGATTTATACACAAGGACGAACTACACCAAAGACCAAGAGCTCCCGAGTCATCTAAATCTGGCATATGAACTAGAGGGTAAGTAAATATGCATGATTTATTATTATTATTTGTGTTTACATACTAGCATGTGGCATGGAAACTAGAGGGTAAGTGAATATGCATGATTTATTATTATTATTTGTGTTTGCATACTGTACCTATTAGCTAAATTTTTAATAATAATAAATGTAGTTGATCCTGATAATTTCAAATGTGCATAGATGTGGCATGATTGAGGCCTCCAACGCACAATCATTGATGAGAATGAGTCGAAGGAATTGATCCTAGAGGATGTGTGCAATCGATTGGATAGCTTACTTTACGGGGTGACGAAATACGGGTGGTAGAACTTGGATGAGCAACTTATTGACCTTTGATTAGGATCTTCTGCTTAATGGTGAACCATGAATTTATTTTTAAGGACAAAATATAACCAAAATATGAATTTTTAAAATAATATTTTGATGTTAGTGAATATTATATATTATTTAAATATGTAATACCCCAATTTTGACCCTTATGATATATTGGCTTTTAATGTAAATATTGTATACATGCGATGTGTGTTTTCCTAGCATGGAGCTCAAGGCCAAGGCCCCGCTAGTGTATGTTCGGATTTTATTTAAAATGGACAAGTATTTGACATTTTGTTATCCATGTGCTATTAAGTCATGGAATATTGTAATTTGATGTAAATATTTAATATTTCAATAAAATACCAAAACTGGCTATGGAAGCAACGAATGAGAAGGGGCCATGTGTATTCCACTAGGGAGTGGTGAGGGGGTTGTGGGGATGAACCATATGCTGCCAAATGTCATCTTGTGAACCCATTTGACTTTCCCTACTGGCATTAAATTATGCTTTAAGGAATTTGTTGAAGAATTCAGTCCATGGCTTCAATGGAGCATGGGCAGACTAGAAATTCGTATGGCAGGTATGGGCTCTGTTTTTCTTGTACCACAAGTCATTCTACCTCATGGGAATGGGTTCTTCCTCATTCCCACTCCATTTTTGAAGACCCCAGCTTTAGTTTTCATCCATTACAAATGCCCAGCAGTGAGAAAAAACAGAAATCGCAACTTTGCAAGAACCCACGTTTTGAAGTGCCATAAACGCCCAGAATTGGGTATTGACAGTAAAATCCAATCTGGGATACATAGATATGAACCTTGGGGTGAAATTGACAGTATTAGATACCCCAAAATCCATTGGAAAACCCATTTTTTATAGCCCAGAAATCCAGTGACAGGATTGAGTTATTTGATGACAGAATTGTGAGAAATCCAGGTGTGAATTCTAGAACAGAGGTTGGGAATGCTTGATAAACCCAATGAAGGATGGAATCTCAAGGATTTAGCATCTTGGACCTTATATGCCCACCCTGAAGAGCACTGGAGGGAAGGGATGCCTGAGGTACTGTGTAGCAGAGAAGGGGACCTTCCTTGTGTTGGGTGTGGTAGGTATTGTGGGTGCCATGACTGTTGAGTTTATCTTGGGATGCCTGTAGCTTTGTGGTTGAGCTCATTGGCTTAGAATTTCTCTCCTTTGTATTTTGTATGCTTTATAAACCCAACTGTGTGTTGGCTTAGCATATTTGTTGAGTGAAACCATGGTTGTGAGTGAGCCCATTTAGTTCCTCCTTAGTGGATACACAAACCAGCTGTTAAGTTTATACTAATTTGACTAGTAGGATCACTGAAAGAAACACAATCACAAGATAGACAGAGATTTTACCCTGGGAAACCCTCATGGGGTAGAAAACCCAGCAAAGCTTTCCTCAATAAGATGATCAACCAAATACAAGATGTAGTCCAAGACTAGAGCTCCTTCTCTACCTCCTATGCAGACCTCTCTCTCACTTGTGCGCTACTTTCCAAGTGATGGATGAGTGAGATAAGTGAGGAACATCCTCCTCTACTTATACTTGTTTCCCGACTGACTTTTTACCCTATGGGGCCGACCTCTCATAAGAGAGACTAATAACCCCTAATAAATTAAATTAGGGCCGACCCCCGCATGGGAGATCTAATAACCCTGGTTACCACAATCCATCGGAGGAATAAACATCTCCAGATATACAATAAAGTCCCATTGGAGGAATGAAACATCTCTGGAATAATACAAATAAAATATTCTTAGAAGTTACAATATTTCAACACTCCCCCTTAACGAGAAGGATATTATAACAACATCTGCAAGAGCAAGGAGTCATCGACTACATGATACATGATACATCCATAAATCATTGGAATCTTTCTTTATACATCATCATCAGTAACTTAGACAGTTACTGGAACATAATCAATACATCAGCATCGTCAGTATTGAGTCTTCATCTTCTGTAGCACTTGATCAGCTACAGCATCATCATTTGGATCTCTTGATCAACAGCCTCATCGTCTGGATCTACCGATCAATGTCATCATCATCACATGATCAGCATCATCATCATCACACGATCAGCATCATCATCATCAACTGGATCCTCTCGATCAACAACACAATAGAAGCATACCCTACAACACACATGATCTATTTAAGACACCATATCATGTCTAGGGATGATGCAGTCCACCAATCAACTTAGAAAAAGTCTAAGGACCACTTCTTGGAGGCATATGTCTACCGATCAATTCAGGGACCGAAGCCCAGGGATGATACAATCCCCTCAATCTTGGAGACATCTATCTGCGGATCAATTTAGGACTGGAGTCCAAGGATGATACAATCCTCTCACTCTCAGAGACATCTGTCTGCGGATCACTTTAGGACTGAATTCCAATGATGATACAATCCCCTCACTCTCAGAGACATCTATCTGCGGATCACTTTAGGACTGAAGTCCAAGGATGATACAATCCCCTCACTCTTGGAGACATCTATCTACGGATCACTTTAGGACTAAAGTCCAAGGATGATACAATCCCCTCACTCTCGGAGAGATCTGTCTATGGCTCATTTTAGGATTGAAGTCCAAGGATGATACAATCCCCTCACTCTCAGAGACCTCTGTCTGTAGCTTATTTTAGGACTAAAGTCCATGGATGATACAATCCTCTTACTCTCAGAGACATCTGTCTGCGGATCACTTTAGGACTAAAGTCCACGGATGATACAATCCTCTTACTCTCGGAGACATCTATCTGTGGATCACTTTAGGACTAAAGTCCACGGATGATACAATCCTCTTACTCTCAGAGACATCTGTATGTGGATCACTTTAGGACTAAATTCCATGGATGATACAATCCTCTTACCGTTCACTTAGACCATTTCATTGACCTCATTGTCAGAACAGGCAACCTCGTCATCAACCTCATCGTTGGAATAGGTAGCCTCATCATCGATACAATATCCTCATCAATACAGGTATCCACATCATCAATACTAGTATCCACACCAATACAAGTATACACATCATCAATACAAGTATCCACACCAATACAAGTATACACATCATCAATATAAGCAATCTCATCATCGATATAGGTATCCACATCGATACCAGTATCCAAAGATATCTTTATCGACCATATCACTCCTCCTTTCGAGGAGGGTCCTTCTGAACTACACCAAGCTTGTCTCGGAAATACTCAAACTTTACTCGAGACAGAGGTTTGGTCAATACATCGGCAACTTATTTATCAGTGCCTACATATTCGAGCTTTATAGCTCCTTTCTGCACCATATCCTGTATATAGAAATATCGAATCTCTATGTGCTTTGACTTATCATGGAACACTGGATTCTCTGTCATCTTGATACAACTCTGGTTGTCACATAGAATCACAGTGGGGTCCATCTCTAAGTCAAACAATCCTGATAATAACTTTCAAAGCCATACCGCTTTGCAACCAGTAGAGTATGAAGCTATATATTCTTCTTCAGCTGTGCTGAGAGCCACACTTGACTGCTTTCTACTAAACCACGAGATCATGGTAGATCCCAAACAATAACATCCACCCGATGTGCTCTTCCTGTCTGATACACTTCCTTCCCAATCAACATCTGTGTAGCCATACAATCTGAAGTCATGATCTCCACGATAATAGAGACCAAAATATATTGTAACCTTTAGGTACCTCATCACATGCTTTGCAGAAATTAAGTGAACTCATCTAGGTTCCACTAGATACTAACTAAGAGTGTTCACCGCAAAGCATATGTCTGGCCTGGTATTCGTCAAATACATTAATGACCCAATAATCTGTTTGGACAGAGTCACATCCACTAACTCTAAAGAGTCATCAACTAATAGCTTTAAGTTGGAATCCATGGGAGTGGCCATGGCTTTGCATTTTAACATATCGAATCTTTTCAAGATTCCCACAGCATACTTACCTTGGTTGAGAAAGATTCCATATGTTCCTTGCCACACTTCTAGACCTAGGAAGCAGTGCATCAATCTGAAATCTTTCATCTCAAACTCTAATGAGAGCTTCTTCTTGCACTCGATAATCTGTTTCTCATTTCCAGTTAGAAATAGATCATCCACATATAGCAACAATATGATAGGTTCATCATTCATAACCTTGAGATAAAGATTAGGATCAACTTTACTTTTGGTAAAGCCTAAGTTTGTCAGGAAACTGTCAATTCTTCCATACCAAGCTCTGGGAGTTTGCTTCAACCCATATAAGGCCTTCTTCAGTTTGCATACATGGGTTCTTCCATCTTCTACCTCAAATCCTTGTGGTTGTTCTATGTACACTTCTTCCTCAATCACACCATTAGAAAGGCTGTCTTTACATCCATCTAGTGTAGATCCCATTTCATCATGGATGCAAGTGCCATGATGGTTCTAATGGAAGTGTACCTTGCAACTGGTGCAAATGTTTCTTCATAATCAATTCCCTCTTTCTGAGAGAATCCTCTGGCCACAAATCTTGCTTTATATTTTTCAATGCTACCATCCGCAGCATGATTTATTTTGTATATCCATTTGGAGGATACCACACTTTTGTCTTTTGGCTTGGGAACTATATCCCAAACATCATTCTTCATTATTGACTAGTATTCTTCTGCCATTGCCTCTACCCATTCTTTCTTATAAACTGCCTCTTCATAGCTAGTAGGTTCTTAATCTACAACATCACACATCAAAGCCATATAGTTGGAGAATGGCTTTGGTTTCTTGCTTACTCTAGTGGAGCCTTCAGGAGCTCCATACTTTTCTGCTCCTAGTATAATATCTCTTGCCCATGCTGGCTTTCTTTTCCTTGAAATTTTTGAAAGGGGGGTTTTTATGGTTCTATCATATCTTGGTCTTTAGGTGTTACATCTTCAGGGATGGGTACATCCTCTATAGTTCTGGGAGGTGTATCTTCTTCATATACTTCTTCATACTAGCACTTCCTAGATCTCTTGAGAGCTGCTTCTTCATCAAATGTCACGTCCCTACTTATTTCCATATGATGAAAACCTGGGATGTAAATTCTGAATGCTTTGGATGCTTCACAATATCCAACAAATATTTCCTTCTTCCCAAAAGGATCTAACTTGGTCCTCTTTTCTTTTGGAATGTGAATGTATACTGGACATCCAAATATCTTGAGGTGACTTACCTCAGGCTTCTTTCCTGTGAACACTTCTTCTGGAGTCTTAAAATCAAGAGCACTGTGGGATAGTCTATTTTGCACAGAGACTGTTGTCCTAGCTGCTTCGGCCCATAGATACATAAGTAGGTCTTGATCATGTATCATTGTCTTCACAGCTTCCATGATTGTTCTATTCTTTCTTTCCACAACACCATTTTGTTGGGGATTGTAGGGAGTGGTTAGCTCCCTCTTGATTCCAGCTTCCTTACAGAAATCTTCAAATTCCTTTGAAGTATATTCTCTGCCATTATTTGTCCTAAGTATTTTGATTTTCTTTTCTGAATGATTCTCTATCAAGGCTTTGAACTCTTTGAACTTTCCAAAGACTTTATTCCTTCATTTTAGAAAGTATATCCAAGTTTTCCTTGAATAGTCATCAATAAATGTGAGATAATATTCATATCCACTCAGGGATGTGGAGGGCATTGGTCCACATAGATCAGAGTGAATTAACTCCAAGGTACTCTTAGTCTTTGTTTCACTCTTTGGAAATGGGTTCTTAATATTCTTCCCTTTTGCACAACCTTTGCATGTGCCATCATGATCAATCTGTAAGTTTGGTAGACCTATAACTACCTTGCTTACATGAGGTAGTTCCTTGTAGTTAATATGAGCAAGCCTCCTATGCCATAGCTCATTTGGGCTAGTGGCTTCATGCACAAGGGAAACTTCTAGATGGCCCTTGAGCTTATACAGACCTCCTTCCTCTTCACCAATGACAATTGCATCCTTAATAGATTTACCTTTGGACCACATTAATACTTGTCCATCAATGAATGCAACCCTATAACCTTTCTTTTCCAATGCTAAGATGGAAAGCAAGTTTTTCTTCAATCCTAGTACATACAATATTTCCTTCATCTTCATGGGGGTTCCAGAATCAAGCTTGTAGTTTGCTTCACCAATTACCTTGATGGGATATTGATAGTCATCTCCTAATGAAACTTTCTGTGGGGAGGTCTTCTCTTCCAGTTTTGAAAGAGTTTTCTTTTGTCCAGTCATGTGCTTTGAAGCACCACTATCAATAAGCCATGTATCTTCTCTAGGTGTTATAGATCCAGAGAGTGCAGAGAATAGAACATACTCTTCTACATCTTCTTCTTCATTTCTTCTAGATCTTCTTTTGAAGAAGGGCCTTTCTTCATCTTCTTCTTCTCTTCTAGATCTTTTCTTGTGAGGCCTTTCTTCCTCTTCTTCTTCTTCTTCACTATCATCTTCTACAAGATGTGCTTGATGTCTTTTATGGTGAAGATCTTTCTTCTTCTTTGAAGGACAATGTCTAGCAATGTGTCCTATTTTGTGACAATTGAAACATTGGAAATAAGAGTGTTTTCTTCTTCTAGTCTTCTGAAAATTTTGTGGAGATTGAGACTCCTTGTGACTATCCTTCTTGAAGTAGGATTGATTCGTTCTTCTTTTGGTGTGAGTAGCCAGGCTTGGTCATCTTCTTTGAGCAGGGCTTCTCTGTTGGCAACCCTAGCTTCTTCTTGGATGCAATCCTCCCATACCACATCAAACTTCATGCTCTCCTTTCTAGCACACATGGTTTGGATAAATGACTCCCATGGTCTAGTGAGACCATTTAGAGCAGTCATGACTAGTTTATCTTCATCAAGGGTATCTCCAATAACATCTAGTTGTTCCTTGAACTGGGAATTCCTTGAGAAATAGTCTTGAACAAATTCTCCTTTATTCATCTTTGTGCTCTTCAATTGAGCTCTCAGATTCATCTTCCTATTGATGTTCTTTCCCTCATACATTCTGGAAATGGCATCATACATTTCCTTTGGAGTCTTCTTGGATGCCACTTGGGGAATCAAGTGGTATTTAATAGAATCAGCAATGATTCTCTGTGCCCTAATCAAATCCTTCCTATACTTCTCTTTGGCTTCATCTTCTCCAAGTTCTGCAATCTCATCCTTGATAGACTGGACAAGATCATTCTCTTCAAGAATGAGGCCAATTCTGTATTTCCATGCCTGAAAATTTTCTATACCCTCTAGCTTGTCTTCAAGCTTAGTGCTTGGAGCCATCTTCTCCAGAGGTCAAAAGAGATTGAAGTTTCTCGAGAGATAGAATAACACTTACCAGGAGATGTGCTTGATTGAATTGAAAGTTCTGGTGTGTTCTGCTTCTGGAAACTTCAACTTTTCACCTTCCGGATCTGCAACAGAATTTCTGGTTTTCTGGTCTTCTCTTTCCTGGTTTTCTGGTGCACAGGTTCGCAGCTTTTCTGGTTCTCTAGTTTTCTGGTTTTTTGCACTTTTGGTCAAACTAGGTTTTGACTTTCCCGGAGTTCTACCCAACCAAAAACCTTGATCCAGGGCTCAAAACTTCAATTTTGAGGAGGGCTATCCAGCCATGCAATCAGAATCCAAAAATACCAACTTTTGCAGAAACCCTAATTTTCACCGGAGGAGGAGAGAGAGAGATTTTCATCTTGTGAAAGATGTCCTATTCAAGCTAGCTCTGATACCATGTTAAGTTTATACTAATTTGACTAGCAGGATCACTGAAAGAAACACAATCACAAGATAGACAGAGATTTTACCGTGGGAAACCCTCATGGGGTAGAAAACCCAGCAAAGCTTTCCTCAATAAGATAATCAACCAAATAGAAGATGTAGTCCAAGACTAGAGCTCCTTCTCTACCTCCTATGCAGACCTCTCTCTCACTTGTGCGCTACTTTCCGAGTGATGGATGAGTGATATAAGTGAGCAACATCCTCCTCTGCTTATACTTGTTTCCTGACTGACTTTTTACCCTATGGGGCCGACCTCTCCTAAGAGAGTCTAATAACCCCTAATAAATTAACTCAGGGCCGACCCCCACATGGGAGATCTAATAACCCTAGTTACCACAATCCATCAGAGGAATGAAACATCTCCAGAATAATACAAATATAATATTCTTAGAAGTTACAATATTTCAACACCATCTTGGGGGTGATCTCTCAGCTGAAATAATATAGGTTGGACAGAGATCTATGATTGGGTGGAACGTTGCTCTCACATAGCCAGTTGCTTGGATAGCTTCATCTCAAAAATAAGTGTTATCTGTGTTTAAATTATATGCATTATGTGTTCTGCAATGTGTTAATTCTGAATGATAATTATTCATGTTAATGGAATTCATATGAAGTATGTGCATAGCATGAGAAGGGGATTGATTCTCTGCATATTGAATCGTCATCTACTTGTGATAGATATGTTGAAGCATTACAATTGTGCATGTGTAAATATGATTTAATTCCGTCGTGTTTATATTGAGTATGAATTTGCACACAGAAGTTTTTATTTATTATGAATTTCTTAGTAATGTATGGGTCTAAGTTTGTCAAATAAGCCCTGGTAAATTCGGTCGTGTTTCCTCCCTTGCACTAGATTGACGGGAGGGAATATGACAAAATATTTCTTGCTTTTCCTTATCTCAAAACCCTGTTATTTTTTCTGAATATAATCATCTATTTTCAAGGGGATCTCACAAATTTGGAATCATAATCACCAATTTTCAAGCTAAGGGGACAAATTTAGGCTTTTATTATTATTATTATTGGATATAATCACACCTATTTGCAATCTAAGGGAAATTTTTTCACTATCACCACTTGTGCTGTCGATCGATTTTCATTGTAAGGAGTTCGGAAAAGAGGATCAGTTAAGAATCAGGCCTCTATGTTCATTGCTAGTTGTTTTTCTGGTTCATTTACAGATATAAAGTTTCAATGTTTTCATAAGCTATATTTCAATACTTTATAATTTAATTTTATGTAGTGATGGTTTATTTGGTTGATTTAAGTTTTGGATCATACACCAAATTTTTGGGTCCGAATAACAAAAAATTACAAACATTTTGGCTTACCATTTGCTATCTAAGATAGTCGAATCATGCGTTGTTGATATGGCTAAGTTCGATATTGTAAAAGCAACAAGTGACAACCATGAAAAATTCTTAAAGAGTAAGTATCCAATTTCTGTTGTTCTTTGATCGTGATATAAAAATTTTCGTTTTTAATTAGGTTAAAATCATTGTGTCCATTAGGTTCCGATGTAGGTCATAAGATAACCATTTTTTTATAATTTGTTGGACAGGATGATTCTGTTCACCCTACTGTGAATGGAGTATTGAATGTGTTGAAACCATGCTTACAAGCTAATTTAATAGATCAGTGAAGGGCGTGCATTTTTTACTTCCTTAATGGAGTACCTCCTACATTTGATCGAGAGAGAGAATTTGATAGTGGCGTCGCTGTCTTGGATCACAGTATTATACGAATTTCTGGATTTCATGATTTCATTACAATAAATAAACATCTTAATTTAATTTTCCATCTCAGAAACTGCTTTCTATTAGAATTAGAATAGTTAAATATATATAGATCACAAGTTAAGTGTCATTAACAAGTTACTTGTTCTCTTGTGTAATTGCATGAACTGCCTGTTATCCATTACAAGTTATTCATGCATTAGCTACCAATTATGGATGCATAGCTTTATTTTTAATATTCTTTTTTATTATTGTTTATTTCAAATTTGAATGGACTGTCATAAAATCAATCTGGAATAAGCACTACACCCCAAATTCTAAAATATAAACACCTATCAAAATTTTAGATTTAAAATAAATCTATACTTTTTTTTTGTAAGCTTCAGAATTCTATTAAACAGTGGAAATCAAAAATACAAAAGGAATAACTGTCTGTGGTGGTCTAAGTATGTGGAGCCACCAGCCCAGGTATTCAAAAAGTTCAAAATGAATGTGTCCATAGTTACAAAACCTCTTCCGGGAGTAGGGAAAGCTAGTATTTTCTGGAGAAGAACAGTGTCTATAAAAACCTATATAAAAACAACTGAAATATACAATATTAAGAAGCAGATTGTAACAAAAACACTGAAAGTGACAAGTAACTTCCTAAACCTTTTTAGTTTGTTGCATTTTCATCACATCTATCCATTCCTTTTAAGCAAACGGTTGGATTTGTGTCGTGCGAGTTAGCTTTTTATGAAAGTTCGCAGCAGAGGTCCAACGCTATGAAGCTGTTACCATTGATCTCCGATGCTACGGACAAACCATATTTTTGCCGGGGTCACATGTCTTGATGATTAACGCTTTTATCCTCTACCAGTCGATCTCAATCACACATTCCTATGGTTTGTAATTCATTCGAAGCCTTCTGTGAGTGTATTTTGGAGTTCATAAATAAATTGAGAGGTGTGGCACTATTTTCCTGGAGATCTATCTTATTTAAGTCAAGGGACCATCAAAATCTGTCAGGAAGGTTTATTAAATGGCCTTCTTTATCTATGTTACGGAGGGGCAAGTAATTTTCTTTAAATGATGGCATTGGTAATTTAGAAAGAGGGACCATGTTTTAGATGTTTTGTTGTCCTACTTGATAAAGGGAGGTTGTGTTGTGCTTTGGGAAAAGAGGGAGGTAACTTTAAGATGGAAGAGAAAAGAAGGAAGCCATGCCATAGGAGAAGAATAGAGGAGAGAGTATGAGGAAGAGTGAGAATGAGAATTGTGAGAGGAGAACAATAGAGGAGAGAGTATGAGGAAGAGAATGAGAATGCAAGATATGAGAAAGGGAAAATGAAAAGGAAGAGAATGTAAGGAAGACAGATAAGAAGAATAAAACTAGAGAAGATAGGGGCACACAGGCTGAAAAAGAGTCCAAGGAGGTGAATAAAAGGGAATAAGATGAATTGAAAAGACTAAGGAAAGAGAAAACCAGGTTGTTCAAGAGCTAGTCTAGAGGTAAATTTTGTTTTAGGATTTTTATGAAGATTGTAATGTCCAACTGAGACCGAAGGACATTGAGCTCAGTGTAAATTCTAAAAGAGAAGATTCATTAAGGTTGTAATGCAAATTGTCAATTCTTGTTAGCTCATTTGGTTATGGCGTGGGTCTCATCATAAGGGTGACCCGGGTTCAATTCCCCTTAGGGGTGAGCTAGTTGAGAGGAGTCATCCAAAATCCAACTATTTAGGGGTTGATGTGGCACAGGCGGTGCGATTCCTGCATGATTTTGACGCCTTAGATGCCCTTGGGTCATGGTTTCTTAGACCAAATCCCACTCCCGCAAGTTAGGGATATTCTAGCAAACAAAAAAAAATTGTAATGGGAGTTTGTCTTCTTATTTATAAAAACAAAACCAAAAGCAAAAAGAACATTTGAGAATTAAAAGAATGTTTGTTGTGCCCATAACACTAATGCAAGACTTTAGTGTGTTGGAATATGTCTTCAAATGCATGTGTTTCTTTTTGCCTCAAAATATTGTGTTTGGATTGGAAGTTTATAGATCTCTTGGCATTATATCTGTATGTTTTGGTATGGAAGGTAACAATCTAAGACTAATGTGCTTGTGCCTTGTATCTAAGTGTGGTTGTTTGAATCATTGTAAGGTACTAAGGTCCCAATTTGCATCAAGTTGGTATAAGAGCAGGAGCATCATATAGAATTGGTTAAATCCTATTGGAGAAGACGTCTCCATAGCTAAGGTTGTGGGTAGATTTAATGATGGTAGAAGAATATCTCTCATTGCTGATGGGTAGATTTTGCTGAAGAAATTTGAAGTTGAGGGTAGTTGAAAAGGAGAAATCTAAGTGTGGATTTGAATATTTACAAGTAGATTTGATAATTATGCAAGAAATTTTTAAAGACAATAGTTCCAACAAGATAAGTTTGGGTAGAATTGTTGTATAAATATTAATTGAAGAAGTTGATAAGTGGGTAATTATGAAGACAAATCCAATATTGAGTTTGTGTAGAATTGTAGAAGGAGGAGCATCTACACATTGAGGAGGTGCAAGGATATGATATAGAAGAATAATTAAAATGGAAGTTTCATCAAAAGAAGGTCTTATAAGAAGGAGGCCTTGGAAAAATTATGTGAAGGAATGATTAAAATGGTGATTGTCACTGGTTGATTGGAATCTTTGGAAGCAACACAATGGATTGAAAAAAAAATTGGTGAAGGTCAATAACTGAAGAAAATGATGAAGAGGAAAATGAATTTGAGTGGAGAGGAGAGAGGCCCCTTGTTACATGTGAGCAAATTGTGAAAAGCTTGGAAATTTTTTTGCAAGCAAAGAAGCCATGCCATATTAGGACATTTGTTGTGAATGATAATGAGAATAAAAGAGTGGATGAATCCCCCAGAGTGGATGAGAAATATGATGAATAAGAAGATTAAATTTAACATGTTGAGCTATATTGGAATGAATACGGGGATTATATTTCTGATGATGAAATTGTTGAATGTCCACTAGAAGAAGGTGGAATTCTATAAGATACCGCATTGGGAAATTCAGATTCCATGATGATGGTAAAGTCCCATGAGAATGTGAAGAAAATGAGGATGATTATGTTAAAACCATCAAGCATGAGGAAAAGACTAAAGGATCTTTCAAGGATATGCATATGGAGGGAATGGAATTATTTGATGAATTTGGTGTTTGTCCATGTCTAGTACATTAGAAGGATAAAGTAACCATGTTGATAGTACAAGCAAAGAAGAAGGTAACAATGTTGCAAACATTGAAGTCATATTTAAAGAATTTATGAAGACTTTGAAGAAAGATGCAACATTTTTTATGTTGTAATTAAATAAGAGAAACATGAGTTTAAAGAGGACCCAAGGAAGACATGTAAACCCATGAGGAGGAGCTATCAAAGATTACAATTCAAGGTTAATACATGGAAAGGAAGATGAAGAATGATGCTTTCAACCATCTGATTCCAAAGAATACATTTTGACCCAATTTCCCATGAGGTAGAAGAAGATTGTACAATGGGATTGGAAATATAGATTTCCTTCCTAGAAGAATGAATTTATAACCAAGGTAGACTGTAAAATGGGATTGCAAATAGAGCTTTCCTTCCTAGAAGAATGACTTTATAACCAAGGTATGATGGAAAATTTTCCCAAGATTTTGCATTAGTGATGAGGGTTGTAAAGAACGTTAAAGAGTTTGAAGGAGAAATGGCCTTAAATGCTATAGAAGGGGAAGGTAAACAAAAGTAAGTTGCCATGATAAGTGTTTGTGAGAATGAAGGATTTTCTGTTGTGGGGTACAATGAGCATGGTTACGAAGGAGGAGTCAATATTTAGGATGGAAATGATCCCATAGATATGAGGATTTCTCTATTAGCAGTAGTGGGAAGTGATTATGAGAGTGCCTTGGTTGCAAGGGAAGATGTGGATAATGAGTAGGAAACTATAAAAGTTGCGTGTGTAATAGTTGAAGCTGTAGAAATATAGGAAGAGGAGAATAAATAAGAGCCCTTAATTTTATTTAACCATTTATATAGTATCCCTTTTTAATAAATTTGGAAAAATTCGAAAATTGCACTTTTGGGCCAATTCAACCCTTAGACTAGTAATGACTCAAATGCTTCCAAATGGATCCAAATGCTTCTGAATTGGATCTGAATGTGTTTGGAAGCTATTAATACATAAAAATGAGGTTGATGGATGCTTGGAAACTCACAAAATACTTATGCAACATTCAATTACAATCAGGGAAAGATAGGGCAATTTACTAGTCAAATCGAGGTTTAAATCCCCCAAGGGTAGTGGTCAAAGATGGCTTTCCAAATGTTGTATGACCTTCCAAAAATTTAGAACAGAGACATGTTACTAAAGGACTTCAATGGGATCCCAAATGCATCATCAATCAGTTTCTAAAGGCTTCTGCAACTCCCATAAATCATAGGTTTGTGGACATGTCTTCACATAGAGGGAAATGCTAGTAAACTTCACCACTTGCTACGAAATTTGAGATTTATGTTCCAAATACTTATGCAATGTTGTAACATCCCAAAAATTCGTAAATTAAAAAAAAAAATCTAGACATTAAAGTTAGCATTAAATGTTGTGCGGAAGTAATAAATGTCTAAAAAATAAATGAGCTTGATAATAATTTAATTACAACATGTATTTATCCTTAAGGATTTTTAATTGTCTTATCGACAATTAAAATGCATTATCAATCCTATAATAGTTGTAACTATCGCATCTACTAATTAGTGTCGTCACTTGTTGATCTACGCATCCTATACCGGATAGTACGTAGTATTGTGATATTATAACTATAACTTATTACATTAATATTATTTGATATGGTGTGTGATAAATATGTTATAGTTCTATATGTAGCTGCATTCATAATACTATTTGATTGTACACTGTGTTAAAGTCTTATAGTGGGTATTTATGATATTATTTATGTAATGGTAAGTTGTCGTGTAAAACATACTTCTTGTTGGCAGTTGGATTCTGGGTAATGATTCGACGGCTTACTTAGCTTTAAGCTAAAGCATTGTTCTCTCTAACTGTCTAGGTTACAGGTTGTACATTTATGTTTTGATCGCAGAACCTAACTTTATTTAAAGTAGTGACCAGGTAAGTTTAATGCCAAGGTTACAAATTCATCCTAAGTTCGATAAATGACATGTGAGGTTAGAAGGAATGCATTAGGTCCAAGGTGACCCAAGCGATTCAACAAAGATCTAGTTTAAAAAGAACTCTCCCTAGTTGAGAGTCTACCACCTTAGCAAAGTCAAGGGATAAGTTCTTACCAAAGGTTGGCACATTAAGATCTAATGTAAAGGTGACTTGGGGTATTCAAAATATTATGGATAACTATGTAATAGTGGTTCGTATGTTTTCCCTTAGCGCTACATTTAAAATGTGTGATGGAAGACTATATAAAAGTGGGTCATATGTTTTCATTGGCAATACATTAAAATGTGAACGGATAAACTCTGTTTTGAACTATAGTGAAATGGTTCTCTCGTATACCAATGTTGGGGTGGTTGGCATAATAAATGAGGCGATGTGATGGTCGTAAATGTGCCTTGGTGCTATCAAAAACCTACTACGAGTTCATTGGGGTTTTGGTCTTAGGTTTTGTTGTCGTTCTGTGCTATGGAGGAGGTTACTGGGCCTTCTCGTCTACCATCACTGTTGGTAGTTCAATGCTCCACTCGTTGCATTAGTTAGAAGTTGGAGATTGTAGGTTCATGGTGAGTTATGGTTTCAACAACGTGTACAGGGTCTCCACCTTTCGGTTCCTTCCTCGGCTCTGAGACTAAAAACTGGTAAGATGCATGTACAGTATTTAAACCCTTATCTTTCAGTTTAAAGTGTTGAGCTTTCTCGTATCATTTTAACTTGGTTCCTATTATTGTGACTGGGATATATCAGAAAGACCATGATGAGGTTGTAAACAATGAAGGGACAACCTGCAAAGGGTGTGACTCCACCAGTAAACCTCGGTTAGACTCGGTTCCTCTGTCAACAGGGTGAAATGTTTTGGTTTCCTTTCGTCAGTGCAACTCCACTGGTCAAATGGTTTTTAGACCTCGTTTCTGCAAACGTTGTTTTATTGGGTAAAGACTCGAGTTGTTTTCTCGCTTGTAGTGTTGATAGGAGAGTCTGTACAGAGTATTTGTTTATCCTACCAGTAGTTAGATTGCGATGTAAACCTACATTATAAAAATACAATGCTATGTTTTGGTAAATCTAAGTCTCGGTGTATAATTGTTTTGATGTTTTGTTTCGTGGATGGGAGGGATAAACCCTGATTCTATTTTAAGAAATGTATGATGAGATTCTATGGGATTTGAACACTTGTGTAATTAAATGTTTAACTTATAAGTTTGATTATCATTTATATTTAAAAGAAGATACCTGGGTGAGTTGAGACTCGAGCCCATGACTTGTAAAAAAAAATTGTGGGTCTTACAAATTTATTTAAGGTTTTATAACTATGAGTTGAGTTTTCAATTTAGATGTTGTAATGTTTTAGGTCATAAGGCTTCCATCATGGGTGAGCTCGTGATGAGTCTCGAACCCTTAATTCTTTCACATGCTGGTTGATTTGTGCATACAACTATGCTTCGTCGTTTTCTTTGGTATTTGTAATTTGGTTTTCAGTTCTTGAAAGGAATGTAACTCGGTTACTCTACAGGGTCTAGGGTTTGGGTCCAACATTGCATTCGTTTCTGCTTGTAAAGGTTTAAGAGAAGCTTTACGCTTTGTGTAGGGTTATCTCTTCCGACCAGAGACTTGACCTTTGTCTTTCAATTGAAGTCTGTAAAACCCTTGGATGAGCCTATACAGGTCTCGATCCTGAATGTTTGATGAAGATAACTTGGCTTGTGTTAAATGGTTACAGGGCTATTCCATTACTGTACGTTTTATATATATACAGTGATGTTTTACAATGCTACGATACTTATGTGTATGGTTTTTGGATCAATACTATAATGTATATGTTGTTTTAAACGAATGTTTGTATTACTATGTTAAGAATTCAATACATGTACAATGTTTTGAACCACGATAATAGTATCTAAGGTATTTCTATTAATGGTTATACTACAGGGATAATAATATTGTATCATGCCAATAATATGCTATGTTTATTCGATGGTTTTGTAACTTGTAAATTCTATGTGAGAGAATACTGTAATATTTCTATGGAAATATATTAAATGATGAGTCTATAGCTTAGGGTTTTGGATTAAAATTCCAAGTATGTTTGGAAAACTGTCTAGCTACTTAAGATTAGCTTTCAAATTTGCAAAAGATTTATACGTAGAACTTTCGAATTGTTTTCTGAGATGAAACCCTTAATGTTTTATGCTATATGAATTTACAGAAACTAGCATAGATGCATTGATATTAATAACAGAACCTGAAACTACTATGGTATAAAGTATAGATTTACTATGTTGTAAAGGTAGGAAATCATGAAAATATTTCATTCAATTTGAAATATAAAACTACTGTTACTAATCAAACTCATCTTCAAGGTTAATTATACACTTCCTGTACTAGAGTACATCATGAGTACATCGTCTTATGACGAAAGGAAAAATACAGGAAGATATTTTGTTCAATCACTTACATTATCTCATTCATTAAATAAAACTATCGAAACTAATTTATCTAAATCAAAACATCAATCAATATTTGATCTAATATGATAACCAGAAAATAAAATCTTTAAACAATTTAAATAGTATATTTTTGCTAGGGCATAGACATACTCTTGTCCTAATCTGCCTGCTCTATAAATATACAAGTCATGCATAAACAACATTCAAACAATTTCATAATTAGATAAACAGTTATAGAAATGAAAATAAATAACAAGTAAAACCTGATAACTTTTGCTAGGGTGGAAAAACACCCAAAGAGGCTTGTTCCTCCCAACCTTCTCTAGAAGAAGCAGCCAAATCACTTGCTCCCTTTGGACCCCCGAGCATGTTTACTGAACCACTAGGTAGAAGACTCTATGTAGAAGCAAGGCACTCAGGTTGTACTTCAGCAATCAATGGAGACTTGCATACACCTCAAACCTCTGCACTCAGCAGAAATAAGACAAACTTACACTCCAACTCAAAACATAGCTTCCCCTCATCGAATCTCTTGTGTGCATACAGCAAAAACACAAGGTAAATTTTCTCGTCAGAAAAACTGTGAGCCTCTGCTCAAATTCGATGGCTTATAAAATATGCCTAGGTATTTTAGTGGTCTGTTTCAATAAATGAGCCTCAAGCTCCAGTTCCACATTCCAGGGAACTTGACAACAATTCAAGGGAGTTGTCCCATAACAACAGCTAGTTACTGAGTTCATGATGCTACCACTTGTCAATTGCCTTCTACCCAAGATTTCATTCCACCTAGTGGGTCAGTAAACACTCTTTCAACAGTCTCTGTGGGTGAGTGTCTCCTATTTTATTTTATTTTATTAAATAATAACATTATGCAATTACAGTCATCCTTGACCACTTGGCCAAATATAAAACTTTACAATAAAAGTTGAGACAATGTTTTTCCTCAAACATAAAATGTCTCAAGTATTGGGTATGTTACAAATGTATATGAAACTTCTTCAAGACATTTATGACTCTCCATGCATCATAAAAATCACATAGATGAACTTATACAAGTCGAAATAAAGCAACTTCAAGCTCTCACAACAAGATGTAGGGAAAATGGCACCATTTATGCATTGTTTGGTATTTTTACATAGTTCCACTTGGTATTTCAACCTAAGAGTCTTTTGAGAATTAAATACAGAGTATATATATCATAATACAAATAAATGGGGCCACAAGATCTCCCCCAAAGAGATCAGCATCTCACCAAGTGCGCCCTTCCTGTAAGAGCCAAATTATGAAGAGAAAAGTGAGAAAGGTGTGGAAACAAGTTGAAGAAGAGAATGTAACGAGCAGCCCTGTAGCTTCAACCTGCAACAAATGACTCCATTGTAGCTCCAAATGAAAGGTCTTAATGGACTCTCCAATTTCCAATTAGGATGGGAATCTTTCAACCTCAAAATTGGTACTAAGGCAAGTAGAGTAAACACTCCACAAACATGGACAAGCTATGCTCTCCAATATGCAAAATGAGAAATGATCAAAAGTCACTCTCCTTCTTTGTTCTTGAATTCTATAAACTTCCAAATACCTCCTTATCTTGAATTCCATCAATTAGCTTCATGCCAACTCGAATTGGGAAGAGATTCCAATGTGTGCCACTTGTCCCTCCATTCTTAGCCTCCTCCTTCACTCAATTTGACTAAATGAATATTTGACTTCCCTAAATCTCTTGTGCACCCTATTGGAGGCTATTTTTAGCCTTTACATGTCATATATGTCAGATGTCAGCAATTAGATCTGATTTGTCTCATAGGTGTCATAGCATCTTCATCATTGTTGTCATAGAAGCTAGGGAATCTAGTCCAAGTGTCTCAATTTCTCTCAAATACCTCTTCCTCTTCCACTCCAATTCGACATTCATTAAGTCACGAAATGTATATTGACCTTCCAAATCCCCAAGAACATTAGACTCCACCTAGGATTCGAATGGGTGAGAATAGGATGCCATGTGGCATGAGGAACCTAGCTTTGTGTGGGTCCCACACCACCAATGTGTCTCCATGACCAAGTGCCACCTTATTTTCCTTTCATAAATATTTATTTAACCCCTTTTAATATATTTATGTCAAGATAATGTCCATTTGGGGTTTATTAGCTCCCTTATTTAAAATCCCAATGTTTCCACCCTAACCTAGGAAGCTAGTAGATTGGTGGAATTTCCTCTTTTGAGATTTATTTGAATGGGGACATTACAATTTAAATGCTTATGCCTATGTAGGTGTTGAGATAAGTATTGTAATTACAAAAGATGAAAACACATTGATGAGGTGATAAATTTTCCAAGTAGTAGAAGAAAAATAAAGAGAAAAACTGAATGTTATTTGAAAATTGCATGTTAGGGTCCTACACTAACCCTCCTTGCTTTAGTAGTTAGTCATGCACTGTATATGGTCATTTATTGGGAATAAGAGAAAGTAGTTACTAGTCAACAATCAATGAAAAATGATGTCTCTATTAATTAAGACCCGCTAGGAAGTTGGTACTTATTAATTATTTGGCCATGTCATGTTATTACGGTTTTGGAGTTGGGAGGCTTGTTTAAAGAGATTTGAGGCTATGGATGTTTTTTTCGTGAATTATTGTAATGAAGATTTGCTAAAGTGAATGGTATCCCTATCACAACAACCCTATAAATATTGTTTCTCACAATATAAAAACTCATTTCATGACATATTATATTTATATTGTCTCATGTTTATAGTTCTATTCCACATATTTTGGTTTATTGCATCCTAATATTTCTATATTCTGTGTGATTTCAAAGTTCCGGGGGTAAAGAACACCACAAGTGATATCAGAGCCATGTTTCTACATAAGCAGGCCTACAATATTTCATAGAATTTCTTTTAGGCTAGAGACATGTTCCAACTTCTGAAAATTGCTGCAAAGATCTGTCATTCAGTGGATAGAATTGTGTCTAGGGAAAAATACATGTAGTGAATGTAATTGGTTCCTATTCACATTGTTCCCTTGATTGGTATAATTGTTGGACATTGATTTAACTCATTTTGGTACCCCTTTGAGTAGTGCCAAATCAGATAACACATCCACACAAAATCACTTCCACTTACCCTGGGGTATATTGGAATTCCTCTTATGTCTCATGAAATTAGCGATCAACTACGTTATTTCTATAGTGGATCTTAGAATAGAACTCTTGAAGATACCCTCATGTACCTGGGTAGTTAGGTAGTACAACTAAGGGAATAGATAACCCTCCTTAGTTACCACCCTTAGAGATTGGGTTGAGTACTAGTGTTGGACCCTATAAGTATATAAGAGAGATATAGCACATGAAAATCACTTGACCCTTAAATAACTTGCAAAACCTTATGTCTACGACCTAGTTGTGAAAATAATTCATTTTGCAAGAGTATTCAGTGAAACAAACAAATCCTTTATGAGCGACCAAACAAAATTCCAACGTTTTTTAATCTAGCAAGAATTTGGAAATTTTGTTAATGCAATAACATTCAACGATCTGTACTTGCCCCACCCTACTTAAAAAATGGGTGTCTCGAATATCCTTATTTGTGACCTACGTCAAATAATCCTTGCCTCATGTCGATAATTTTGATATATATCCCGAACAACCTTTTTGGTTATCTTGGAAACCATTATTTTTTACCTAACTCAAAAGAATCCTTGCTTCATTCTAATCATTTTGATATATATATCACTCACAACTGTTTTTAGTGCTCCTAGTCCCTTACCCCATCATTGTTCATACTTTGATATTCCATTGTACACACCTGCAACCAAGACAACATGGATAATTCCAACCAGAATCTGCCCCACCCAAATCCACCCCAACCCGACAAACCCCGGTCTACCAAACATAGCCAATCGTTAATATCTACAATCATGAACAATACGGGCCCTTGCACGAATTTTAGGGACCTTTTAGATGCAATGGGTAAATGCAAAACTCGTGACAATTATGTAAATCCACAACGCTCGCACGTTATGTAAAAATAGGAATGGAGGGCTCTGAACCTTCCATGTCATTTAACATGTAGGATAGGATTACAAAATGCTCGAGCGTTATGGTGATCACGATAACGCTCGAGCGTTATGGTGATCGCCATAACGCTCGAGCGTTATGGCGATCACCATAATGCTCAAGCGTTATCATGATCACCATAACGCTCGAGCGTTATGGTTAATATAACAACAACAACAAAAACAGTGTTGCGGACCATGGCACTGTTTTACCCACTGGTTTACCCAGCCACGAATGCTCAAGTGATTTCTCCTTCCCAAAACGCATTGGAGAAGCTCAACCGAGGAGATTTGGAGGCTCAACAATCCCAAATTCATCTTGCAAGGATGATTGGAAAGGTAAGCATCTAAATCATTGCCTCATCTCATCATTAAGTTTAAAAATTGTTATGTTGCCCTAATCTAAAAATATTTGTAAATGAAATGCCAAAACTTAAAATTTTAATGAATTTTACATCCACCCTGTTAGACACAATGGCTCACTGATCATATCAATCATCATTTTCACCTAAAAATATTTGTAAATGAAATGCCAAAACTTAAAATTTTAAAATTTTCATGAATTTTACATCCACCCTGTTAGACACAATGGCTCACTGATCACATCAATCATCATTGTCACCCAACATATCTGTCTATAACATCATTCTAATTATCATTAATTGTCCTAACCCAAGCAAGCATTATGTCCCTGTTTCATGCTGCCCTAGATCAACATTTTGTTCATCGTATGTAGCCCCAATAATCATGAATTCATTATTTCCATACATATCATCAACATCTTATTTTGTACACTAGTAGCACATCAGCATACTATAGCCCCAATTAATCCAAAGATAAAGGTTAAACTCTAATTTCTACTGTTGCTCCATAAACACCTCATAAATTATAAATATATACATGTATATATTTATTTAGACTTTATTTTTCCCACCTAAGCATGGTCTTCATACCCACATAATCACCATTTTCTTTTGCTTCCAGCATGCCCACACTAGCTTGTAACTCATGCCCGCAAGGGCCATATTTATGCCTTTGAAAATGCCTGCAACTAGACCTTCTTCAATTGCCCGCATGGGGGTCTTTGCCATGCCTCTAGGATGCCCGCATATGCATCTTCAAGATTCCCGCATGTCACCTTGTCCACATGCCCGCAAATCCATCAGTTTCATTTTTGGATGCCCACAGATGCCATAAGGGATGCCCACAATCTCCTTGCCAAGTGTCAACTTCAAGCTTCTTTGTTCACTTCATGCTTCTTTGTTCATGTAACTTGTTATCTCCAAGTCATCCTTGTCTAGGGTATTAGGACCAACTCCAAATGACCACAATATGGGTCATTTGGCTCATTAGGTGTGCCAATTCCCATCGCCTTGCCTTTTGTCTTGTCTTTTCCAAGTCCTTCTCAAGTCACCTTGTTTGCTTGTCATCATGCCATTTACACATTTTTCATTAATGTTGTCATCAATGACAATCCTATTCACAAGATAATTCTGTCAGCTGCAACTCACCAGGATGCACCAACACCCCAACAACCATAGATTTACAAATGATATTTCAGACTCTTCTTAAGTCTGCAGATTACATACATCATCAACCAGAAGCCCTTTTTTGTTTCCAAAGCACTTCATCATTCTCATCAAGCACTCATTATTCAATATAACTCCATTCTGTCCATCAGCAAATATCATGAATTAGATCACATCTTCATTGTGTCATCATTATTCATGTCATATCAATCTGCTGCCATATCTCCATTCATACACTTTACACTGTCCATATGCACATCACAACATTATGCCCATATCATTAGTCATCTCTTCATCATTCTACCAACATGTCTTCATTCTGTCCATCAATTGGCTACCTCAGTTTAACCAATAAAAATACATATCTTTGCCACATCATCATGGTCTTTATGCCTGCATGGTCTCCACCCTTATGCCCTCAATGACCCATAATGTATGCCTGCAATGGTCATATGAAATGATATTTATGTTTGTAATGTATGCCTGAGATGATATTTATGTTTGTAATGTATTCGTTCTTGCACAAAGTTTGTACATTTTTCATTTTTGAGAGATGTCATTATAGCACATATATACATTTCTAATAATTTTTATTTTTATTTTTTGTTTGCAGTGACAACCATGGATGCCCACTCTAACATCCAAAGAGAAATTCAAAGGCTCAGAGAAATTCGAGCCTCAATTACTATTGTTGATGACAGGCATGTTATGCTTGCATCTAATTTGGATGCAATGATAGAGACCTTTAGTAGGTCTAATGGTGCTTTGCAAAATATTGCCACATTCAAAGAAAGAAAGAGGCAACAATATGCGGATGGACTTAGCTACAACGAAGTCAAGAAGTTGAAAATCTCAAAAGAACAAATATTTTCCCTCTTTAGAAATCCACAGGAAGTTGAAGTCCCTAATGCAAACAAAAGGCACATTTCTATCGAGTGGTGTACATATCAACCATTCATAGATAACTGGATGGACCGATGGTACATGGTGTTTGATGGACCACCACACAACAACAGGGAAATGCCTTTGTATTTTCTGAGAAAGATGTACGCAGAGTTTGTACTGGGGAAGCATGTTAACTATTTTGATATCTTGGAATACCAGGGTGTTCGGATGGGGATGCCTCAGTAATGTCCCAATGTGAGGCACATAGATCCCAATCGCCCCGTAGCTCCACCTCATAGGAGGATACCCAAGCCAGATGTGCTGCATGCACATCAGTTGGTGTCAGAGACACAAGATTCCTTCCTACTGTTGGCATAGGAGGTTGTTCGCCATACCACGTATCTTCATGGTATGTACCAGGTAGGCCCATCAGAGCCACCATCTATGGGTGGAGTAGAGCCAAAACCTGTCGGTGGGTAAGATCCACCACCTTCTGGTGGGGTAGAGCCACCACCTTCAAGTGGTCGAGGAGCATCTAGTAGTGGCACTGTACCTACACAGCATGAGCACATCCATTAACCCCACCCATGCACAGTATGCGGCCATCCTTTCTTTGGTCCTATCCGAACAGATGATACCTTTACTGTGTATTTCACACAGGTAAGTAAGTGGTTAACAATTTAGTGTCATTTTTAAATTATATTTCCTTACTATACACATATATATAGATTGCTAATATTTTTAATGGTTTTAAAACTTGTAGTTACTACAAGAAGGGCACAGGGTTGAAGACCTTTGCACTTATGATGCAGAGCATAGTCCAGAGGCTCATGCACCAGCACCGCATGATCATGATTATGATGTTGCCATACTTTCAGTGACAACAACTCACAATGAGTTAACTATTTCAACATGACATTATTTTAATACATGAGTAGATCCAGTTAACAATTTAGTGTCATTTGTAAATTATTTTTCCTTACTATACACATATATAGATTGCTAATATTTTTAATGATTTTAAAACTTGTAGTTGCCACAAGAATGGCATGAGGGCCAAGAGGCTCATGCAGTAGAACCTTCTGAGTTACAAGATGTTGTCATACCTTCAGTGACAACATCTCATGCTGAGGTAACTATTTGAACATGACATTATTTCAACACATGTTATTTTTTTATCACATGTTACAATATCAATGCTACACAATCTAATATTTACAATTTTCTAAATTGTAGGTTGTAGATCCCCATCAAATGGAAATGATTTCATCTAGTGAGCTCCCCCCGGTGGGAATACAATCGATAGTGTGCCCGCGGAGACACAATGGACGGCAGACCGTTTCTTAGAATTGATTGACGTATACAGTACATCGGTATGTATTTCATGATTTTCAGTTTGTTAATACATGCTATTCCATTGACCAATGCATTTCTAACTACATCAGTATTGGTGGTTGTAGCCACCAACAGATATACATTCGAGAGTGTCAGCAATTCAATCTCCTCGTAGTCCCAACGTGCAAAAGGGATAAGTGTACAAGAGAGGCTCCACTCCTGGAAAGAATGTGGATGTCCTCTATAGCAGACACACGAGAGATCCATCTACCCCTGACCTAACAAAGATCATTGATGCTGCAGTCAGTGCCACATCTACAATAGCCACGAGTCATACAGAAGTAACTATTTGGACAATCACAATGCATAGTATTTAACCATGTTACTATATTGTTTATTCATGAATGTCTAACTATTTTTCCATTTGGTGATTGTAGCCATTAGAGGCAAAAGTGCCCGGCCCCTCTGTTCAATCCATGGTTCTAACCAGGTCTCCTCTTGCGGTGAGATATTCATTAATGACCAAGTTTTTTATTCAATTTACCCAAACACGTTGATCAATGTTGAATTGTTGAATTAATTGAGATATGATCTTTTATTTGCAGAGCACAACTATAGAGATGCCTTCCATGAGCACACCGCTCACATTTATACTCCATGAGGACTTGGTGAGTGTTTGTCATAAATAATTTGGCCATAAGTTAATTTTTTAAGTTTGTTGATTGTAGGGTATTAGTGGTGTTATTTGATAAAAATAATGATTTTTTTTCCAAACCTCTGAGATGCTGAGTGATCCCAGGGAGATGGTCGATAGACGAAAGTCAGGGAAAAACAAGAGAAAGATTGATTTTTTATGTTGCATAGTCTTGGATAGATTTATTTTGACATACATGTACACATTGTTGTACTTAGGGATACATGTACATTGACAGGCCATTTGAGGGTCGGCTACTTTCCCATATTTTGTATTACAAACATTCGACTATCAATATATTCCATATTTTCTCTTGAGTTTCAACTTGTGCTTGTGATGATTCATCTCTTCCACAAATTGATAGATTATGCTATTGAAATTTATAAAATTACATTTCAAGCAATATTTATTCTCTTACATTTAGTGCATTGATCGAGTAACATCTCACCATTGTGTTATGAAAACATTATCTTAATGAAAAAAACTAATAATATCTTTCAACAGTTCAATGAACTTAGCACATGCATGCTAATTTGATATCTAATTTAAAATTGTGTTTTTTGTCAACTCCAAGGGTTCATACCCATTGATCATGATTATGGTTGCAAGGAAAATATGTTGCAAGGAAAAAACCTCTGTCATAATAGTAACATGCTACGCATACCATCAATGTAATCCTATGACATTTTCAGATAGTAAGAGGAAGTCCAATAGATGCTACACATTTCATCAATGCTATTGTATTTCATCAAACTATACATACATGAGCATCTATGCAGTTCGATTGAATGGAAAGGAATGCATAACTAAAGTGTAATAAAATTCATTGGGCCTTCATGTACATATGATCAAATATATGTAACAAATATACCCTAGTTTGTTAAAATATGCCAACCAATAGCTGGTCATGAATTCACTCTCATAATATCGTTGAAGATATAAACCCTATACTTACTAAACCCTAGTATGTAAGACACTAGTTTTTGCTTTACCTCTTTCATATGTCCATTTTCCACCTGTCATAATGCAAAAGTAATCATCCAAAATCCATGGAAAATGAAATACCTAACTAATTTAATTATATTCCTTGATAATGTTGTATTGATGAACGAAAATAATATGTTCATGGTCCTATGTTTGTTTTGATAAATTGCACAAGTTTCGTAATCATCATCATCACCCTCATCCTCATCATCCTCATCTTCATCATCATCATCATCATCAACATATTCATCATCACGATCATCATGCTCATCACCCTCATCATCAACATCTTCATCATCATCACCACCACCATCATGATCATCATCCTCATCATCCTCACCCTCATCCACATCCTCACCATCATCATGATCATCATCTTCATCACCCTCATCCTCATCCCCATCCTCATCCTCCTCACCCTCATCATCATCATCACCATATCCATCATCATCATCTTCATCATGATCATCATCTTCATCACCACCACCACCACCATCATCATCATATTCATCATCATCATCATCATCAACATCAACATCTTCATGTTCCTATGTTTGTTTTGATAAATTGCACAAGTTTCGTAATCATCATCATCACCCTCATCCTCATCCTCATCCTCATCATCCTCACCCTCATCATCATCATCCTCACCCTAATCATCATCATCTTCATCACCACCACCACCATCATCATCATCCTCACCCTCATCCTCATCCTCATCATCATCACGGTAAACCATTATCATCATAATCATCATCATCGTCGTCAACATATTCATCATCACGATCATCATTCTCATCACCCTTATCATCAGCATCTTCATCATCATCACCACCACCATCATGATCATCATCCTCATCATCCTCACCCTCATCCACATCCTCATCCTCATCCTCATCATCCTCACCCTCATCATCATCATCACCATCGCCATCATCATCATCTTCATCACCACCACCACCATCATCATCATATTCATCATCATCATCATCATCAACATCAACATCTTCATGGTCCTATGTTTGTTTTGATAAATTACACAAGTTTAATAATCATCATCATCACCCTCATCCTCACCCTCATCCTCATCCTCATCCTCATCATCCTTACCCTCATGATCATCATCCTAACCCTAATCATCATCATCATCATCATCATCATCCTCACCATGCTCTTCCTACCCATGTTGTCACCATCACCATCCCATTTTTCACCATAAAAAGGGAAATGCTAGCCACAAGTGCCCGCTAGACGATTTTGCAAAGTTGACCCCCGTGGGAAAAAATTGCACAGTCCCTCACTAAGCAAAACCCTAGTTTGTAGAATGCACCTACAAGATCACACATGGGCCATAGGACCAGCAGAGGGGGGCACCCCTAGCACTGTCCCGATGTCCTGACTCCAACGAAGTCGATGGTTCATCGATCGAATCCACGACCGTTATTCTATGGCTTGTTCCGTCCGGAATCCAAAAGGCCTTTAGGGACACTTGATGGATGCCTGCCGAGGGCATAGAACACCAACCGTGTAGCAAAACCGGGTTCTAGGGAGTCCTGCAGGTGTGTCTAGGTAGGTTTCGGCTGGGAACGCTAGCCACAAGTGCCCACTGGACGATTTTGCAAAGTTGACCCCCATGGGAAAAAATTGCACAGTCCCTCACTGACCAAAACCCTAGTTTGCAAAATGCACCTACAAGATGATAGGTGGTTTAGGGGACCGGCGGAGAGGGGCACCCCTAGCTCTATCTCGACATCCTGAATCCAATGGAGTCAACAGTTTGTCGATCGGAGCCATGACCATCATTCTATGGCTTGTTCCGTCCAGCATCCAAAAGGCCTTCAAGGACACCTGGCAGATGCCTACCGGGGCCATAGAATCCAAACCGTGCAACAAAATCAGGTTCTGGTGAGACATGCAGGTGTGTCTAGGATGGTTCCAGCTGGGAACGCTAGCCAGAAGTGCCCGGTGGATGAATTTGCAAATTTGACCCCCGTGTGCAAAAATTGCACAGTCCCTCACTGAGCAAAACCCTAGTTTGCATAATGCACCTACAGGATGACACGTGGGCCATGGGACTAGCGGAGAGGGGAACCACTAGCACTATCCCGACATCCTGAATCCAATAGAGTTGACGGTTCATATATTGGAGCCACGGTCATCATTCTATGGCTCGTTTCGTCCGACATCCAAAAGGCCTTTAGGGACACTTGTTGGATGCCTGTCGGGGGCATAGAACACAAACCGTGCACCAAAACTGAGTTTCAGGGAGTCCTGCAGGTGTGTCTAGGTAGGTTCCAGCTGGGAACGATATCCACAAGTGCCCGGTGGACGATTTTGCAAAGTTGACCCCCGTGGGAAAAAATTGCACAGTCCCTCACTGAGCAAAACCCTAGTTTGCAGCATGCACCTACAGATGACACGTGGGCCATGGGACCGGTGGAGAGGGGCACCCCTAGCACTCTCCCAACATGCTGAATTCAACGGAGTCAATAGTTCATCTATCTGAGCCATGTTCGTCATTCTATGACTCGTTTTATACCCCCACGTCCTGAGAAGGTTGAAGCTGTAAAGCAACAACTCTCTAGTATTCATCCTGAAGCTCTTTTGTTTATGTCTAAGATAAAGAAGCTCTCAATTCGTGAGCTGGAACATATTGATCTTAATAGGATTTATACAATCTCTATTTTACAAGAAACTAACCTTAGAACTTCTCGTAGCAATGACAATGAATCCTTCATTTTGCATTTGTTAGCAGAAGAAGATCAATTTTCGACAAAACAGTGTAGTTATTACATGTGGAGGCAGCGGTTTCATGTGGAAAACGAGTGTAGGGTTGAGCAGAGGAAAGATGTTGGGAAATGGGCTATTACATTAGCTTTTTCGATGGGTGAGCGGCTTACAAAAGGAAATATGGCAGCTATAGGTATCTATGCTTTTCTTCCAACGAAAATTGTAACAGGATCTCAATTTATAATATAGGCATATTTTTTACTAGTTTCGTGAAGAGAAAGTATTATTTTCAATAACAAGTGGAACCAGGGAATCCTTCGTTCTGTTCCATTAGCCTTTTGTTTGGCATTTCATGCTCTGATAAGTGGATATTCACCTCTATCATTGAAAACTTGGGTCTATAGGTACCTTCCCTTTCATATTCCTCATTATCCACAACTAACACAAGTTAAAGATGCCATTCAAACCCAATTGATAGATGAGGAAGTGGTTTTATGTGACATCAGCTTTGGGAATAAACGTTTATGTAAACCAACAGAAGCTCGGACAATACTCCCTGCTTTTAAATGCATTATGGAGAAAGCAAGAGGACAAGTTCATCAAAGCAACTTCATTCATCTATATTCTCATAATCTGCAAAATGCTTTTTTGTTGAAATCTGTAAGTTCTTCCAACAACATAGATTTGGCTAGTGTATCAAATGCTGTTGTCCACACCAGAATTTATCTTTTGTCAAAGGAGTCACACATATTGTGGTAGACCAAATGGTCTGGGGAGCTTGGAAGTGCCACCAAATATTATTCCATGCCTGAATCTACTCAGAAGGCAATTATAAATTTAGATCCTCGAGAATGCCTCAATCTACCCAGAAAACACACCTTCAGGACGTCCCTTTTGGATACAAGACGAAAAAAGCCATAGAATGACGGTCATGGATCCGATCGATGAACCATCGACTCTGTTGGATTCAGGATGTTGGTACAGTGCTAAGGGTGCCCCCCTCCACTGGTGCCATGGCCCACCTATCATCTTGTAGGTGCATTCTGCAAACTAGGGTTTTGCTCAGTGAGGGACTGTGCAATTTTTGCCCACGGGGGTCAACTTTGCAAAATCATCTAGTGAGCACTTGTGGCTAGAAATCCTAGGCAGAACCTACCTAGACACACCTGCAGGACTCCTCGGAACCCGGTTTTTCTGCACAGTTTGTGTTCTATGGCCCCGACAGGCATCCGCCAGGTGTCCCTGAAGGCCTTTTGGATGTCGAACGAAATGAGCCATAGAATGATGGCCGTGGCTCTGATCGATTAACCGTTGATTCCATTGGATTCAGGACGTCGGTATAGTGCGAGGAGTGCCCCCCTCCATCAATCCCATGGCCCACGTGTCATCTTGTAGGTGCATTCTGCAAACTAGGGTTTTTCTCAGTGAGGGACTGTGCAATTTTTGCACATGGGGGTCAACTTTCCAAATTCATCCACTGGGCACTTTTGGATAGCGTTCCTAGCTGGAACCATCCTAGAAACACCTGCATGTCTCATCGGAACCAATTTTTGTTGCATGTTTTGGATTCTATGGCCCCGGTAGGCATCCGCCAGGTGTCCATGGGGGCCTTTTGGATGTTGGACGGAACAAGCCATAGAATGACGGTCGTGGCTTCGATCGATGAACCGTTGAATCTGTTGGATTCAGGACGTCGAGACAGTGCTGGGGGTGCCCCTCTCCACCGGTCCCCTAGCCCACCTATCATCTTGTAGGTGCATTCTGCAAACTAGGGTTTTGCTCAGCGAGGGACTGTGCAATTTTTTCCCACGGGGGTCAACTTTGCAAAATCGTCCAGCGAGCACTTATGGCTAGAGTACCTAGCTAAAACCTACCTAGACACACCTGCAAGACTCCCCAGAACCTATTTTTGATGCATGGTTGGTGTTCTATGCCCCCGGCAGGCATCTAGCAAGTGTCCCTGAAGGCCTTTTGGATGTCGGACAGAACGAGCCATAGAATGACGGTCATGGCTTCGATCGATGAACCATCAACTCTCTTGGATTCAGGAAATCGGGACAGTGCTAGGGGTGCCCCCCTCCACCAATCCCATGGCCCACGTGTCATCTTGTAGGTGCATTCTGCAAAATACGGTTTTGCTCAGTGAGGGACTATGCAATTTTTTCCCATGGGGGTCAACTTTGTAAAATCATCCAGCGGGCACTTGTGGCTAGTGGTCCCAGCCGGAACCTACCTAGACACACCTGCAGGACTCCCTGGAACCTAGTTTTGCTGCACGGTTTGGATTCTATGGCCCAGGTAGGCATCCGCCAAGTGTCCCTGAAGGCCTTTTGGATGTCGGATGGAACAAGCCATAGAATAACGGTTGTGGCTCTAATCGACGAACCGTTGACTCCGTTGGATTCAAGACATTGAGACAGTGTTAGGGGTGCCCCTCTTCGCTGGTCCCATGGCCCACGTGTCATCTTGTAGGTGCATTCTGCAAACTAGGGTTTTGCTCAGTGAGGGACTGTGCAATTTTTTCCCACGGGGATCAACTTTGCAAAATCATCCAGCGAGAACTTGTGGCTAGTGTTACCAGCCGTAACCTACCTAGACACACCTGCAGGACTCCCCGGAACCCAGTTTTGCTGCACGGTTGGTATTGTATGCCCCCGGCAAGCATCCAACAAGTGTCCCTGAAGGCCTTTTGGATGCTGGATGGAACAAGCCATAGAATGATGACCGTGGCTCCGATCAACAAACCGTTGACTCCATTGGATTCAGGATGTCGAGACAGTGCTAGGGGTGCCCCTCTCCGTCGATCCCCTAGCCCACCTATCATCTTGTAGGTGCATTCTGCAAACTAGAGTTTTGCTCAATGAGGGACTGTGCAATTTTTTCCCACGGAGGTCAACCTTGCAAAATCATCCATCGGGAAGGTATAGCTAGCATGATTATGATGAAGGAAATTAGAGTTATAGAAGGAAATTGAATTAGGGTTAGAGTTAGAGTTAGAGTTAATGATGTTGATGAAGATGGTGATGATGATGAAGATGTTGATGATGATGGTGATGGCGATGAATATGATGATGATGATGACGAAGAAGATGTGATGATGGAGATGTTGATGAGGAACCTAGACATGGTAATGATGATGGTGATGGTGATGAAGATGATGATGGTGATGATGATGAAGACGTTGATGATGATGGTGATGGTGGTGTTGATGGTGATGGTGATGATCATGATGGTGGTGATGAGGATGATGAAGATGTTGATGATGATGATGATGGTGGTGGTGGTGGTGGTGGTGGTGGTGGTGGTGGTGGTGGTGATCATGATGATCATGATGATTACGAAACTTGTTCAATTTATCAAGTTGTACCAAGTCTATGCAATTTATGAATCTATCAAGCTATCAATGTATGGCTGCAATATTCAAAATATTAATGCCAATACTCAATGAGACTACAAAACAAAATCATAGCATACATGTACACCACATACCTATAACATCATACACAATAAAACAAGCAAACCACGTCCCAAATTACCTACCTATGGTCATTCGACTAGACCATCAGGATTAGCTCGAATACCAATGGTTTCCTTTAATCTCTCGTGCTCGGAATAAGGAAATAAGTATTGTTCCTTTGATGAGTTCTTCCTTGGCATTGTTTGCAGCTGGAGGTTTGTGCCAATAAATAAGTTTGTATAATGGTATACAATCTCACCTAGTCTATAATCTTCATATGTATACCCTTTTCTATTTGCTGAGTGGGAACCTGGTTCAAATATTCTCCCTTTATAACCATCAACCCAATCAGAAAATCAACTCCCTCAGAGTCCCGCAATGGGACATTTAGGGTTTGCTTCCCCTCTAAGCAACGTGCCAGCCAATAGTCAGTGTGCCATGCATTGTGTCTTAGGGAAACCACTGCATATATGTGCCCTGGAGAAAATATAGTTCCAATGTTTTAGTCAACTAATTAGACACAACTAGTTGCCAAAAATATCAAAAATATACACAGCTAATTAGACACAACTAGTTGTCAAAAATATTATGATATTAATCGAACCTGGTTGTACAAGATCTAATATGTGGTCATAGTCTGGTGAAATACTTGATTGGTCCTCCTCCAACTGGGATAATTATGTAGCTATTTGTCGACCAATGGGGAGTGATACATGGTCATAGCCGTCAACCCAATCCATGGATTCACATTCATCCCATTCACCACAACTTCATGGAGAACAAAAACATGACAATTTCCTTGTCCACATTTCAAGTATATCATTGTCCGACGTTCTAACTGAATGAAATGCATGAGTTCCTTCGATGGTCTTACACTCATATAACTGTGAATGATCTACATCCACCACCTCCTAAAAATATCTAACCACATGTGCTTTCCTGGTTGAGTGATATTCCTGCCTTCTTGCTCCCTCCCCCATGACTGAAGCACACCATTCAACAATGCTTTTTGCATTTCGGATGATAGGTCCATTTGTGAACTTCATTTCTTTCCTACATAATGCAGTCTTTATGCACGCACCTGCTCCATCGTGTTCACCTTTTCCATTTCCGGTCTCAAAATAGTTCCAAATATGTGGCACCTTGTGCCTTCTGTGGAGCATACACAACCATTGGAAGACACGGGCATTTTTGAATTGCCCTGCACAACTGTTAGAAAAAATCCAATGTTGTTCCATCTGTATATTGTTATCCTTCAAGTGATTGTAGAACATTTGAAAGCTATGTTGTACAAAAGCCAAGTCATGACACCTGTCATCACTTATGTAGAAGTGATACTCCTTCAATATAACCCTATTGTCTTCAGTACTATCTTCCCCATGTCTATAGATGATATGGACCATTATGTTGACCTGATATGAGTGATAGTATTGACTCTGAATCTCATTTTGCGGTTGAAAAGTGTATTTTTCCGCAAAATCGACCACTGACAAGATAGTCCCAATAGGAAATGTATCCCTGCACGTTCTAAACTACTCATCTTGCCAACGAGCCACATGCACATGCTTTACATAATGTTGTGTCTTTTCAAAGAACCTCCATGAAGTTGGAAACCCGTACTTGGTAGATCAACAATAAATACATATATCAATAGATTGTTACATATGAAATTGCAATTTGAAGAAAAAATAGTATTGAATAACTCATTACCAACCTGAGAAGTGACCAATTGTATTTTTTTTCTTTCATTCCCTCCATCAATATCATACGTGACATATTTAAATGAATGCAAGTTCACCTCCTACCTCCCAAGTTCATGCTCATCGGTCACATGTATGCATTTTTCTAATAATGCGAATCCACCACACCCTGGGCATGTCCCATCTATGCAATTTTTTTGATAAAATGTGCAATTGTTTGGCCTGCTACACAAGATGCTATGAATAAAGTATCTAGATGGAATCGGTGGCAATGCAGCTGAGCATTCCTGCACAAGAGTGTTATGCAATACACGAAAAATATATGTATATGTGTCATAATAGTAACCATACTCAATATGGTATCGACAACAACATGTGTTATGAATTGTGTTTATTTTAACATACAATGGTTTGCATTTTTAAAAGGATCTTTGGCCCAAGTCAAGTTCGATATGTTCATTCCTAAATCTCTCATATAATTCTATTTGTGTCATATCAAGAAAATGTTTAATGTGTGGTTCATGATCCTTTGAACCCCTTCTCAATTTTAATACATCTTTTTGGTTGGAAGAAGGTCTAGTGTTGTCATGCCAAAAAGCTTGCACTAATCCCTTTACCGCATCAATGAGCTTCATATAAGAGCATGGCAACCTGCCAATGAAGGCCCAAACATCTGTTTGACTGGTTTCAAGTTGTTCTCTTCTAACACAATACCTACGAAGTGTCTTCACATTCAAATTAACAATTTTGGATGTAGGTTTAGGAAAACGAAGTGCGCTAGTGCTTTTGTTAATGATTGATTGTGGCAAAACACGATGAGCCGCATTGCGATCCTTTGAGCGAGATTTATTTCCAATTGTACTAAATGCATCTACTAAACTTTTAACGATATGAGAACTTGGTTCTAACTTTTTGGCCATCTTTATCCCTAATTTTCTTCTAACAACAGTCATATGCCTAGATTTCAACAATGATAAAAATAATTTGCACTTGTCCCCATCACATTTAGAATCAAAAAAGTTATCAAGTATTTCTCGAGTTTGATAAGCAATAGAACGTTTAGACAAAATACCTTCAAGTGAACTAATGAGAGTTTCATCAACCTATATACATCTTGGAGTTCTTCAGCGTGCGGTTGCTAATGGAGGTAAGGGTGTTGGAACTGGAGCATGTACTGTTAAAATTTAATATGCTAAGACAGAAAATAGCAGCATTACATTCCATTTTGCAATAATAGCATATACAGGATCACTGAAGAAACAACAAGCATAGCATAAACACAAGAGACACAGATTTATCCTGGGAAACCCTCATGGGGTAGAAAACCCAATAAAGCTTCCTCAATATAGATGACCAGCAATATACAAAGATGCAAACCAAAGACATGATCTCCTCCTCCACCATAGCAGACCTCTCCTCCACAAGTGCGCCTCTCTCAAGTGAGTGTATGTATCAAATGAGGAACACACCTCCTCTATTTATACACTACTTTGACATATATTTTACACAAGTACATGTAGGCTCGTATTTAACCATTAGGTTAAATACCCTATTATAACTGACTGGGCCAACCCCCACATGGTGGGTCTAATAACCCTAGTTACCCCAACTCCTTGGAGGAATAAACATCTCCGGATACATAATAGAATCACCTCGAAGGAATGGAACATCTCCGGAATAAATAATGTACAAATATAATATTCTTAGAAGTTATAATATTCAACACTCCCCCTTAATGAGAAGGATATTATAACAACATCTGCAGGAGCAAGGAGTCATTGAATACATCATCTATATATCATTGGAAGCTTTCTTCAATTCATCATCATCAGTAACTCAACTAGTTACTGGAACATCAACATCATCAGAGTTGACATTACTCGATCATCAACATCGTCATCATCATCGTCATCACACGATCATCAGCATCGTCATCACACGATCATCAGCATCGTCATCACATGATCATCAGCATCATCATCACACGATCAGCGGCATCGTCATCACACGATCATCAGCATCGTCATCACACGATCAACAGCATCGTCATCATACGATCAGCATCATCATCACACGATCGACAGCATCGTCATCATACGATTAGCATTGTCATCACACGATCGGCAGCATCGTCATCATACGATCAGCATCGTCATCACACGGTCATATTACAGGATGATCAATCCTACTCTCTTTAGGACATAGGTCCATGGACGATGCAATCCAGATCAAGTTCCAGGATGATCAATCCTTATCTCTTTAAGACAAGTCTCATGTCTAGGGACGATCCAATCCCAACCACAGTGCCAGTCCTTTTTCATACTGGATGTGACCTAGATCAGATCTAGGATTTACCGCCACAGAGCTAGTCCTCTTTCATACTGGATGTGTCACATCTACAGAGCCAGCCCTGTTTCATGCTGGATGTATCACATCTACAGAGCCAGCCCTGTTTCATGCTGGATGTATCACATCTACAGAGCCAGCCCTGTTTCATGCTGGATGTATCACATCTACAGAGCCAGCCCTATTTCATGCTGGATGTATCACATCTACAGAGCCAGCCCTGTTTCATGCTGGATGTATCACATCTACAGAGCCATCCCTGTTTCATGCTGGATGCATCACATCTACAGAGCCAGCCCTGTTTCATGCTGGATGTATCACATCTACAGAGCCAGCCTTGTTTCATGCTGGATGTAACCTAGAACAATTATAGGATTTGTCATGTACATTTTGAACCGAGGTCCAGGGATGATCCAATCCTATCATGTACCTTTTGAACCGAAGCTTAGGGACGATCCAGTCCTATTCAATTCTCGGAGACCTCATGTCTACGGTTCAATTCACAGGACCAAAGTCCGAGGATGATCCAATCCCCTTACCTGTTCATTCAGGATTTTGTTCTCGGAGACATCATGTCTATGGCTCTCTTTAGGACTGAAGTCCAGGGATGATCCAATCCCCTCAAGTCCACCAAGGACTTCATTCTCGAAGACATACATCTACGACTCTCTTTAGGACTGAAGTCCAGGGATGATCCAATCCCCTCAAGTCCACCAAGGACTTCATTCTTGAAGACATACGTCTACGGCTCTCTTTAGGACTGAAGTCCAGGGATGATCCAATCCCCTCAAGTCCACCAAGGACTTCATTCTTGAAGACATACATCTACGGCTCTTCTTTCGGACTGAAGTCCAGGGATGACCCAATCCCCTCACATGTTCACCAAGAACTTCATTCTCGAAGACATACGTCTACGGCTCTTCTTTCGGACTGAAGTGCAGGGATGATCCAATCCCCTCACATGTTCACCAAGAACTTCATTCACGAAGACATACGTCTACGGCTCTTCTTTCGGACTGAAGTGCAGGGATGATCCAATCCCCTCACATGTTCACCAAGAACTTCATCAAAACATGTGTCAATCATGTATCCTCATCATCAAAACATGTATAACAAAACATGTATCCTCATCATCAAAACATGTATAACAAAACATGTATCCTCATCATCAAAACATGTATCCTCATCATCAAAACATGCATAACATCTATCATCAAAAGCATGTATACATCTATCATCAAAAGCATGTATACATCTATCATCAAAAGTATGTATATCTAACATCAAAAGCATGTATACATCTATCATCAAAACATGTATACATCTATCATCAAAAGAAAAAATATAAGATTCCTAAATCTAAATAATTCTAAGTAACTAGGTGCAGTAAATAGGTAACCTCATCATTGATGAGACAGACTTGTTATCAGATACTATGCTACTCCCCCTTTCAAGGAGGGTCCTTCTGGACTATACCAAGCTTGTCTCAGAAGTATTCAAACTTTACTCAAGACAAAGGTTTAGTCAAGATATCAGCAATCTGATCCTCAGTGCTTATATACTCGAGCTTGATAGCTCCTCTCTGCACCATATCTCGTATATAGAAGTATCGGATCTCTATGTGTTTTTGACTTATCGTGGAATACAAGATTTTCTATCTTGATGCAGTTTTGAATGTCACACATAATCATAGTGGAATCCATTTCTAAGTCAAACACTCCATATAATAGCTTCTGAAGCCACACTGCTTCACAGCTGGCAGAGCAGACAGCTATATATATATTTATATATATATATATATATATTCTGCTTCAGCAGTACTGAGAGCCACACTAGATTGTTTCTTGCTGAACCATGAGATCATGGCAGATTCAAGACTATAACAACCACCTGATGTACTCTTTCTGTCTGAGGCACTTCCTGCCCAATCAGAATCTGAGTAACCATGTAAACGGAATATAGACCAAAATCTAATGTACCTTTTAGGTACCTCACTACATGCTTTGTAGCTATTAAGTGAACCTTTCTAGGTTCTACTAGATACTGACTTAGGGTATTTGTAGCAAAGCGCATATATGGCCTAATATTTGTTAAATACATCAATGACCCAAAGATTTTTCTATATATGCTTAGGTCCACTAAATCCGATGAGTCATTAACTAATAACTTCAAGTTGGAGTCCATGGGAGTGGCCATGAGTTTATACTCCAACATATCAAATCTTTTTAGAAACTTCACAGCATACTTACCTTGATTTAAAAGATTCCTTTTTGGATCTTTCCATACTTCTAGACCTAAGAAGTAGTGCATTAATCTGAGATCTTTCATTTTCATTTCTGCAACCATTTTCATGATCTGTTTCTCATTCCTTGTCAGAAAGAGATCATCGTCATACAATAATGGTATGATAGGTTCATCATCCATAACCTTAAGGTAAAGGTTAGGATCAGCTTTACTTCTAGTAAATCCCAAGCTTTGTCATCAAGCTATCAATTGTCCATTATTCACACTCTACATTGAGTGATCTTCTGCATATCTATCTGTGCCATCTCTTGTCAGATGGGTCTACTAATATGAGCCTCAAAATCATTCGAACTCTGCGGTGAGTTCCTTCTTGCATCCATGTCATATGTGTATAGAAGCCATATTTAACCTTGTAGCAAAGGTTGAGATCCACATTACCCATGATGATCATTAAGCTCATCAATTGACTACCAATCTTGGCTACCCATACAGAACCTGATTACATTATTAAGAGAATGGTCTTATCTAGTCCCTTGGAGCAAAACATCTCATCATGATTCTCTTCCTCTTTCTAAGAGAATCTCTTAACCACAAGCTTTCTATAGTGTGTTTGATTTGTAAATATTTTTTTGAACATCCATCGCTTGTTCAAAGTTCATCATTCATCATGATCTTTCCTACAAATCAAAATTAAGTACATGATTAGTAATACTTCATAATCATCAAATCATATTGACATGATAACCTATTATGCATACAGATATCATTTACATAGTTATGCAACTATTTTGACCAATACTTTGGCACAACACTTTCCCATATCCTGTATGCATACAGTGGCTATCTAGATGCCTTCCATCTCTACCAGAACATACTATCGAGAGTGTGCACAGCTCTCAGCATGTCAGCAAAGAGGTTTCATTCTAGACAAGCAACAATGGAATGTTTGTCCAACTTACCAATCATATGCATATTAGCAGTATACTGTTCAATGCTTTATGAATGTTTACACTAGGAATACAAATATGCATACAAGCAATATCATTTACTATTTCTAATAACAACTCAAATACTTATCTTTTATGTTTGTGTGGTTGCCTCCCGCTTGATCTTCTGTATGTCTTCTGAACTTCTATTCATTCTGTACCACTATGCATGCTCAAGTGTACACTAGTGTCATCCTCATGATCTCATACACAAACATACATTCATTAGTATATTCTCAATATTATCAAAACATTCTAATTCTAAATAATCTTGAATATGTACAGTCATGATCATTAGTATTCAGGGTTTCAAGGAAGTCTTCTTTTACTCATGCATATTCATGTTTGATCTAGTTAGTTAAATCATCAACCAAGATAAGAGACATAATATGCATAAACCCTTGATTACTAACCAATCATACCAAGTATACTTACACAAGGTAAGATTCTAACATGATATAGGAAAACATACCTGGATTAGTATACCTGCTTAGTTATGTACAACATACCTAAACAATCTCTTCAACATAATATAACAAAGTCATACATACCTCGTGAGTCTTTGTCTTCATGTTGTCATGGTCATGGAACTTGATTTGTCTTTTGTGATGTACCTGTGTCTTGTTAGCAGACAACATCAACCTCACACAACACCATAATGCATAAGTACAATCATATAGCCCTAATCAGTGAATGTCTTCGGTCATTCACATGCATTCATATTGTTACTAGGGTGATAAGACAATTAATAACATTAATCAAGATTGTACTAATGAAGATAAACACATTATGAACTTAATCAAGAATCAGATTTCAAGGCATACCTGAACCTCCTTAAGTCATACCTGTCGAGACTTTTTGTAGTCTTCTTATGTAAGGCCTTAGCCTCAACTCCCCTTGAAACTTGATCTGGAGCTTGATTAGGGTTTGCTAGAGAAACCCTAAAAATTCAATCTTTGACTTTCACACTTCTGAATGGATGGAAGAATGTGTCTTGCTGAGCTGATCAACCTAGCATTCTTCAATTTTGAAATCTCCAAAATTTGACCCCTCAAAATTGCCTTCGAAACTTCTGGATCTTCTAGACAAGAACCCGAACTAGGGTTTGATGAAGCCCACCCTTCTGTCCAATCAAAAGGTTCGATCCAAGGCTCTAAACTCTTATTTTTCTGAGGAGCTTCCAGCCATGGTTACAGACTTCAAAAGTTCCAACTTTCTCCGAAACCCTAAATTCCGGAAGCCATGAATAAGGGTGTTCCAAAAATAATTCTGTTTTGACAGAAATATGCACCTGATTATTTCTGCTATAACTCTAAAATTTTTGCTCCATAGGGTCTGAAGACTTTTTCTACAGTAGCTTGACCTGTCATCTTTCCATCCTGATAGGTCTGACCTCAATTGGATTTTCTGAGAGAGAGTTATGCCAAGTGTCGCAATGTGACCTGTTTATGGGATAAAACAGGAGAGCGAACTTGTACGGCGTGCCACGTGTCACTGTTTGAACTTCGGACTCTAAAAACTTTTCTTGAGATATCTCTTCCTGTTATCTTTCCATCTTGATAGGTATGACCTCAATTGGACTCTCTGAGAGAGAGTTATGCCAAGTGTCGCAACGTGACTTGTTTATGGGATAAAACAGGAGAGCGAACTTGTACAGCGTGCCACGTGTCACTGGTTCACCTTCGGCCTCTAAAAATGTTTTCTGAGATAGTACAATCTGTGTACTACCTGT